>CM054930.1:15135321-15231042 GCA_029168755.2 Tillandsia fasciculata
GCACCTTAGCGTTGCTAAGTGTGACAGGATTCGAAGAGAGTCGGGTCATAGATTGACGACTAGCGATTGGGTTTGGCTCAGTGGATAGTATAGTCGCGTGGGACGATTAGTGGTTCGCTGAGGGCATCCGTGCCTAGATTTATACGGAAGTTAGTGGCGTATTTTCGTGAATATATTAAAGTCTTGAAATTGAGATGAAGAACTGTGGATCAATACCTCATCTTCAGAAAGAAGAATTCAAAAGGATCATACGTTTAACTATATTTGATCGATCCGAATACTTTTTATAGGGTAACACACTTGTAAGAGGTTTGATTGAGTAGTCATCAAAACGGACGGGAACAGGCTTCAGGAGTCCGGATCTGCTGTTTCAATCCGGATCCCGAAGGTGTTTGTTGCATACATGCCTGCAATCCGGACACACTGTGCAATCCGATCCCGACGGATGTTTTGTGAAATTATGAACGATCCGGATCGGGATATGATCCGGAGCCCGAACAGGCATTTTCTGGAAACCGCAATTTTGTCTTCTGCAATCCGATCGTGCTTTGCAATCCGTATCGCCGTCGGTAAAACTTTCCAGAAAAGTTTGTTTTTGATCCGAATATTCTTCCTAGGGTTTCTAACCTATATATAGCCCTCTATTGCATCTCTAGGATCGGAAAATAGATCGCATTTCGGCCATTTGAGAAAACCTAGCCGAAAGAAAATCCACATATAGAGAAGAACGAGGAAATCATAGATTTATTTAATGGTTCTTCATCTATATGATTAGTTGATTCTAGGTTTTTCATACTCACATCTTGAGTTGAATCAAACTAATGAATACTTAGATGGTATTTCCGATCTACTCTTGATCTAAGTATTCGGATCGGATCATCACCACCCAAACAAACAACGATTTACCCAAATCGGCGCGTGGACTCGCGTGCCTTGTGGATTCAAGGTGCTACCGCTCTCGTGGATTCGGAGCGAGGTGCGTTCGTGGATTCGAAGCGTACCATTGGGTGAAGCCGTGGATTCGGTTGGACGTCGTGGACTCGACGTTGGACGCTGTGGATTCAGCGTTGGGCGCGGATCGTGGATTCGAGAAGCGTCGTGGAGCGAGCGGAGAAGATCGACTAGGCGTATGTAAAGGGTTGAGTCGTCTGTGAGTACGTGCTATCACCTTGTACGTGTTTACTCTAGTGGATTTCGCGTGTTATCGGTCCCGTATTTTTTACTCGCGGTTTGGAGTTTTTCCACGTAAAAATCTATGTGTGTTCTTTTATTTTTCCGATTGGGTTTTATCGCACAATGTTTTTTGAGTGTTATTGTTTACACTATTCACCCCCCTCTAGGTGTTTTTTTCCCCTATTTAGATCCTGTTACCTAAACCCAACAAGTGGTATCAGAGCGGGAATAGGGTTGTAAACAATGGTTGAAGGTGGAAACATCAATCGACCTCCTTTCTTTGATGGAACAATTATGCGTACTGGAAAGTACGGATGAAAGCTTTCTTAACTTCCATCGACGAAAGTGGTGTGGCAATCAATTGAATTAGGATGGTCTAATCCAACTGAAATTTTAGATGATGTTCGCACCTTAAAACCTAGGTCGAAATGGACCAAGGAAGAGATAGACTTATCTTCTTACAATGGCAAAGGGATTAATGCTCTATTTAATGCTTTGTCACAAACTAGTTCTCTCGCGTCTCGGCATGTGAGACAGCGAGGAAATCTGGGATTTCTTCAAGTTACGCATGAGGGAACTAACTTATGAAGATTCAGAAACTTGCAAATGCTCACGAGCAAGTTTGACTCTATCTCTATGGCAGAGAAATGAATCTTTCACTGACTATTATACACGATTTGCAAGACATCGTGAACTCATGTGCTAACTTGGGAGAGAAGATTCCAGAATTTAAAAGTTGTAAGAAAAATTCTAAGAACTCTTCCTGAGCGATTTCGCCCGAAGGTGCAGCCATTGAAACAAGAAACACCCGGACGAAATGCGTGTAGAAGAATTAGTTGGTGCTTTACAAACTTATGAATGACTTTTCCTACTAACTATTCTTCGGAAAGGCATCCTCTCTAAGTCTTCAGGTTATGCATTGAAAACACTAAAGAAAGACGCGGATTCTTCCTCCTCGGACGACGACGAGAACATTTCTATGGAGGACTTTGAGAAGCAGCTCGCTCTCTTGACAAGGAAGTTTCGCCGCAGCTTTCGAAGGGGAAATCCAGCAAAACTTCTCCTTCGGAAAGTCCAAGAAAGGCAAGGGATTCTCAAGCCACAAGTCAAAGCAAGAGAACTTCTCAAAGGATAAGAAAAGTTCTGAGGGACAGTTCAGTGTTTCAAATGTCGAGGCTAATGCCCATGTCAACGGAGTGTCCCAACAAGAATCCGCTAAGAAGAAGGCGATGCAAGTTGTTACTTGGGATGACAACTCCACGTCAAATGAGTCATCCTCAAGTGATAAGAAGATAACGCGACAGCTTTCCACGCGTCCACCAAACCTTCATCCTTCATGTGCTTGATGGGCAAGTACATCCGATTCACTGTCCAACTCCACTGTGGAAAAGATTGCAACGGACGATGAATCAGATGATTCGGAAGGTGAAGATTTTGCTCTTAGCCTACCAAAACTTTGAGGGATTCAAAGAAACTGGCTAAGCAAAATTAATGGGTTGAAAGCGAGGTTGCAGGATCTTGAAGATGAAGTAAAAAGGTAACCTCTATCTCAACCGATCTTGAAGTGGAAAGGGACAATCGATTAAAACAAATGTTTCCCTTCAAGAGTCCAATGAGCAATTCGAGAAGAATTATATGGATATTGGTGACAAAGCAAATTACTTCTTGAAGCTCTACGGCGAGGCCCGACAGAAAAATTGGAAATGACAGAGACCATACGCCAACTGAAGGATGACTTACAGAGATTCTCTTCTGGAAGGAGTAAGTTGGACAGACGTCCTGGTCTTCGTCAGAGAAACAAGTTTCGCCTCGGATACACTCAAACTGGAGACATTCCAAGTTCGAGTGGTACAGTATTTGTGCCTCAGTCGGTATCTCCTCCTCCGACACCGGTGTTCACGACAAGCAACGACAACGAGCCTACTACATCTTCTTCGGAATCGACAAGAGTGAAGGTATGTTTCGTTGTGGCATTGCAGGGCACATAAGAAGAACTGCAAGATGGGAGCCAAACGCACACCTCAAGTCCATCTTGCAATGACTACCAAAAGGGCTATTCCTCGAAAACACTCCAATCCATTGACGAAAAGAGCCGTGGTAGTACACTCTCAAACGACATCATCAAGGAGCAGCAATTCTTCATGCAAGACGCGCTCACCTAGGAGATCAACTTCACGACATTACCGACGCACTTCAAAAAGGTTGGGTGCGCAAAGGTGATCTTTCCCTGTCTTGCTACCAATTGTTTCCTTGCATGCATATGATAGTTCGTCTTGGTACCTGATAGCGGGTGTTCCCGTCATATGACCGGCGATAAAAACTGTTTTCAAACTTTTGAGAAAACTCCGGAGGACTTGTTGTTTTCGGAGATGGTCGGTCTTCCAAAATTGTTGGAAAGGGAACGGTAGCTATTCCAGATGGCCCGGTTCTAGATAATGTATTATTTGTTCATGGCCTTAAGACTAACCTCATAAGCATAAGTCAACTGTGTGATAGTGGTTATTCAGTTAATTTTTCATCTGATAAATGCACTGTAACTGACATGAACCAGCTTTCTTTTTAAAGGGGGGTAGATCAGAAAACAACTGTTATGTAGTTCCTTCTAAGCTTTCTGAAAAATGTAACCTAGCATCTTTGAAAAATGAGACACTTTGGCATGAAAGGCTAGGTCACATAAACTTTAAGGAACTTGTTAGAATTTCAAATAAAGATGTGGTCAAGGGGGTTCCAAACTTTCTTTTGAACAAACCTTGTGTGTGGGCGGTTGCCAAAAGGGAAAACAGTCTAGGACTGCACACAAGAATTTGAACCACATAGGTACAAAACGGCCTTTGGAACTTTTGCATATGGACTTAATGGGGCCAACTCGTCAACCATCTTTGGGAGGTAAATGGTATATTTTCTTGTTTGTTGATGATTTTTCTAGATATACTTGGGTAGCTTTTTAAAAGAAAAGGCTGATACTTTTGATTCTTTTCTCGAATCTGCAATCGTATTATGATAGAAAAGAATGATAGGATTACTCGAGTTAGGAGTGATAGAGGTGGGGAATTCATAAATTCCAAATTCATTGATTTTTGCATTTCTAATGGCATTAAACATGAATTCTCCGCACCTTACACACCTCAACAAAATGGTGTAGTCGAGCGCAAAAACAGGGTCGTACAGGAAATGGCACGTGGATGCTTCACAGCCGGAACTTACCTTTTTACTTTTTGGGCTGAAGCGGTAACACTGCTGTTTATGTTATCAATCGCGTGTATTTGCGCCCGGGACTTTGAATACACCATATGAACTTTGGTTTGTAGAAAACCTAACATCAAATATTTTCGCATCTTTGGGAGTCGATGTTTTATTTTACGTGATCGTGAGAATCTTGGAAAATTTGACTCTCGAAGTGACGAAGGGATTTTCTTAGGTTATTCTACAAACAGCAGAGCATATCGAGTTTTTAACTTAGAATCTAAGACGATCGTAGAATCGATAAATGTTAAGGTAGATGAAGCTTTTCATTTTGAATCTGAAAAATCTACCCTCGATATCTCTCTTGATGATGATACACCTGCTAATGCATCTTCCTCTAACAATTCTTTCGATAATATGTTGATGCATCTAACGGTTCTTCAAGCTTATCTGATGTGCAGGAATCATCTCGTGTACCTCCGCCTACTCCTCTACCTCAAACGTTACGCATCTCCAAGGATCACCCTGATCGAACATATTGGAGATCCACAAGAAGGAGGTCAGAACACGGAGACAATGGGTTTGCGGATTTGCATGCTATGTATCTCAAATCGAACCAAAGAATATTGATGAAGCTCTCCAAGATGATTACTGGATTAAAGCAATGCAGGAAGAGCTCCATCAATTCGAGCGAAACAAAGTCTGGGAACTGACGAAGCCTCCGAAGCAACACAATGTGATAGGTACCAAATGGATCTTCAAGAACAAGAAAAACGAAGAAGATACTATCATCAGGAACAAAGCAAGGTTAGTTGCTCAAGGCTATTCTCAAGTAGAAGGTATAGACTTTGATGAAACTTTCGCCCCTGTAGCTAGACTCGAGTCCATTCGTATACTGTTTGCGATCGCTTGTCATTTCAAAATCAGATTATTTCAAATGGACGTTAAGAGCGCCTTTTTAAATGGATTTTTAAATGAGGAAGTTTATGTAGCTCAACCGAAAGGTTTTGTGGATCATAAACTACCTAACCATGTTTTTCGATTGAAAAAGGCTCTTTAACTACGGTCTGAAACAAGCACCGAGCATGGTACGAAAGGTTGACAAAGCACCTTTTGGAAAGGGCTACACTCGAGGGGGAGCTGACAGGACTCTCTTTGTGAAGCATTATCAAACAATTTCATAGTTGCTCAAATCTATGTTGATGACATTGTTTTGTGAGAAGCACGAGATAATGATGCTTCTAAATTCGCGGAGACCATGGAAAGCGAATTTGAGATGTCCATGATGGGCGAGTTGAATTATTTTCTTGGATTACAAGTTAAACAAAACGATGAAGGAATTCACTTGTGTCAATCCAAGTATGCACTGGAGTTGGTTAAGAAGTTTGATCTTGAAAATTCTAAGGATTTTCCCGACTCCAATGGGAACTAGCCATAAGGGACTTGGAAGTGAATCACAAAGTGAGAATGTAGACGAGAAACTGTACCGCAGTATGATTGGAAGTCTACTATATCTCACGGCTAGTCGCCCGGATATATCCTTCAGTGTTGGGATTTGTGCGAGATATCAATCAGCACCGAAGGAGGTTCACCTGAAAGCGGTGCGGATCATCCGGTATATCAAAGGTACAATCAATTTCGGAATTTGGTATCCTATGGGAACGACTTTGGATATTGTTGGATACTCAGATGCCGATTGGGCTGGATCGGTGGATGACCGGAAAAGCACGAGTGGTGCATGCTTCTATCTAGGCCACTGCCTTGTTGCATGGCACAGTAAAAAGCACAAATTGCATAGCACTCTCGACTGCCGAAGCGGAGTACATTTCTGCAGGAAGTTGTTCAACCCAATTGATTTGGATGAAGAGCGTGTTGAGCGATTTCCGGATTTCAACATCTTCGGTAACCATTTTATGTGACAACACTAGTGCTATTAACATTTCTAAAAACCCTGTGTTGCACTCTAGAACAAAACATATTGAACTTAGATATCATTTTCTTAGAGAGCTAGTTGAATCAAACATTCTTCAACTGTCATATATTTCAACTGAGGATCAATTACCGACATTTTAACAAAACCTTTGGATCAAAAACGTTTTATTCACTTGCGTAAAGCAATTGGCATGCTTTCCTTGAAATAAACTCTTTTGAAACCTTTGCTTAGATTAGGTTTTGTTTTTGTTTGTTTTTGTTTTGTTCTTTATCTATGTTCTGTACATAGCACACTAATTGAGCATAAATCATGATTGACTTTAATTGCATCCTTTTATGCCTTTAGAAATTTATTATGTTTTTGATGTCATAATGTTTCAATGTTGCAATGATCATTTACGTTAATTAAACCATCTTTTTGTGATCAAAGTCAATTTCTCTCTCAATGATCTCTTGGTATAGTCATTATCATATTTGATTGCTTAGTCGAGTATGAATTCGAGATCAATGGTTTGGTTGAATACCTTATATATTATATAATTGATAGCCAATTGAGGGGGAGTCAATGATATGTGAAATGCTCAAAAGATGTGGAAAGAGTTACATCCCAATGAGGAGTGTGAAAACTACCACCACATGGAGAAAGGAAAGAAAAAGAACTCCATGAATGAAAAGCAAATTTTTGTTTGCAAAATTGTTGATGAAATTCATATTGAAATACTTGACTCAGTCGTATTTCATGGTTGGTATAAGGTGGATTTTTGATTTAAGATCTCAAAGAGCCACTCCTTCAACAATTGTCTAGATATATTATATAACTTATCTGGGATTTCAAACGTCTATTGATCTTGGTATTTCATTTTTCGTTACTAAAATTGATGGTT
The DNA here is from genome assembly GCA_029168755.2 of Tillandsia fasciculata. NCBI lineage: Eukaryota > Viridiplantae > Streptophyta > Magnoliopsida > Poales > Bromeliaceae > Tillandsia > Tillandsia fasciculata. The sequence continues at coordinate 15,142,494 of CM054930.1, forward strand.
GATAAGGCAATTACACATAAATCAAGATAGATGGTTATTTGAGTTGGTCAACTTTAAGTGTTTTTAAATTTCGAAGTTTTCGTTCATTTTGGATATTTTTGATAATTTCCGCACATAAGCTATTTCTTGTTTGTGAAACTATCCATTATGTTTAAATTGACATGTATGAGCTTAGCATAACTTTATTCTGGATTGTTAGTGTGAATTTTTCTACCCTTTTTCTGAAGAAAAATGTGTAGCCGATCCGGAATCGCCGAGAATGGTGATCCGGATTGGCCACTCGCTCAGGAAAAAAGCCTGGCGTTCGTGATCCGGAGCACTTGACGCCTCCGGATCGGCTACACCTTGTCTTCCAAAAAGTTAGAAAATACACTAAAATCAGAAAAAGTATGTAAGCACATTACCATGTCAACTTAAAACAAAGAGCATGTTCACACAACAAGAAATAGATTTTGAGAAATCTATAAAAAGATCCAAAAATGACACGAACACTTACAAGTTAAAACACTTGACATTTGAACAACTTCAATAACCATTATCTTGATCTTATGTGAATGCCTTGTATCAAATCAAATCAATTTAGTAAAGAAATTGAAATACCAAGAATCATAACGTTTGACATCCCAGATTAAGTTAGATAATATATCTACAATCTGTTGAAGAGTTGGCTCGTGAGCAGCGTAAATCAAAAATCCCACTTATACCAACCATGAATCGATGAGCAAAGTATTTCAAATGAAGTTTTATCAACATTTTTTTCACAAAAAAATTTGCTTTTCATTCATGATTAGTCTTATTTCTTTCATTTTCTGCCTGTGTGTAGTTTTCACACTCCTCATTGGATGTACTCTTTCCACATCTTTTTGAGCATTTCACATATCAGTTGACTCCCCTCAAGGTGGCTACAAAATTATATAATATATCAGTCTTCAACCAAAAATTGATCTCGCATTCATACCGACTAAATAGTCAAATAAGCTATACTATACCAAGAGATCGGAGAGAGAAAAGTAACAAAGAGCGCCAACGAAGTTGATCACTTTACAGATGATTATAACGTATATCGGTGCAACCTTGAAATATTATGATATCAAAAGCATAATAAATTTCTAAAGGCGTGAAAGGATGCAATTAAAGTCAATCATGATGATGCTCAATTAATGTGCTATGTACAAACATAGATAATGAACAAAAAACAAACCAAACCTAACTCTAAAGCAAAGTTTCAAAAGAGTTTATTTCAAGGAAAGCATTCCAATTGCTTTACGCAAGTGAATAAAACGTTTTTGATCCAAAGGTTTTGTTAAAATGTCAGCTAATTGATCCTCAGTTGAAATATATGAAAGTTGAAGAATATTTGATTCAACTAGCTCTCTAAGAAATGATATCTAAGTTCAATGTGTTTGTTCTAGAGTGCAACACGGGATTTTTAGAAATGTTAATAGCACTAGTGTTGTCACATAAAAATTGTTACCGAAGTGTTGAAATCCAAATCGCTCAACACGCTTTTCATCCAAATCAATTGGGTTGAACAACTTCCTGCAGAAATGTACTCCGCTTCGGCAGTCGAGAGTGCTATGCAGTTCTGCTTTTTACTGTGCCATGCAACAAGGCAGTGGCCAAGATAGAAGCATGCACCACTCGTGCTTTTCCGGTCATCCACCGATCCAGCCCAATCGGCATCTGAGTATCCAACAATATCCAAAGTCGTTCCCATAGGATACCAAATTCCGAAATGATTGTACCTTTGATATACCGGATGATCCGTTTCACCGCTTTCAGGTGAACCTCCTTCGGTGCTGATTGATATCTCGCACAAATCCCAACACTGAAGGATATATCCGGGCGACTAGCCGTGAGATATAGTAGACTCCCAATCATACTGCGGTACAGTTTCTCGTCTACATTCTCACTTTGTGATTCACTTCCAAGTCCCTTATGGCTAGTTCCCATTGGAGTCGGAAAATCCTTAGAATTTTCAAGATCAAACTTTTTGACCAACTCCAGTGCATACTTGGATTGACACAAGTGAATTCCTTCATCGTTTTGTTTAACTTGTAATCCAAGAAAATAATTCAATTCGCCCATCATGGACATCTCAAATTCGCTTTCCATGGTCTCCGCGAATTTAGAAGCATCATTATCTCTCGTTGCTCCAAAAACAATGTCATCGACATAGATTTGAGCAACTATGAAATTGTTTTGATAATGCTTCACAAAGAGAGTCCTGTCAGCTCCCCCTCGAGTGTAGCCCTTTTCCAAAAGGTGCTTTGTCAACCTTTCGTACCATGCTCGCGGTGCTTGTTTCAGACCGTAAAGAGCCTTTTTCAAACGAAAAACATGGTTAGGTAGTTTATGATCCACAAAACCTTTCGGTTGAGCTACATAAACTTCCTCATTTAAAAACCCATTTAAAAAGGCTCTCTAACGTCCATTTGAAATAATCTGATTTTAAAATGACAAGCAATCGCAAACAATATACGAATGGACTCGAGTCTAGCTACAGGGGCGAAGGTTTCATCAAAGTCTATACCTTCTACTTGAGAATAGCCTTGAGCAACTAACCTTGCTTTGTTCCTGATGATAGTACCTTCTTCATTTTTCTTGTTCTTGAAGATCCATTTGGTACCTATCACATTGTGTTGCTTCGGAGGCTTCGTTAATTCCCAGACTTTGTTTCGCTCGAATTGATGGAGCTCTTCCTGCATTGCTTTAATCCAGTAATCATCTTGGAGAGCTTCATCAACATTCCTTGGTTCGATTTGAGATACATAGCATGCAAATCCGCAAACCAATTGTCTCCGTGTTCTAACTCCTTCTTGTGGATCTCCAATTATGTTCGATTCCGGGTGATCCTTGGAGATGCGTAACGTTTGAGGTAGAGGAGTAGGCGAGGTACACGAGATGATTCCTGCACATCAGATAAGCTTGAAGAACCGTTAGATGCATCATTATTATCGAAAGAATTGTTAGAAGAAGATGCATTAGCAGGTGTATCATCATCAAGAGAGATATCGAGGGTAGATTTTTCAGATTCAAAGTGAAAAGCTTCATCTACCTTAACATTTATCGATTCTACGATCGTCTTAGATTCTAAGTTAAAAACTCGATATGCTCTGCTGTTTGTAGAATAACCTAAGAAAATCCCTTCGTCACTTCGAGAGTCAAATTTTCCAAGATTCTCACGATCACGTAAAATAAAACACCGACTCCCAAAGATGCGAAAATATTTGATGTTAGGTTTTCTACAAAACCAAAGTTCATATGGTGTATTCAAAGTCCCCGGGCGCAAATACACGCGATTGATAACATAAACAGCAGTGTTCACCGCTTCAGCCCAAAAATATAAAGGTAAGTTCCGGCTGTGAAGCATAACACGTGCCATTTCCTGTACGACCCTGTTTTTGCGCTCGACTACACCATTTTGTTGAGGTGTGTAAGGTGCAGAGAATTCATGTTTAATGCCATTAGAAGTGCAAAATCAATGAATTTGGAATTTATGAATTCCCCACCTCTATCACTCCTAACTCGAGTAATCCTTTCATTCTTTTCAATCATAATACGATTGCAGATTTCGAGAAAAGAATCAAAGGTATCAGCTTTTTCTTTTAAAAAGCTACCCAAGTATATCTAGAAAAATCATCAACCAACAAAAAATATACCATTTACCTCCCAGAGATGGTTGACGAGTTGGCCCCATTAAGTCCATATGCAAAAGTTCCAAAGGCCGTTTTGTACCTATGTGGTTCAAGTTCTTGTGTGCAGTCCTAGACTGTTTTCCCTTTTGGCAACCGCCACACACAAGGTTTTGTTCAAAAGAAAGTTTCGGAACCCCCTTGACCACATCTTTATTTGAAATTCTAGCAAGTTCCTTAAAGTTTATGTGACCTAGCCTTTCATGCCAAAGTGTTTCATTTTTCAAAGATGCTAGGTTACATTTTTCAGAAATCTTAGAGGAACTACATAACAATTGTTTTCTGATCTAACCCCCTTTAAAAAGAAAGCATGGTTCATGTCAGTTACAGTGCATTTATCAGATGAAAAATTAACTGAATAACCACTATCACACAGTTGACTTATGCTTATGAGGTTAGTCTTAAGGCCATGAACAAATAACACATTATCTAGAACCGGGCCATCTGGAATAGCTACCGTTCCCTTTCCAACAATTTTGGAAGACCGACCATCTCCGAAAACAACAAGTCCTCCGGAGTTTTTCTCAAAAGTTTGAAAACAGTTTTTATCGCCGGTCATATGACGGGAACACCCGCTATCCAGGTACCAAGACGAACTATCATATGCATGCAAGAAACATTGGTAGCAAGACAGGGAAAGATTTCACCTTTGCGCACCCAAACCTTTTTGGAATGCGTCGGTAATGGTCGTGAAGTTGATTTCCTAGGTGAGAGCGTCTTGCTTGAAGAATTGCTGCTCCTTGATGATGTCGTCTTGAGCGGTGTACTACCAAGGCTCTTTTCCTTCAATTGATTGGAGTTGTTTTCCGAGGAATACCCTTTTGGTAGTCATTGCAAGAGGTGCTTGAGGTGTGCGTTTGGCTCCATCTTGCAATTTCTCTTATGTGCCCTGAAATGCCACAACGAAAACATACCTTGGTTCTTGTCGATTCCGAAGAAGATGTAGTAGGTTCGTTGTCGTTGCTTGTCGTGAACACCGGTGTCGGAGGAGGAGATACCGACTGAGGCACAAATACTACCACTCGAACTTGGAATGTCTCCAGTTTGAGTGTATCCGAGGCCGAACTTGTTTCTTTGACCGAGACCAAGAAGTCTGTCCAACTTACTCCTTCCAGAAGAAATCTCTGTAAGTCATCCTTCAGTTGGCGTATGGTCTCCGTCATTTCCAATTTTTCCTGTCGAGCCTCGCCGTTGAGCTTCAAGAAGTAATTCGCTTTGTTCACCATATCCATATAATTCTTCTCGAATTGCTCATTGGACTCTTGAAGGGAAACATTTGTTTAATCAGATTGTCCCTTTCCACTTCAAGATCGGTTGAGATAGAGGTTACTCTTTTTACTTCTTCTTCAAGATCCTGCAATCTCTCTTTCAACCCCTTGTTTTGCTTAGCCAGTTTCTTTGAATCCCTCAAAAGCTTATGGTAGGCTAAAACAAAATCTTCACCTTCCGAATCATCTGATTCATCGTCCGTTGCAATCTTTTCCACAGTGGAGTTGGACAGTGAATCGGATGTACTTGCCATTAAGCACATGAAGGGAGAAGATGTAGTGGACGCGTGGAAAGCTGTCGCGTTGTCTTCTTCATCACTTGAGGATGACTCATTTGACGTGGAGTTGTCATCCCAAGTAACACTTGCATCGCCTTCTTCTTAGCCGGATTCTTGTTGGGACATTCCGTTGCAATGTGGCCGTAGCCTCGACATTTGAAACACTGAACTTGTCCCTCAGAACTTTTCTTATCCTTTGAGAAGTTCTCTTGCTTTCTTGACTTGTAACTTGAAGGACCCTTGCCTTTCTTCGACTTTCCGAAGGATGAGTTTTGCTTGAATTTCCCCTTCGAAAGTTGCGGCGAAACTTCCTTGTCAAGAGAGCGAGCTGCTTCTCAAAGTCCTCCATAGAAATGTTCTCGTCGTCGTCCGAGGAGGATGAATCCGCGTCTTCTTCTTTAGTTGATTTCAATGCGTAACCTGAAGACTTAGAAGAGGATGCCTTTCCAGAAGAATAGTTAGTAGGAAAAGTCATTTCATAAGTTTGTAAAGCACCTACTAATTCTTCTACACGCATTTCGTCCGGGTGTTTAATTGTTTCAATGGCTGCAACCTTCGGGCGAAATCGTTCAGGAAGAGTTCTTAGAATTTTTCTTACAACTTTAAATTCTGGAATCTTCTCTCCCAAGTTAGCACATGAGTTCACGATGTCTTGCAATCGTGTGTAATAGTCAGTGAAAGATTCATTCTCTGCCATAGAGATAGAGTCAAACTTGCTCGTGAGCATTTGCAGTTTCTGAATCTTCACTAAGTTAGTTCCCTCATGCGTAACTTGAAGAACATCCCAGATTTCTTTCGCAGTCTCACATGCCGAGACGCGAGAGAACTCAGTTTGTGACAAAGCATTAAATAGAGCATTAATCCCTTTGCCATTGTAAGAAGATAAGTCTATCTCTTCCTTGGTCCATTTCGACCTAGGTTTTAAGGTGCGAACATCATCTAAAATTTCAGTTGGATTAGACCATCCTAATTCAATTGATTGCCACACCCTTTCGTCGATGGAAATTAAAAAGCTTTCATCCGTACTTTCCAGTACGCATAATTTGTTCCATCAAAGAAAGGGGGTCGATTGATGTTTCCACCTTCAACCATTGTTTACAACCCTATTCCCGCTCTGATACCACTTGTTGGGTTTAGGTTAATAAGGATCTAAATAGGGGAAAAAACACCTAGAGGGGGGTGAATAGGTGTAAACAATAAACACTCAAAAAATCATTGTGCGATAAAACCCAATGCGGAAAAATAAAAGAACACGCAAGATTTTTACGTGGAAAAACTCCAAACCGGAGTAAAAAACCACGGGACCGATAACACGGCGAAATCCACTAGAATTAACACACGTACAAGGTGATATAACGTACTCACAGACGACTCAACCTTTTACCATACGCTCCTAGTAGATCTTCTCCGCTCGCTCCACGACGCTTCTCGAATCCACGATCCGCGCCCAACGCTGAATCCACAGCGTCCAACGTCGAGTCCACGACGTCCAACCGAATCCACGGTCTTCACCCAATGGCACGCTTCGAATCCACGAACGCACCTCGCTCCGAATCCACGAGAGCGGTTGCACCTTGAATCCACAAGGCCACGCGAGTCCACGCGCCGATTTTGGGGTAAATCGTTGTTTGTTTGGGTGGTGATGATCCGCCGAATACTTAGATCAAGAGTAGATCGGAAATACCATCTAAGTATTCATTATTTGATTCTACTCAAGATGTGAGTATGGAAAACCTAGAATCAAACTAATCAATATAGATGAAGAACCATAGAATAGATCTATGATTTCCGTTCTTCTCTATATGTGGATTTTTCTTTTCGGCTATTTTCTCAAATCGAAATGCGGATCTATTTGGATGCCCTAGAAATGAAATAGAAGGGCTATTTATAGGTTAGAAACCCTAGGAAGAATATTCGGATCAAAAACAAACTTTTCTGGAAAGTTTTACCGACGGCGATCCGGATTGCAAAGCCACGATCCGGATTGCAGAAGCACAAAATGCGGTTTCCAGAAAATAGCCTGTTCGGGATCCGGATCATAATCCCCGATCCGGATCGTTCATACATTTTCACAAAACATCCCATTCGGGATCCGGATTGCACAAGCTGTGATCCGGATTGCAGCAATGTATGAAACAAACACCCTTCGGGATCCGGATTGAAAGCCACGATCCGGATCCTGAACATGTCCCATGTCCAGTTTTTGATGAATAAGCAATTAAAACCTCTTCCAGGTGTTTCTACACTATAAGAAGTATTCGGATCATCAAAATTATTTAGTTAAACGTACCTGATCCTTTTGAATTCTTCTTTCTTGAGATTGAGGTATATGATCCAAAGTTTCTTCATCTTCAATCTTCAAGACTTAATATATTCACGAAATACGCCAACTCAAATTCCGTAACATAGGCACGGATCGTCCCTCAGCGAACCCACTAATCGTCGCCACGCGACTACTACTCTCCACCGAGCAAAACCCACTCGCTAGTCGTCAATCTATGACCCGAACTCTCTATCGACTCCTGTCACACTTAGCAAACGCTAAGGTGCCACTTAACCAGCTCTTTCTAGCTAAACAGTACCTGTGCTCCATGAGCACCCACAAGATTGAGCGTCCTACGCCTCTATGTCAACTCGTAAAATCCACAGTATTAAGCGATTTGCTTAAGCACACTTATGGCACTTATGCACCTCTCCCAACTAGGTTGAGGCACCACAATAATGGTTCACCAACTTGGTAGTCTATACGCGAACCCTACGGTGGCAACTTCTGCCCTTCTACCAATCCGTTAGACTGGCGCCCCAAAACTCCCGCTCTAACAAGAGATTCTCGAATCTCGAATCCTACTCTAGGCCTCACTAACGCCACTATGCGGCGATTCAGCCACAATTGACACATCACATGGTCACTACCGTCACCAGGAGCGAACTTTCGCCACCAAGTCCGTAAGACTTTCTTGCCCTAAACCTTAGGACATTGCAACTTGGCTCTCGCTGTGATAACTCGGATCTCCGCAGAGAGTTTGCAGTGTGATTGGGGACTTCTGGAGACCTATGGTGTATGTTAGAGATGATTGCACGCAAAATCGAACCCAAGTTTTGGACCCTGCACAAAAAACGGATCAAGTTTGCTTCTCCGGGAATTTTCGAAAAATTTTGGAGGTGGAATTTGACAAAACGGACATCGAATTTGGATTCAGCGCGCGAAAACGATGAAAATGGACTATTTATTTATATTTTTCAGAGCTCGGACGTCGTGCACGGATTTCGAGGCAGTGGCACTATTCCAGCGACCGGCGGGCAGCGGCGGAGCGCGGCGGCGCGGGCGCGGGCAGGCGCGCGATCCACGGGAGTGTCTTGCCACGTGGCATCTTCTCACTGGTTCACAGTGGACACGTGGCGGGCCTGGTTTGGTCGGTGCAGTGGACTGGGACCACGGAGCAAGCAGGGGCGGCCTCGGGGCGCGTGCCTGGCAGGGGGTGCAGGCGCGCGTTGACCGCAGTTTCCCGCGCTCGGGCGCGCCACGCGTCAGCTCCTGCGCGGGCCACGCGGCGCCAGGCGGGTGGAGGCTTTTGCTGTCCGCTGTTTGGCGGGTGACGTGGCGGAACCGGATAGATTCAGGCGCTCCGCGAGGCAGTGGACCGCGGCACTGTTGGCGCCCGAAATATTTCGGGCGCCCGAAACCGGGGACACCCCGGTCATTTTCGAAATTGTTTTGTGTGGCCTATTTAAAGACCCGAGCCACCTTCTTCTTCCTCGTTTCCACATTTCCGAGCCTCCTCTCATCTCGGACCCTTCAGCAAAGTTGCTCCCCGCGCTGTGCTACATCCACCAGAGGATTTTTGGGATTTTACGTGGCACGCTTTTCGAGGTTTTCATTTCTTTGGCGATTCGCGACGTTCCTTCGTCGGTGTTTCCTTCCGTCGCATTTCGGTGAGCGAGCTCCCCCGGCGTACTCCGACCACCTTTTCGAGCGATTCTTGCGCCGTTGGATCCGTGACAGGTAGTGCTTCGATTCTCGTGTTTTGAGCTCTCCCTTATTTCGGGTTTTTTTGAGTTTTTTGAGCTTACTCGGACCCCATTTTCTGTGAGGATTTCTGAGACAGCGCTGATTGTTTCGTGGATATCTTCGCGCTCGGGCATCGGATTGAGGCGTGCCTATACACTTTTTGCATCTACACGTCGCAAGGATCATTGTCGTATTTTTCTGGGATTTTTCTGAGGCTTGCCCGAAGGTATATGTTTTTCCCCTTATCTGTGCATGGTAATACAGTTGTTATGTTGTGGGGTTTCGCGCTCACCGTGTTGTGGAATTTGTAACTCGGCCTACTGGGCTCGGATTGGGACGTGCAGATACTCGTTTCGAAGGGCTCGACGCGAGGATTCCAGCAGTATTTGTGTTGGATTTTTCAGAGTCCTTTCTGCAGGTGAAAATATCGCATTTTTGGGACTGTTACCGCAGATAGTTTGTACTTGGATATTTTTGAAATAAAGTGTAACTGTGGACCTTTTGTTGTACCCAGGGGAGTTTGCGGGCATTCTTGAGCCCGTTGGAACTGGAGGAAAATAAAGATATTTGTTCCTGGGTATTTTCAGCTGTTGGACTTGGGACAGTTTAGCATATAAGGTGGGTTGCTTCGTCTTCAAGATCTACGGACTGTATACTAATTCTATTGATGTAGGATCATGCATATTTGTGATTGTACTTTGTAGCATGCTAGAATGTGAGAGTTGATATTCCTAGTGTTATTTGATGATCATGTGATTCTTCTGCTTCCTACAATCTGTTAAATTATTGTTATCTTGGGACTTGACCTAGTACCCCCGTCATATGTTACATGTGTAACCAGACTAGTAGAAAACTCTCACTTGGGCTAGGTTTATTTATGTTTTAGACATCCACACATTATACTCTATTCCTAGACATAGTGTCATCCTCGCCTGGGTAGTGGGCCGAGTGGTCGAGATTCTTCTTAGTGTGGGATGCATGTTACACTCGTACTTGGGAGCAGAGTGGAGTCTGGTAGTTGTAGCTAGTCTTTTATCTGTGGCGGGAGCCGTTTGGGTAAACGGTGATCCCGGGATTTTTGTTCTTTATTTCATTTGTCGCCACTGTGTTAGTGGCAGCAGTTACCAGTGATAGCAGGACCTTGAACCCAGAACATTTTTGGACACACACATGATTTTAGTCAACCAATGTTTTCTTCCAAGCATCATAGGGTCGCCTGAGTCTGTTCTTGTTTGATTGGACGAAGGCATTAGCACTTCGAGGTTTGGATATAAAACTTGTTTTCAAATTGTTTTCCTAAAAAGAACTAAAAATCATTAAAAATGGATTTCTCTCAGATCAAAATGGCTTTCAGTAATAAATGTCACCTTTTCCTATAAACTTACCCACTTGAGATGATTCGAGTGGTCTGGGTTCTTAGGGCTGCCTTTTCTCTGGGTCGAGAATAATGAGGGGCTATGCCTAGAGCCTGTTCTTGTTTGATTTGGGTTGTTGGTTCTAATCTTTCGGGGTTCTCGGACCCTTCATTGTTGCCGGTTGTGGAGTATACCCGGCTAGTGAGTTGCATGTCGAGATGTTATTCTTTCTAGGGGCCTTTTCTGTTTCTGTTTCAGGACGAAAGCTACGGGGACCGTGCCTGGAACCTATTCTTGTTTGATAGGGTTGTAGGTGTTGGTCCTTTGGAACTTTTGAACCCTGGTTGGTTTCCTCCGCATGTTTTACGGAGGGAGTTGTGTTCCCGAACTGTAAGGGGGTCGGAAACTTCGATAGGCAGAGCCTGGATTCTGTTCTTGTTTTATTGGGGTTCTAGGCACCAACCTATCAGGATTTTCGAACCCTTATGGTGTCGGTCCTTACTGTGTTACCTGTGAGTTTGGTGTTCTGTTTGGGGAGCCGTTGGGTTGACGGCAGTCCTAGCTGTTGGATATTCCAGCTAGTGAGTTAGAGATGTGATGTTGGTTATTGTCGATCTTGTTGATCATGGATTTGGACTATAGCCTGCATGAGCCACATTGAGCTCGACAGAGATGAGCTGATACTTTCCTTGGTGGGGTCTCGCCCCTCGAGTGCCACTCCGGAGTTGGGCCTGTTACTTTGCTATCGCGACTTGTCGACGCAGTCCCTCTGGCTGGGCCAGTTTTGGCAGTCACGGACACCCTACGGTAGACCCGTCCTCTTGTGGATGTGCGGCAGTAGGTGGGCGCAGGTTTGACTGGACCCTATGTGGCAGTCACTGTGATTGGGTTGATTGAGTATACTGAGTTTGAGTCGATGCATCATTTTCATCTGTATCACCCTTTGAGCATAGTAGATAGAGGCAGGGTAGCTGTAGAGTTATTTTCAGCTTTCCTTTCTTCAGTTTTCTGTTATCTTATGCCTCTAGTAGATTTAGTGGGCAGACCGTCGGGCTTGTTGGCGGTACCCACTGAGAACTACTGTGGGATGTAGTTCTCACACCCGCCGTGGTGTATTTTCCCCAGGGACCTCTACTCCAGTTCCTGCTGCTCCAGTTGCTGATCCTACTGATCGAGGTGAGGGAGTCGCGAGATAGATCCCTTCCAGTCGTCTTCCTGAGAGAGTAGATGTACCCACTTTTTATTTTTGAGAGTTTTATTTTGAGAGACCTTTGTAGTGAGGTTCAGACTTATGTATTTGTGAGGACTTGGGTTGTATTTATTTTATTTCTACCAGTTTACTTTTCAGCTCTGATATCTGTATAGCTATAGTATTTTTCTTTTGCAGGTTAGTCGCTTCGTCTATACGGGGCTTCCCGTATGGGCGGCGGATCTGTTGGCGAGCCCGGGTCGCAGTTTCGACGCCGGGCCGTGACAGATTAGAGTGGTATCAGAGCCTAGGATGTAGGTCATTGTGGACTTAGAAACCCTAGGCTTGTGGTTGGACATTAGGATGACTACGTAAGAGTCATGACTTTTAGCGAGAGTCCTGATTGAGTTTTATACCTCTCCCAAGAGACGGAATGAGTGAGTGGGATGTTTATTCTGCTAAGCGATTATGTTGGCTGCAGACAACATAATGCTATGGAATGGATGACATGTCTTAGACCCTCGCTGGATTGGGTCGATTGGTTGCTGTGTCCTGATGTTTGTTATTGTGCAGTGGACTACGATGCCCCTGAGACGTCGTGCAGCGAAGAGGGCACATCCCGCATCAGATAGGAACTCGAGCAGCGGGAGGCAGAGCTATCAGAGCAGAGCGAGACCTGGGAGTCACGGGCCTTATTTGGCACAGATGTCGGAGGCTGTCCGACGCCAGGAGGAGGCCATGGAAAGTTTGATGCGCCTGTCGGAGCAGAGAGCACAGCTAGTTGTAGCACCGCCTGAGTGTCCTCCAGCATTATTCGTCTAATTCAGTGGCATCTCCAGTTGTACCAGTGGCACCGATTGAGCGAGCAGCCCCCTTCGTGCTGACGAGTAGTGCCGAGGCGCCGAGGCAGGGTGGATAGCGGATAGTAGATGAGCTTTGGGACATCATTGATCGATAGAGCCAGTCCCGGCAGTCTGACCCACCTCGATTCACAGGATTGAGCTTGGAGCCGTGGGAGGCAGAGTCTTGGATCATAGCGATGGAGCGACTCCTTGAGACCCCTTTTGTTGAGGAGCAGTTTCAGGTTCTTTTGGCGACAAGCTTGTTGGAGCACAATGCCGAGGCATGGTGGCACCGAGTGCGACTTATCGGTCCACCTGGGATCCAGCTGCTTATTTGGGCGGAGTTCCGCAGCCTCCTTCTTGGAGCCTTCTTCTCGGAGAGTGTCAAATAAAGGCTAGAGGATGGAGGACAGATCGACTGGTATAGGCATTCCAGATTTCTTCCCCAGGATAGTGAATTTCTGAGATGTCAGAGGTCGGGTGGACCCCAAGGGCAGCATCAGCATTAGTATCAGCAGCGGCGGTAGCATAGATGTGTTGTTGCGGAAGACCGCATTAGTTACCTTAGCGTGAGCAGAGGCAGAGGCCGTGTTCCTTATGTGGATAGTCTAGATATTTTCTAACGGACTGGACTTTGATGTTGAGGTAGACTAAGCGACGACCACCTGCATCGAGTGGATGAGTCTGTGCCGCCGGTTGGAGGGCGCCACGAGAGTGGATCGAGTTATCGCAGGCATGACTCCTTTACAGCAGTCTGAGTCAGAGCATTTTGCTTTCCTGCCTGGACTAGAGGTAGAGTTGTTACCATGTGCACTAGAGGTATAGGTTCCTATTGGTGTTGTGCATGTGGGGGAGCCTTGTGGATTGTGTCCAGTGCAGAGGAGACTTGGAATTATACCGGCAGACGTGACGGTTTGGTAACATCTCCAAGACTTTGATCAAGCATGCAGGATGGACTGGTTGGCGCGATATCATGCAACGACTGATTGTGGAGTGAGAACAGTGACCCTTCCGCGAGTTGGACAGGAGGAGTTCATTTCAGTGGTTGCCGAGGTACCCTTCCCGCAGCGATGGCTTCAGCAGTTTTGGCCAGACGCCATCCCTAGAGCGTAGGTGACGTTTAGGATTAGAGGTTGTGTTTTTAGAGGTCTTGGTTAGATCGTAGCTTTTGTTTTGTCGCCACAGCAGGAACAGCTTCAATACTTCTCTCCCTTTTTTCTCGCCTACAGGCTGAAACTTATGAACGGGACGAAAATTTCTAAAGGCTACTCCAGAAATGGAGACAGTGCCCGAACCTGTTCTTGTTTGATTGGGGCGAGGGCACCTGCCTTTCAAAATTTTTGAACTTTTCGTTATTTTCAGCTGTTTTCTAAATTGAGAGTTGTAGTTGATGACGTTCCTGATGGTGGGCCTTTACGTTCTTGTTTGGTGGTGTTAGCATACTTCGGGTAGTTTAGTCGAGTTGGGTTTGTGGTTGTGGTGCGTTTTAGTTTCGATGACGAAACTTTCTTTTAGTGGGGGAGGATGTGATGACCCGGATCTCCGAAGAGAGTTTGTAGTGTGATTGGGGACTTCTGGAGACCTATGGTGTATGTTAGAGGTGATTGCGCGCAAAATCAAACCCCAGTTTTGGACTCGGCACAAAAAACGGATCAAGTTTGCTTCTCCGGGAATTTTCGAAAAGTTTTGGAGGTGGAATTTGGCAAAACGGACATCGAATATGGATTAAGCGCGCGAAAACTATGAAAATGGACTATTTATTTGTATTTTCGGAGCCCGGACGCCGTGCACGGATTTCAAGGCAGTGGCACTATTCCGACGACCGGCGGGCAGCGGCGGAGCGCGGCGGCGCGGGCGCAGGCAGGCGCCGGAGTGGGCGCGGGCAGGTGCGCAAGCAGGCACGCGGGCAGGCGGGCGGTGCACGGGAGCGTCTTGCCACGTGGCATCTTCTCACTGGTTCACAGAGGACACGTGGCGGGCTTGGTTTGGTCGGTGCAGTGGACTGGGACCACGGAGCAGGCAGGGACGGCCTCGGGGCGCGTGCCTGGCAGGGGGCGCAGGCGCGCGTTGATCGCAATTTCCCGCGCTCGGGCGCGCCACGTGTCAGCTCCGCGCGGGCCACGCAGCGCCAGGCGGGTGGAGACTTTTGCTGTCCGCTGTTTGGCGGGTGACGTGGCGGAACCGGATAGATTCGGGCGCTCCGCGAGGTAGTGGACAGCGACACTGTTGGCGCCCAAAATATTTCGAGCGCCCGAAACCGGGGACACACTGGTCATTTCCGAAATTGTTTTGTGTGGCCTATTTAAAGACCCGAGCTGTCATCTTCTTCCTCTTTTCCGCATTTTTGAGCCTCCTCCCACCTCGGACCCTTCAGCAAAGTTGCTCCCCGCGCTGTGCTGCATCCACCTAGGGATTTCTGGGATTTTACATGGCACGCTTTTTGAGGTTTCCATTTCTTTGGCGCGTCGCGACGTTCCTTCGTCGGTGTTTCCTTCCGTCGCGTTTCGGTGCGCGAGCTCCCCCGGCCTATTCCGACCACCTTTTCGAGCGATTTTTGCGCCGTTGGATCCGCGATAGGTAGGGCTTCGATTCTCATGTTTTGAGCTCCCCCTTATTTTGGGTTTTTCTTGGAGTTTTTCCGAGCATACTAGGACCCCATTTTCTGTTAGGATTTCTGGGACAGTGCTGATTGTTTCATGGATATCTTTGCGCTCGGGTATCGGATTGAGGCGTGCCTTTACACTTTTTGCATCTACGCGTCGCAAGGATCATCGCCGTATTTTTCTAGGATTTTTCCGAGGCTTGCATGAAGGTATATGTTTTCCCCCTTATCTTTGCATGGTATTACAGTTGTTATGTTGTGGGGTTTCGCGCTCACCTTGTTGTGGAATTTGTAGCTCGCCCTACGGGGCTCGGATTGGGACGTGAAGGTACTCGTTTGAAAGGACTCAACGCGAGGATTACAGCAGCATTTTTGTTGGATTTTTCATAGTCCTTTCTACAGGTGAAAATATCGCATTTTTGGGACTATTACCGCAGATAGTTTGTACTTGGATATTTTTGGAATAAAGTGTAATTGTGGACCTTTTGTTGTACCCAGGAGAGTTTGCGGGCATTCCTGAGCCCGTTGGAACTGGAGGAAATTAGAGATATTTGTTCCTGGGTATTTTCAGCTGTTGGACTTGGGACAGTTTAGCATATCATGTGGGTTGCCTCGTCTTCAAAATCTACGGACTGTATACTAATTCTATTGATGTAGGATCATGCATGTTTGTAATTGTACTTTGTAGCATGCTAGAATGTGAGAGTTGGTATTCCTAGTGTTATTTGATGATCATGTGATTCTTCTACTTCCTACAATCTGTTAAATTATTGTTATCTTGGGACTTGACCTAGCACCCCCGTCATATGTTACATGTGTAACCAGACTAGTAGAAAACTCTCACTTGGGCTAGGTTTATTTATGTTTTAGACATCCACACATTATATTCTGTTCCTGGACATAGTGTCATCCTCGCCCGGGTAGTGGGCCGAGTGGTCGAGATTCGTCTTAGTGTGGGATGCATGTTACACTCGTGCTTGGGAGCAGAGTGGAGTCTGGTAGTTATAGCTAGTCTTTTATCTGTGGCGGGAGCCGTTTCGGTAAACGGTGATCCCGGGATGTTTTGTTCTTTTGTTTTCTTCCAAGCATCGTAGGGTCGCCTGAGTCTGTTCTTGTTTGATTAGACGAAGGCATTAGCTCTTCGAGGTTTGGATATAAAACTTGTTTTCAAATTGTTTTCCTAAAAAGAACTAAAAATCATTAAAACTGGATTTCTCTCAGATCAAAATGGCTTTCAGTAATAAATGTCACCTTTTCCTATAAACTTACCCACTCGAGATGATTCGAGTGGTCTGGGTTCGAAGGGCTGCCTATTCTATGGGTCGAAAACAATGAGGGGCTATGCCTAGAGCCTGTTCTTGTTTGATTTGGGTTGTAGGTTCTAGTCTTTCGGGGTTCTCGGACCCTTCATTGTTGCCGGTTGTGGAGTATACCCGGCTAGTGAGTTGCATGTCGAGCTGTTATTCTTTCTAGGGACCTTTTCTGTTTCTGTTTTGGGACGAAAGCTACGGGGACCGTGCCTAGAACCTGTTCTTGTTTGATAGGGTTGTAGGTGTTGGTCCTTTGGAACTTTCGGGCCCTGGTTGGTTTCCTCTGCATGTTTTACCGAGGGAGTTGTGTTCCCGAACTGTAAGGGGGTCAGAAACTTCGATAGGCGGAGCCTGGATTCTGTTCTTGTTTGATTGGGGTTCTACGCACCAACCTATCGGGATTTTTGAACCCTTATGGTGTCGGTCCTTCCTGTGTTACCTGTGAGTTTGGTGTTCTGTTTGGGGAGCAGTTGGGTTGACGGCAGTCCTAGCTGTTGGATATTCCAGCTAGTGAGTTAGAGATGTGATATTGGTTATTGTCGATCTTGTTGATCGTGGATTTGGACTATAGCCTGCATGAGACACATTGAGCTCGACAGAGATGCGCTGATACTTTCCTCGGAGGAGTCGCTCCCCTCGAGTGCCACTCTGGAGTTGGGCCTGTTACTTTGCTATCGCGACTTGTCGACGCAGTCCCTCTGGCTGGGCCAGTTTTGGCAGTCACGGACACCCTACGGTAGACCCGTCCTCTTGTGGATGTGCGGCAGTAGGTGGGCGCAGGTTTGACTGGACCCTATGTGGCAGTCACTGTGATTGGGTTGATTGAGTATATTGAGTTTGAGTCGATGCATCATTTTCATCTGTATCACCCTTTGAGCATAGTAGATAGAGGCAGGGTAGCTGTAGAGTTATTTTCAGCTTTTCTTTCTTCAGTTTTCTGTTATCTTATGCCTCTAGTAGACTTAGTGGGCAGACCGTCGGGCTTGTTGGCGGTACCCACTGAGAACTACTGTGGGATGTAGTTCTCACACCCGCTGTGGTGTATTTTCCCCAGGGACCTCTACTCCAGTTCCTGCTGCTCCAGTTGCTGATCCTACTGATCGAGGTGAGGCAGTCGCGAGATAGATCCCTACCTGTCGTCTTCCTGAGAGAGTAGATGTACCCCCTTTTTATTTTTGAGAGTTTTATTTTGAGAGACCTTTGTAGTGAGGTTCAGACTTATGTATTTGTGAGGACTTGGGTTGTATTTATTTTATTTCTAGCAGTTTACTTTTCAGCTCTGATATCTGTATAGCTATAGTATCTTTCTTTTGCAGGTTAGTCGCTTTGTCTATACGGGGCTTCCCGTATGGGCAGCGGATGCGACGGGGCTTCCCAGATTAGAGTGGTATCAGAGCAGGCATTGTGGACTTAAAAACCCTAGGCTTGTGGTTGGACATTAGGATGACTACGTGAGAGTCGTGACTTTTAGCGAGAGTCCTGATTGAGTTTTATACCTCTCCCAAGAGACGGGATGAGTGATTGGCATGTTTATTCTCCTAAGCGATTATGTTGGCTGCAGACAACATAATGCTATGGAATGGATGACATGTCTTAGACCCTCGCTGGATTGGGTCGATTGGTTGTTGTGTCCTAATGTTTGTTATTGTGCAGTGGACTACGATGCCCTTGAGACGTCGTGCAGCGAAGAGGGCACATCCCGCATCAGATCAAGAACTCGAGCAGCGGGAGGAGCTATCAGAGCAGAGCGAGACCCGGGAGTCACGGGCCTATTTGGCACAGATGTCGGAGGCTGTCACGCTCCGGAGGTCTCAAGATAAGCGAAAAACGTGCCTATTTTTTTTTTCTAAAATGCAAGTCAGAACGACCTCGCCTACCGGTCCGTGTCAGACCCGCCACACATACAAATTCACCCTGCACACGGACAGAGTCTCCTTTGTATATGCACGGCGTCACGATTACATTTACAACACTAACATCACACGGCATTGACCACACAGTCACAGTGAACAAGTACAAACATGTAACAACATTCAACATTCAACAACATTGGGATGAACCTATGAATTTGCAAACGGTGTCCACACAACATCCATTCCTTTAGAAACATCTAAACATTCATATTAAGGCGGCTCTTTGGTTTCAAAGGATAAATCCATAGGGTTTTCAAAGTGGTGCCCACACGACACCCTATCTTTTGAAATCATTTTCGAAATTCCTTTTGTCATCTTAAAACGGCCGCAAAGTCCAACATTTAAACAATATCTAAACAACTAGTTACTTGTTCACATATCCAGCATGATCCACATCCACACAAAATAAACTAAGAGAGAGAATAAAGATAACCATAACTAAGAGTTTTGACAACGGCCTCATACGGCCGATCGCTAGGTTCGCGTTGCCTCACCACCGTCCCGATGTACATACTTATTTGGATCTGTCACGGAGTGGGTAAAGTCAGTGACAAATAAAGTAGATGTTAAACATTAATGAACGGGAAATTAGAATGAGTTACTCTGCACCGGAACCTTTCGCTATCCTTTGCCCTGAATTCACCTTACTTAATTTAGTGGCACCGTCGCGTCAGGGTAGTCGACGATCTCCCCACGCGACACTTACTATGCTTTTTACCCCTTCACGATGCGTGAGCGACATGTATAGCATCGTGAAGAGGTCCCCAAACAACACACGTGGGGCACACGGGTCATTTAGACCACTTCTCCGAAAAAGTACACCCATGTGGGGGCCATTCCGCCTGTGTACGTGCAGCATCCAAAAATGGATTGCCGAGGTCGGCGTAAATTAATTATTGCGACACTTGGTCGCCTTAAACATTAGCAAAGAGCGTTACATAAAATGCGAAGGGTTAGTTTACTGAAATTACTTCATCTACTTTATTAAACAGGTTAGTACAACTTTTTAAATGATTTACTGCACCTAATGCACTTACAGCACTTGTTGCATAAGAACCCACCTGGTTGCGGGAAGATCGGGGTACTAGGGGTCTTTGATACTCTCCCGCTGCGCACCTGGACCTAAAGAAGTCTCCAAAAACAACAGTTAATAACTTACCGGAAACAAAAACCCAATTAACTCTGCGTCGTAACCCCGAAACGGCGCCAAGAACCATACTTGCCGACTCCCGCGCGCCCGCACATCCCCTCCCCGCAGGTGTCGTCGCCCGCGGAGGTTGCCCGCCGTCCGCGGAGGTCCCGCGCGGCGCCCGCACGTCGGCTGCCGGCCCGCGGGTGCCCTGCGCGGTTCGAGAACGCGCGATGAGCGCCCGCGGGTGGTGCCCGTGCGGAGACTGCCCGCGCGGTGCCCGTGCGGGTGCGGGCCGCGCGGTGCTCGTGCGGGTGCGGGCCGCGCGGGTTCGGGCCGCGCGGCGCCCGCGCGGCGCTCGCACGGTGCCCGCCCTTGCGGCGTCCGCCCGCGCGGTGCCCCAGCGGCACCGCGCGTCTCCTTCGCCCGCACGGTGCCCTAGCGGCACCGCGCGTCGTCCGCCCGCGCGCACCGTGCCCTAATTCGCACGGTGACGGCGGCGGGCGGCGGAGATGAAGGAAACGAGACGGGAAAGACATCAAAAATTTTACGAAAAAGAACCCGGAAAATACTACGAACATAAACACTCACCGGATAATCCGACGGGGAACAACCGATGCGCTCTAGGTTCCGGTGCGCGGTTCGGGGCGATCGGATCCCGCCGTCTTCTTCCTCTTCCTTTCCTCCGGTTAGGGTTCCGCCTTTTTCCCTTTTTTTTTTCTTTCCGCTCTCTCGGTTAGGGTTTTCGTATCTCTCTTTTATCTCTTTTTTTAACGAGGGGTGGGATTAATTAAATTATATATTTATTTTATTTCTAACTCAAACGTAGTTAAAAAATCTATTTTCTATTTTCCGTCACCGGATAATTAATTAATTAATTAATTATCCCCTACGAGATAACCCCCCCCATTATCCCAAATGGGTGCAAGATATTTTGCACGAATTTCGATGCACGTTTAGTCACCGCATTACTAAAAATTCCGTTCCGGGAGATCACGACATCGGATTTCAGATCCGATCACACCGTCGGTCATCATTTTTCGTGCTCTTTCGCAGAAAAATACATGCACCACACACCGATCGACTTACAAAATACAATAATCCCGGAATACTAAGAGAACACTATATATTAGAAGGAGAGTTAATTATTACAGAAAACCGTGTCATTACGGAGGCTGTCCGACGCCAAGAGGAGGCCATGGAACGTTTGATGCGCCTGTCGGAGTAGAGAGCACAGCTAGTTGTAGCACCACCTGAGTGTCCTCCAGCATTATTCTTCCAATTCAGTGGCATCTCCAGTTGTACCAGTGGCACCAATTGAGCGAGCAGCCCCCTCCGTGCCGACGAGTAGTGCCGAGGCGCCGACGTAGGGTTGATAGCGGATAGTAAATGAGCTTTGGGACATCATTGATCGATAGAGCCAGTACCGGCAGTCTGACCCACCTCGATTCGCAGGATTGAGCTCGGAGCCGTGGGAGGCAGAGTCTTGGATCACAGCGATGAAGTGACTCCTTAAGACCCCTTTTGTTGAGGAGCAGTTTCAGGTTCTTTTGGCGACAAGCTTGTTGGACCATAATGCCGAGGCATGGTGGCGCCGAGTGCGACTTGTCGGTCCGCCTGGGATCCAGCTGCTTATTTGGGCAGAGTTCCGCAACCTCCTTCTTGGAGCCTTCTTCTCGGAGAGTGTCAGATAAAGGCTAGAGGATGGAGGACAGATCGACTGGTATGGGCATTCCAGATTTCTTCCCCAGGATAGTGAATTTTCGAGATGTCAGAGGTCGGGTGGACCCCAAGGGCAGCATCAGCATTGGTATCAGCAGCGGCGATAGCATAGATGTGTTGTTGCGGAAGACTGCATTCATCACCTTAGCATGAGCAGAGGTAGAGGCCGTGTTCCCTATGTGGATAGTCTAGATATTTTCTAACAGTCTGGACTTTGATGTTGAGGTAGACTAAGCAACGACCACCTGCATCGAGTGGATGAGTCTGTGCCGTCGGTTGGAGGGCGCCACGGGAGTGGATCGAGTTATCGCAGGCATGACTCCTTTATAGCAGTCTGAGTCAGAGCATTTTGCTTTCCTGCCTGGACTGGAGGTAGAGTTGTTACCATGTGCACTAGAGGTACAGGTTCCTATTGGTGTTGTGCATATGGGGGAGCCTTGTGGATTGTGTCCAGTGCTGAGGAAACTAGGAATTATACCCGCAGACGTGACGGTTTGGTAACAGCTCCAAGACTCTGATCAAGCACGCAGGATGGACTGGTTGGCGTGATATCATGCAACGACTGATTGTGGAGTGAGAACAGTGACCCTTCCGCGAGTTGGACAGGATGAGTTCATTTCAGTGGTTGCCGAGGTACCCTTCCCGCAGCGATGGCTTCAGCGATTTTGGCCAGACGCCACCCCTAGAGCATAGGTGACGTTTAGGATTAGAGGTTGTGTCTTTCGAGGTCTTGGTTAGATCGTAGCTTTTGTTTTGTCGCCACAGCAGGAACGGCTTTAATACTTCTCTCCCTTTTTTCTCGCCTATAGGCTGAAACTTACGAACGGGACGAAAACTTCGAAAGGCTACTCCAGAAATGGAGACAGTGCCCGAACCTGTTCTTGTTTGATTGGGGCGAGGGCACCTGCCTTTCGAAATTTTTGAACTTTTCATTATTTTCAGCTGTTTTCTAAATTGAGAGTTGTAGTTGATGACGTTCCTGATGGTGGGCCTTTACGTTCTTGTTTGGTGGTGTTAGCGTACTTCGGGTAGTTTAGTCGAGTTGGGTTTGTGGTTGTGGTGCGTTTTAGTTTCGAGAATGAAACTTTCTTTTAGTGGGGGAGGATGTGATGACCCGGATCTCCGCAGAGAGTTTGCAGTGTGATTGGGGACTTTTGGAGACCTATGGTGTATGTTAGAGGTGATTGCGCGCAAAATTGAACCCCAGTTTTGGACCCGGCACAAAAAACAGATCAAGTTTGCTTCTCCGGGAATTTTCGAAAAATTTTGGAGGTGGAATTTGGCAAAACGGACATCGAATATCGATTCAGCGCGCGAAAACGATGAAAATGGACTATTTATTTGTATTTTTCGGAGCCAGGACGCCGCGCACGGATTTCGAGGCAGTGGCACTGTTCCGATGACCGGCGGGCAGCGGCGGCGGCGGCGCGGCGGGCAGCGATGGAGCGCGGCGGCGCGGGCGCGGGCAGGCGCCGGAGTGGGCGCGGGCAGAGGCGCGGGCAGGCGCGCCGTGCGCGGGAGCGTCTTGCCACATGGCATCTTCTCACTGGTTCACAGTGGACACGTGGCGGGCTTGGTTTGGTCGGTGCAGTGGACTGGGACCACGGAGCAGGCAGGGGCGGCCTCGGGGCGCGTGCTTGGCAGGTGGCGCAAGCGGCGGCGCAGGCGCGCGTTAACCGCGGTTTCCCGCGCTCGGGCGCGTCACGCGTCAGCTCCTACGCGGGCCACGCGGCGCCAGCCGGGTGGAGGCTTTTGCTGTCCGGTGTTTGGCGGGTGACGTGGCGGAACCGGATAGATTCAGGAGCTCTGCGAGGCAGTGGACCGCGGCACTGTTGGCGCCCGAAATATTTCGAGCGCCCGAAACCGGGGACACCCCGATCATTTCCAGAATTGTTTTGTGTGGCCTATTTAAGGACCGGAGCCGCCTTCTTCTTCCTCTTTTCTGCATTTCTTAGCCTCCTCTCACCTCGGACCCTTCAGCAAAGTTGTTCCCCGCACTGTTCTGCATCCACCTGAGGATTTCTGGGATTTTACGTGGCACGCTTTTCGAGGTTTCTATTTCTTTGGCGCGTCGCGACGTTCCTTCGTCGGTGTTTCCTTCCGTCGTGTTTCGGTGAGCGAGCTCCCCCGGCCTACTCCGACCACCTTTTTGAGCGATTCTTGCGCCGTTGGATCCGCGATAGGTAGGTCTTCGATTCTCGTGTTTTAAGCTCCCCCTTATTTCAGGTTTTTCTTGGAGTTTTTCCGAGCTTACTGGGACCCCATTTTCTGTGAGGATTTCTGGGACAGCGCTGATTGTTTCGTGGATATCTTCGCGCTCGGGCATCGGATTGAGGCATGCCTGGACACTTTTTGCATCTACGCATCGCAAGGATCATCGCCGTATTTTTCTGGGATTTTTCTGAGGCTTGCCCGAAGGTATATGTTTTCCCCCTTATCTGTGCATGGTATTACAGTTGTTATGTTGTGGGGTTTCGCGCTCATCGTGTTGTGGAATTTGTAACTCGGCCTACGGGGCTAGGATTGGGACGTGCAGATACTCGTTTCGAAGGGCTCGACGCGAGGATTCCAGCAGTATTTTTGTTGGATTTTTCATAGTCCTTTCTGCAGGTGAAAATATCGCATTTTTGGGACTGTTACCGCAGATAGTTTGTACTTGGATATTTTTGGAATAAAGTGTAACTGTGGACCTTTTGTTGTACCCAGGGGAGTTTGCGGGCATTCCTGAGCCCGTTGGAACTGGAGGAAATTAGAGATATTTGTTCCTGGGTATTTTCAGCTGTTGGACTTGGGACAGTTTAGCATATCAGGTGGGTTACCTCGTCTTCAAGATCTACGGACTGTATACTAATTCTATTGATGTAGGATCATGCATGTTTGTGATTGTACTTTGTAGCATGCTAGAATGTGAGAGTTGATATTCCTAGTATTATTTGATGATCATGTGATTCTTCTGCTTCCTACAATCTGTTAAATTATTGTTATCTTGGGACTTGACCTAGCACCCCCGTCATATGTTACATGTGTAACCAGACTAGTAGAAAACTCTCACTTGGGCTAGGTTTATTTATGTTTTAGACATCCACACATTATACTCTATTCCTGGACATAGTGTCATCCTCGCCCGGGTAGTGGGCCGAGTGGTCGAGATTCTTCTTAGTGTGGGATGCATGTTACACACGTGCTTGGGAGCAGAGAGGAGTCTGGTAGTTGCAGCTAATCTTTTATATGTGGCGGGAGCTATTTGGGTAAACGGTGATCCCGGGATGTTTTGTTCTTTATTTCATTTGTCGCCACTGTGTTAGTGGCAGCAGTTACCAGTGATAGCAGGACCTTGAACCCAGAATCTTTTTAGACACACATGATTTTAGTCAACCAATGTTTTCTTCCAAGCATCGTAGGGTCGCCTGAGTCTGTTCTTGTTTGATTGGACGAAGGCATTAGCTCTTCGAGGTTTGGATATAAAACTTGTTTTCAAATTATTTTCCTAAAAAGAACTAAAAATCATTAAAAATGGATTTCTCTCAGATCAAAATGGCTTTCAGTAATAAATGTCACCTTTTCCTATAAACTTACCCATTAAAGATGATTCGAGTGGTCTGGGTTCTAAGGGCTGCCTATTCTCTGGGTCGAGAACAACGAGGGGCTATGCCTAGAGCCTGTTCTTGTTTGATTTGGGTTGTAGGTTCTAGTCTTTCGGGGTTCTCGGACCCTTCATTGTTGCCGGTTGTGGAGTATACTCGGCTAGTGAGTTGCATGTCGAGCTATTATTCTTTCTAGGGGCCTTTTCTGTTTCTATTTCGGGACGAAAGCTACGGGGACCGTGCCTGGAACCTGTTCTTGTTTGATAGGGTTGTAGGTGTTGGTCCTTTGGAACTTTCGGACCCTGCTTGGTTTCCTCCGCATGTTTTACCGAGGGAGTTGTGTTCCCGAACTGTAAGGGGGTCGGAAACTTCGATAGGCGGAGCCTCGATTCTGTTCTTGTTTGATTTGGGTTCTAGGCACCAACCTATCGGGATTTTCGAACCCTTATGGTGTCGGTCCTTCCTGTGTTACCTGTGAGTTTGGTGTTCTGTTTGGGGAGCCATTGGGTTGACGGCAGTTCTAGCTGTTGGATATTCCAGCTAGTGAGTTAGAGATGTGATGTTGGTTATTGTCGATCTTGTTAATCGTGGATTTGGACTACAGCCTGCATGAGCCACATTGAGCTCGACAGAGATGTGCTGATACTTTCCTCGGTGGGGTCGCGCCCCTCGAGTGCCACTCCGGAGTTAGGCCTGTTACTTTGCTATCGCGACTTGTCGACGCAGTCCCTCTGGTTGCGCCAGTTTTGGCAGTCACGGACACCCTACGGTAGACCCGTCCTCTTGTGGATGTGTGGCAGTAGGTGGGCGCAGGTTTGACTGGACCCTATGTGGCAGTCACTGTGATTGGGTTAATTGAGTATACTGAGTTTGAGTCGATGCATCATTTTCATCTGTATCACCCTTTGAGCATAGTAGATAGAGGCAGGGTAGCTATAGTGTTATTTTCAGCTTTCCTTTCTTCAGTTTTCTGTTATCTTATGCCTCTAGTAGACTTAGTGGGCAGACCGTCGGGCTTGTTGGCGGTATCCACTGAGAACTACTGTGGGATGTAGTTCTCACACCCGCCGTAGTGTATTTTCCCCAGGGACCTCTACTCCAGTTCCTGCTGCTCCAGTTGCTGATCCTACTGATCGAGATGAGGCAGTCGCGAGATAGATCCCTACCAGTCGTCTTCCTGAGAGAGTAGATGTACCCCCTTTTTATTTTTGAGAGTTTTATTTTGAGAGACCTTTGTAGTGAGGTTCAGACTTATGTATTTGTGAGGACTTGGGTTGTATTTATTTTATTTCTAGCAGTTTACTTTTCAACTCTGATATCTGTATAGCTATAGTATCTTTCTTTTGCAGGTTAGTTGCTTCGTCTATACGGGGCTTCCCGTATGGGCGGCGGATCTGTTGGCGAGCCCGGGTCGCAGTTTCGACGCCGGGGTGTGACACTCGCAATCTAACGATATCGCCATCATCTCAAGAGTCAGTCTTTCACCAAGTCATCGTCGGAACTCATCGGTCGCACTTTACCCAATTTGGCCAAAGTTCATACCGAAGCACCAAGTTTCAGCTCACTTCACTCGAGCCTGAGCGCTCCGAGTGTGACGACCCAGATTTCCGCATATGTTTTATAGTGTGATCACCGACTTCTGGAGGTTTATTTTGTGTGATGGAGGTGTCTGTGCGCGAATCGGACTCAAGGAATGGACCCCGCTCGAAAAACGGATCAAGTTTACCTTTCGGATGCTTTTGCCAAATTTTTAGAAGTGGATTTTGGCCAAACGGACACCAGATTTGGATTCAGCGTGCGAAAACGGTCAAGATCAGCTATTTGCTTGTATTTTTTGGAGTCCGGACACCCGAAAGTTTTCTGTGTTTTCGGGTGCACGGGGGGAGCTGTGGGCCGCCGGGTTGGACACGTGGCGGCCGCTGAGTGGCCAGCGCACCAGGCGTGGTCCACGGAGGCGACGCGGGTAGGTAGGGGCAGGTAGCGTGGCAGGCAGGCGGGTGCGGGGGCAGGCGCGCGTGTCGGGGGCGCCGCCACATGGCGGCGCGTGGTTGGCGGGCTCCAACCACCCGCACGCGCTGTGTGGGCCACGTGGCGCGGCCGGAAGGCCGAGCCCCTGCTGCTGTGTGTTTCAGGACACGTGGCGTGCCCGGATTAATCCGGACGCATTGCACAGTGTTTCCTGTGCGGCGCCCGGAAGGTCCGGGCGCCCGAAAACGCACCTAGAAGTCCTGATTTGGTTTTTTTTTCAGATCTTGCCTATAAATAGGCCATTGGAGCCCCCTATTTCGAGTTTTTGGAGTTGCTCTTGGCGATTTCTTTGGCTGAAGATCTTCTCCACCCAGTCCACCATATTTCTAAGGATTCTTCAGATTTTTGGAGGCCGCAACACAGATGTTTTCCTCGACTTGACACGCTTTGACGCTTCTTTGATTTTGGGCTTTTCCGTCGACATTTCTTCCGCAGACTCCCCTGTTCTCATCCGAGGGTTTTTTTGGCCGATGTTTGTGGCACCGTTTTCACGAGAGGTAGATCTTCGATTTTTGTATTTATCATTCCTCTCCATTTTGAGTTTTTACTGGGTTTTTCGGAGCATCTTTAGACACCCTTTTTCTGCGGCAATTTCTGGACAGCGGAGGAGTATTCTTGTATTTTCTCGACCTACGGTTGTCGGAATTGGGAGTTTAAGTACCCGATTTGCATCTACACTTCGAGAGGAACGCAATCGTATTTTTTCTGCATTTTTTTGAGGTCTCTACAAAGGTGAATATTTTCGGTTTTGGGGACAATTGCGTAGAACAGTATATGCAGGATTTTGGGCTTGTAATTTACTCTATGTTCGATTTGTGATGCAGTTTTCGCAGAGATTTTGGAGTTTCCCGAGGAAAGTAAAAATTAGGATACATCATCATTATCGAGGTGAGCATTTTTCCTTTTGGTCCCGGCTGAAAATGATGTTCGGATTGGCCTCCACATTTCTTTGACGTTCTTGCTGAATTTTGTATCGTAGTGGACAGCACTACAGTGAGTTAATTTCACTTTTATGCTTTCATTGTACATAATCTTACATGTTGTCACGCCCCGGGGGTTTTATTTTAGCGGAAACGGTGCCCAAAGTAGGCGTAAGGTGTGTACAAAATTTTTTTTCTTTTGAAACCTCCTTCCCCGGCGCGTGCCCAGATCCGCCACATATACAGATTCACTCAAAAATCGGGCAGAGTCTCCTCTATATATGCACGGCGTCGCGGCTATTACAACCGTCAAGCACAAGCAATCACTTTCTATTTAGTCATAACAGTACGGTGCATGAAGCCTAAACAATACCCGTGGCCAGTCAAGTTGAAAGTATAAACTCACTATTTTGAAAACAGGCCCACACGGCCTTAGGATTTGAAAACCGATTGGAAAACGGCATAAATCCACAAGGTTTATAAAACGGGCCCACCCGACCCTAGACTTTTGAAAACAGTTTACAAAGTCCTTTTTCTTTTGCTTTCTAGTTGATTTGTTTAGAAAACGGCCGACCGGGAACAATAAAGGAAACAGTAATGCATAAAGGACATGAAAGTACTCAACATCCACACGACCCCACAAGGGTATCGAGAACCACATAATAACCTACAGTTCCAAATGAAATTGCAGTGAAAGTAAATAAAAACAGCATACTAGGGCCCGACTGCTACCACCTCGGCCTCACCGTCGCCTACCTCTACCCCCTGGAGGTACCTGTCACAGAGTGGGTAGTCAGCGACACCATCATAAGAATAATACTAAAGCAGTAAAATGATACCAAGCCTCAAAGTAAGACTAGCGGGAGCAACCACTCCTCTCAAACGGGTAACACCTGTAACACCTGTAATACCTGTAACACCTTTTATCACCTTTACCCCTGTAACACCTTTAACACCTGACCTCATCGGGATCCAATCCCGACGGTCGCACCGCTCACACCTTTGTGCCTCAAACCCCACATCTACGGGGGCCCCACTACGTCACCTCGTGGGTAAACACGGGTCAGAGACCGCCTTTCCGGAAAAGAGCACCCTTTGCGGTGGCCAAACCGCGGATGCGCGTGTCGCACTCGAGCATAGTAACAATACACGGGGTAATATAGTAAATCATAGAAGCCATCAGTGTTAGTACAGGTTAACATAATATGTAACATCCTCCCCGGAACATTAACATTACTAAACCTCGGGAGAAAAAACCCCACCTTGTTGTCGCGCTCCTGACTGCTGTTAGGTTCTCTCGCGTCTCGAGTGCCCGCCCGGACCTACACGAATCTGTCATATAGGAGTCAGGAATTTAAGACTTGTCAGATTAACGACTAGGACGCCCGGCGCCCCCCCCCACCTTGTGCACAAATCGCACACGTATGCACCTGGTCTCGCACGGTTGGGCGGCGTACTAACTGCGCGCGGCGCTGTCCGCATGCGGTGACGCCCGCATGCGGCGTCGTCCGCATGCGGTCCCGCATGCGGCAGCGCCCGCAAGCGGCGGCGCGCATGCGGTGCCGCCCGCACCCGCATGCGGGGGCGCCCGCAAGCGGCAGCCCGCATGCGGTGCCGCCCGCACCCGCATGCGGAGGCGCCCGCATGTGGCGGCGCCCGCATGCGGCAGCCCGCATGCGGTGCCGCCCGCATGCGGAGGCGCCCGCGAGCGGCGGCGCCCGCATGCGGCAGCCCGCATGCGGTGCCGCCCGCACCCGCACGCGGGGGCGCCCGCATGCGGCGGCGCCCGCATGCGGCAGCCCGCATGCGGTGCCGCCCGCATGCGGAGGCGCCCGCGAGCGGCGGCGCCCGCATGCGGCAGCCCGCATGCGGTGCCGCCCGCACCCGCACGCGGGGGCGCCCGCGAGCGGCGGCGCCCGCATGCGGCAGCCCGCATGCGGTGCCGCCCGCACCCGCATGCGGGAGCGCCCGCAAGCGGCGGCTCCCGCATGCGGCAGCCCGCATGCGGTGCCGCCCGCCTGCGGAGGCGCCCGCGAGCGGCGGCGCCCGCATGGGTGGCTCCGGGTGGTGGCGACTTCCCTCCCTTGTTCCTAAGAGAACCAAGAAACGACCAAAACAAGAACCCTAAGCCATGCTTACCTCGATTTCGTTGGCTAGGGTTGATCTAGGGGATCGTCCTGTTCTTGGGTGAAAGGTATGCCGGCGATCTTCCTTCTC
Organism: Tillandsia fasciculata; assembly: GCA_029168755.2. NCBI lineage: Eukaryota > Viridiplantae > Streptophyta > Magnoliopsida > Poales > Bromeliaceae > Tillandsia > Tillandsia fasciculata. The sequence goes on from CM054930.1 coordinate 15,172,555, forward strand.
CTCACCCACTCCGCCTTGCTTCTCCTCTCGATCGATTGGGGAAAGGGTACGCTCGGTTGGGAAACTGGAAGTTTGGGGAATTGGGTTTCTTTTTTTTTTTCGTTCCTTTGGGGTTTTGTACGCAGGGGAAGTTAAGGGGAGTTGCCGGTAGTTGGGGGAAATTAGGGCGGTTAGTTGGGAAGTCGTGGGGGGAAAAGTGGTGGGGAGTTGGGAGCGGTTCGGGGAGAGTCGACGGGAAAACGCGGGAGCGGTTAGGAAACGGGAGCGGTTAGAAATGGGAATTAACCAAATTTAAATCAACGCGGGTAATTAATACGGGTACGAACCGGGGTCCGGTCCGCCTCAAAAACCGTGCCGGTTGCCTGAATCGTTAGCCAACTTCCGGAATTTATTCTGGAAGAACCCGGCGTCGGAATTCAAAACCGATTGCACCGCCGTTCTCCGTTTCGCGAGCTTTATTGACTAAAAATTCCCGCGAGTCCCGACGGTCTGACCGGGAACAAGAAGGTATAGATCACCCTCCGAGTTTAAATGAAATAAATAGAACCAAAAGTGGACCCTAGCAATTATTTTAAACCAGCGGTTACTACATCACTCACCTCTTAAAACGAGTTTCGTCCTCGAAACTCATTCCTGGTTCTCGGTGAAGAGATGGGGGTAACCCTCCCTCATCTTCGATTCCAGCTCCCATGTCGCCTCCCGCTCCTCGTGGTTGTTCCAGAGCACTTTCACGTAGGGGATGACTCGGTTTCGAAGTGTCTTGCTTTCTCTTGCTAGGATCCGCACCGGGGTTTCCTCGAAGCTTAGGTCCTCCTTTAGTTCGAGCGTCGAGACGTCCAGGACATGCGACGGGTCGGGAAGGTATTTCTTAAGCATCGAAACGTGGAACACGTCGTGAATCCGATCGAGGTTTGGTGGTAGGGCAAGGCGATAAGCCACTGGGCCAATCCGTTCCAGGATCTCGAATGGCCCCACAAACCGCGGGCTCAGTTTGCCTTTCAACCCAAATCGCTTGATTCCCCTCGACGGTGAGACCCGCAAAAACACGTGTTCCCCCACCTGGAACTCTAAGTCGCGGCGTCTCCGATCCGCATAGCTCTTTTGTCGACTCTGGGCGGTTAGTAAGCGCTGTCTGATGAGGCGCACCTTCTCTTCTGTTTCCTCCACCAACTCGGGTCCCAAAAATTTCCGTTCTCCCAAGTCGTCCCAACAGATCGGGGATCGGCAGCGTCTCCCGTATAAGGCTTCGTAGGGTGCCATCTGAATGCTGGCCTGGTAACTATTGTTGTAAGCAAATTCTACAAGTGGCAGATAACGCTCCCAACCGATTCCCCAATCCAGTACACAGGCCCGAAGTAGGTCCTCTAGCGTCTGTATCACTCGCTCTGATTGCCCGTCTGTCTGAGGGTGGAAGGCTGTGCTGAACTGCAACTTAGTCCCTAAGGCTCGTTGCAGACTCTGCCAAAACTTTGAGACGAAACGCGTGTCTCTGTCTGATGTGATCGATGCCGGTACTCCATGTAATCTCACAATCTCGCTGAGGTAGACTTGGGCCAACCGCTCTCTGGTCCAAGTTGTGTGAATCGGCAGGAAGTGCGCTGACTTGGTTAGCCGGTCCACCACGACCCATATTGTGTCATGTCCTTGTTGTGAGCGCGGAAATCCGGTGACAAAGTCCATGGTGATATGATCCCATTTCCACTCCGGTATCGGTAAGGGTTGTAACTTTCCCGCCGGCCGTTGATGTTCCGCCTTTATCTGTTGGCACACCAAGCAGTGAGCTACATATCGAGTCACATCTCCCTTCATCTTGGGCCACCAGAAGGTCTGTTTGAGGTCCTTGTACATCTTTGTGCCTCCTGGATGCGCTGCGTAAGGGGCGCTGTGTGCCTCATATAGAATTTCCTTCTTTAATTCCGGGGTATCTGGCACGCAGATCCGTCCGCGAAATCGTAGAGTGCCGTCGCCTTCCACTGAAAAATCTCCTTCCCGATCCAGTGATATCTTGTCTCTTACGAGCTGTAAATATGAGTCCGCCTGCTGCCCCTCTCGTATCTTCTCGAGTAGGGTTGGCTTGACCACCAAAGTTAGAAGTTGCGCAACCGTGCCCGCTGGCACTACTTCCAACCCCAGTCGTGAGAATTCTGCGATCAAATTGTTTTGCTCAGTTATCGCACCTGCTGATTCCCCTTCCGGTCGCCCCTTCCTGCTCAAAGCGTCCGCTACCACATTTGCTTTCCCAGGGTGGTATTGAATTGTTAGGTCGTAATCCTTCAGTAACTCGAGCCACCGCCTCTGCCGCAGATTTAGTTCCTTTTGGGTGAACAGGTATTTAAGACTCTGGTGATCTGAGAAGATGTTACAATGAACACCAAAGAGATAGTGTCTCCATAACTTCAGGACGAAGACCACCGCAGCCAGCTCCAAGTCGTGTGTTGGGTAATTTTTCTCATAGTCTTTTAGTTGCCTAGACGCATAGGCTATCACCTTCCCCTGCTGCATTAAAACACCCCCAAGGCCGATTCTCGAAGCGTCGCAGTACACTTCATAGTCCTCTCCGGGGGTTGGTAGTACAAGAATTGGTGCATTGGTTAACTTTCTTTTGAGTTCTTCAAAGCTTTCTTGGCATTTGGTCGTCCACACAAACTTTTCTCCTTTCTTGGTCAACCGGTTTAAAGGGGCCGCAATTTTCGAGAAACCCTCGACAAAACGTCTATAATACCCTGCCAGCCCCAAGAAACTGCGGATCTCTGTTACCGTCGTGGGCGGCTGCCAATCGATCACCGATTCCACCTTCTTGGGGTCCACGGCGATTCCCTTCGCCGAGATCACATGCCCCAGGAACCCCACTTCGCGTAGCCAGAATTCACACTTTTTGAGCTTCGCGAATAGCTTCTGCTCCCTGAGTGTTTGGAGAATTGTTCGTAAATGGTCCTGGTGTTCCTCATCGGTGGGTGAATAGATTAGTATGTCATCGATGAAGACCACCACGAACCGGTCAAGAAACGGTCTGAAGATCCGGTTCATCATGTCCATAAAGACCGCGGGAGCGTTCGTAAGTCCAAATGGCATGACTGTAAACTCGTAATGGCCATACCGGGTCCGGAATGCGGTCTTCGGAATGTCCTCGTTCCGAACCCGGAGCTGGTGGTAGCCTGACTGCAGATCAATCTTTGAGAAGACCGTCGCTCCTCGTAGTTGGTCGAAGAGGTCGTCAATTCTGGGCAGAGGGTACTTGTTTTTCACCGTGACTTTGTTTATTCCTCTGTAGTCAATGCAGAGTCGCAGGCTTCCATCTTTCTTCCGTACGAAGAGCACCGGTGCGCCCCAGGGTGACACACTCGGCCTGATAAACCCTTTGTCCAAAAGGTCCTCCAGTTGCGCCTTCAACTCCTTCAACTCCGTGAAGGCCATTCGGTAGGGCGCCTTTGTTATAGGTTGAGTACCGGGCAAGAGTTCAATGGGAAATACCACCTCTCGTTCAGGGGGTATCCCGGGCAGCTCCCTCGGAAAAACATCGGGAAAGTCCCCTACCACTGGGATATCTGAAGGTGTCATCGAGGGTCGGGTAACCAGATCCACCGACGCTAAGTAGGCCACACACCCACCCTCTACCAGACTCCTGGCTCGAGCCGCTGAGATGACCGCCGGGAAGGAGGTGCTCTTACACGCCAAATACGCATTCTTAGGGAAACTTGGCTCTTGTAATTGCACCATCCGCTTCTCGCAGTCAATAAGTACTTGGTACCTTGAGAGCCAGTCCATGCCCAGAACAACGTCATACTCTTTCAGGGGAATCACCACTAAATCCCAAGGGCAATGCAGTCGCCCCAGCTTAATCGGGCAGGTGGCCACTAAACTAGTCGCCTCTAGTGTCCCACCCGCTGTCTGAACTGTCAAACAGTTTTGGAGAGGTGTTTCCTCGAGGTCGTGTGAGAATACGTAATCGCGGGAAATGAACGAGTGCGTTGCTCCAGTATCAAAGAGGGTTCTAGAACGAAAATTTGAAACAGAAGTTATACCTGCGAGTACGTCAGCCGGCGGGTCCGATTCCTGGCGGCCCATGGAATAAATTCGCCCACCCGGTTGAGGCTGCCTATCCTCTTCACGCCGCGTAGCCGGGGTCCTAGAGGTCGACCCCATAGGAGCTTTTCCCCGCCCCGTGAGTTGTGGTGAAGGCGTGGAAGCGGCGGAGGAGGCTGATCCCACGACAAGGGGGCAGCTGCGGCGGAAGTGCCCCTGCTTGCCGCAACGGAAGCAATGGTCGCCTCTCTGGGGACACTCCAACACTCGGTGCGCTCCCCCGCAGATCACACAAGGCCTGTCTCTTGGCCTCGGCTCTCCCGTAGGTGCGCTCCGTGCTCCCGACGGTGTCCTCCACCGTTTGGGGGGCCGGCTCCCTGCAGTTGGTCCCCCCCCGTAGCTCTGCTGCTGCCGCTTCCTGTCTTCATGATATGTCGAGGCCTCCTTCCTAGCACGGGTAACGGCGAACCCACGCTCTACAACAGTGGCCCGATCGACCACTTTCTGGAACGTATGCAAGTCAGCGGCCTGAACCACCTGGAATATATCACTTCGCAACCCATCCACGAACAGTTGCGCCTTGTGGGGTTCGTCCCTTATGACAAAAGGGACGCAATTTGCCAAGCGCACGAATTCGCGCTGATACTCCATAACCGTCTTGTTCCCTTGCTGAATGTGGTTTAGGTCGTCCTCCAGTTTCTTCTTGACGCTATTGGTGAAGAAGGCCCCAAACAATTCCTGTTTGAACGTCGTCCATGATAGAAGCACGGTGCCCGTGGTGGGGTCAGGGCGCACCGTCTTCCACCATAGACGAGCGTTACCCTCCAAAAAGTGAACTGCCAGGGGGACGCGCTCGGGGTCCTCGATGAGTAAGTCCTCGAACAACTTTTCCTATTCTCTTTTTCGAGAACAACGAGTCGGCTATGCCTAGAGCCTGTTCTTGTTTGATTTGGGTTGTAGGTTCTAGTCTTTCGGGGTTCTCGGACCCTTCATTGTTGCCGGTTGTGGAGTATACTCGGCTAGTGAGTTGCATGTCGAGCTATTATTCTTTCTAGGGGCCTTTTCTGTTTCTATTTCGGGACGAAAGCTACAGGGACCGTGCCTGGAACCTGTTCTTGTTTGATAGGGTTGTAGGTGTTGGTCCTTTGGAACTTTCGGACCCTGCTTGGTTTCCTCCGCATGTTTTACCGAGGGAGTTGTGTTCCCGAACTGTAAGGGGGTCGGAAACTTCGATAGGCGGAGCCTCGATTCTGTTCTTGTTTGATTTGGGTTCTAGGCACCAACCTATCGGGATTTTTGAACCCTTATGGTGTCGGTCCTTCCTGTGTTACCTGTGAGTTTGGTGTTCTGTTTGGGGAGCCATTGGGTTGACGGCAGTCCTAGCTGTTGGATATTCCAGCTAGTGAGTTAGAGATGTGATGTTGGTTATTGTCGATCTTGTTAATCGTGGATTTGGACTACAGCCTGCATGAGCCACATTGAGCTCGACAGAGATGTGCTGATACTTTCCTCGGTGGGGTCGCGCCCCTCGAGTGCCACTCCGGAGTTAGGCCTGTTACTTTGCTATCGCGACTTGTCGACGCAGTCCCTCTGGTTGCGCCAGTTTTGGCAGTCACGGACACCCTACGGTAGACCCGTCCTCTTGTGGATGTGTGGCAGTAGGTGGGCGCAGGTTTGACTGGACCCTATGTGGCAGTCACTGTGATTGGGTTAATTGAGTATACTGAGTTTGAGTCGATGCATCATTTTCATCTGTATCACCCTTTGAGCATAGTAGATAGAGGCAGGGTAGCTATAGTGTTATTTTCAGCTTTCCTTTCTTCAGTTTTCTGTTATCTTATGCCTCTAGTAGACTTAGTGGGCAGACCGTCGGGCTTGTTGGCGGTACCCACTGAGAACTACTGTGGGATGTAGTTCTCACACCCGCCGTAGTGTATTTTCCCCAGGGACCTCTACTCCAGTTCCTGCTGCTCCAGTTGCTGATCCTACTGATCGAGATGAGGCAGTCGCGAGATAGATCCCTACCAGTCGTCTTCCTGAGAGAGTAGATGTACCCCCTTTTTATTTTTGAGAGTTTTATTTTGAGAGACCTTTGTAGTGAGGTTCAGACTTATGTATTTGTGAGGACTTGGGTTGTATTTATTTTATTTCTAGCAGTTTACTTTTCAACTCTGATATCTGTATAGCTATAGTATCTTTCTTTTGCAGGTTAGTTGCTTCGTCTATACGGGGCTTCCCGTATGGGCGGCGGATCTGTTGGCGAGCCCGGGTCGCAGTTTCGACGCCGGGGCGTGACACTCGCAATCTAACGATATCGCCATCATCTCAAGAGTCAGTCTTTCACCAAGTCATCGTCGGAACTCATCGGTCGCACTTTACCCAATTTGGCCAAAGTTCATACCGAAGCACCAAGTTTCAGCTCACTTCACTCGAGCCTGAGCGCTCCGAGTGTGACGACCCAGATTTCCGCATATGTTTTATAGTGTGATCACCGACTTCTGGAGGTTTATTTTGTGTGATGGAGGTGTCTGTGCGCGAATCGGACTCAAGGAATGGACCCCGCTCGAAAAACGGATCAAGTTTACCTTTCGGATGCTTTTGCCAAATTTTTAGATGTGGATTTTGGCCAAACGGACACCAGATTTGGATTCAGCACGCGAAAACGGTCAAGATCAGCTATTTGCTTGTATTTTTTGGAGTCCGGACACCCGAAAGTTTTCTGTGTTTTCGGGTGCACGGGGGGAGCTGTGGGCCGCCGGGTTGGACACGTGGCGGCCGCTGAGTGGCCAGCGCACCAGGCGTGGTCCACGGAGGCGACGCGGGTAGGTAGGGGCAGGTAGCGTGGCAGGCAGGCGGGTGCGGGGGCAGGCGCGCGTGTCGGGGGCGCCGCCACATGGCGGCGCGTGGTTGGCGGGCTCCAACCACCCGCACGCGCTGTGTGGGCCACGTGGCGCGGCCGGAAGGCCGAGCCCCTGCTGCTGTGTGTTTCAGGACACGTGGCGTGCCCGGATTAATCCGGGCGCATTGCACAGTGTTTCCTGTGCGGCGCCCGGAAGGTCCGGGCGCCCGAAAACGCACCTAGAAGTCCTGATTTGGTTTTTTTTTCAGATCTTGCCTATAAATAGGCCATTGGAGCCCCCTATTTCGAGTTTTTGGAGTTGCTCTTGGCGATTTCTTTGGCTGAAGATCTTCTCCACCCAGTCCACCATATTTCTAAGGATTCTTCGATTTTTGGAGGCCGCAACACAGATGTTTTCCTCGACTTGACACGCTTTGACGCTTCTTTGATTTTGGGCTTTTCCGTCGACATTTCTTCCGCAGACTCCCCTGTTCTCATCCGAGGGTTTTTTTGGCCGATGTTTGTGGCACCGTTTTCACGAGAGGTAGATCTTCGATTTTTGTATTTATCATTCCTCTCCATTTTGAGTTTTTACTGGGTTTTTCGGAGCATCTTTAGACACCCTTTTTCTGGGCAATTTCTGGACAGCGGAGGAGTATTCTTGTATTTTCTCGACCTACGGTTGTCGGAATTGGGAGTTTAAGTACCCGATTTGCATCTACACTTCGAGAGGAACGCAATCGTATTTTTTCTGCATTTTTTTGAGGTCTCTACAAAGGTGAATATTTTCGGTTTTGGGGACAATGCGTAGAACAGTATATGCAGGATTTTGGGCTTGTAATTTACTCTATGTTCGATTTGTGATGCAGTTTTCGCAGAGATTTTGGAGTTTCCCGCGTCGAAAGTAAAAATTAGGATACATCATCATTATCGTTTCGTGAGCTTTTTCCTTTTGGTCCCGGCTGAAAATGATGTTCGGATTGGCCTCCACATTTCTTTGACGTTCTTGCTGAATTTTGTATCGTAGTGGACAGCACTACAGTGAGTTAATTTCACTTTTATGCTTTCATTGTACATAATCTTACATGTGATCATAAAGATTATTATATGCTATCGTCTCGTGCGGATAAAAAAAATTATGTCCATTTGGCAGGTCTCTTACACGCACCTAGAGGGAAGGAGACATTGCTTCCTTTCTGCGGGATTGATCGAACGAGGAGCCGGCGATCCTCCTTCTTCCTCCTCCTCGAGCGAAATCAAGGTGAGCGGTTCGAGTTTTTTTGGTTTTTCGTAATTGGGTTTTCTTGCCATTATCGCGTCGGGGTCGAGGGCAAGTTCCCTTGCGTGTCCCGCAGCCCTCGCCGCCGCCGTCGCGATGTACCGGCCGCGAAGGGGCACCCGCGCGGCTGGTGCCGCGCGGGGACGCCCGCGTCTGCGGGCAGGGCGCCCGCGCGGGCTGGTGCCGCGCAGGGCTGCCCGCACCCGCGGGCAGGGCTCCCGCGCGGGCTAGTGCCGCGCGGGGCCGCCCGCGCCCGCGGGCAGGGCGCCCGCGCGGGCTGGTGGCACGCGGGGCGGCCCGCGCCCGCGGGCTGGTGGCACGCGGGGCCGCCCGCAGGCGGGGCGCCCGCGCGGGCTGGCGCCTCGCGGGGCCGCCCGCGCCTGCGGGCAGCGCGCCCGCGCGGACTAGTGCCACGCGGGGCCGCCCGCAAGCGGGGCGCCCGCGCGGGCTGGTGCCGAGCGGGGCCGCCCGCAGGTGGGGCGCCCGCGCGGGCTGGTGCCGCGCGGGGCCGCCCGCAGGTGGGGCGCCCGCGCGGGCTGGTGCTGCGCGGGGCCGCTCATGTGGGCTGGTGCCGCGCGGGGCTGCCGCATTCAGCACGTGCCCGCGCGGGCTGGTGTCGCGCGGGACGACCGCACTCAGCGCGGAGTTGCTCTGCCACCGAGCCCTGGAGCCACTTTTCGCGACTGGCTCGGTGCGTCTTTTCATTTATTTCGAGGTAGTTCGTTTTAGTGTCACTGATGTTTTCTTCGGGGAACTTTTTAGGTTCGGGAGGCACACAGAGACGCGGACGAGCCGAGTGCCCGGTCGTCGCACGCAAAGGTGGGTACTTTTTCCGATGTTTTGGATTCCGGAATTATGGGAAATGTGTAGGAGTAAAGTATTTGCATGATTTAATACTGTTAACCCGTGTTAATATTTATTATATAATACCATCGATATTATGGCGACCAAGTGTCGCAGTACCCTTTGTTATATCTTGTACTTGGTTACGAGGCTCGAGGCTGCAGCACGCACACCAGTGGTTTGGCCACCGCGAGGGTGTGCTTTTTCAGAAAAGTGGTACGTTGACCCGTGTACCCCACAAGGTGACGAAGTGGGGCCCCCCATAGGTGGGGGGTTAGAGGCGCCAAGATGAGAGCGGTGTGGTTTGCCGAGGCAGGTGCTCGGTGTGGTTTGCCGAGGCAGGTGCTCGGTGTGGTTTGCCGAGGTAGGTGCTCGGAGTGGTTTGCCGAGGAAGGTGCTCGGTCTGGTTTACCGAGACAAGTGCTCGGTCTGGGTTATACAGGAGGGGGATTACCGTTGATTGCACGATGAGGAGGGCGGATGCTCTGGTTTCCCTGCGGTTTGCCTTATTTACAGCCTTTCCTGCATTTCATACTTTACTCCATGTGTCACTGACTTCCCACAGTGTGACAGGTTCAGTCAAGGGTGGGACCTGGGATGACGGTGAGGCCGCGATGTGAGGATTATGGCCTTACTCAGGGCTAGATGCTTTACCTTCCTTTTTCTTTTGGCTTTTTCATTGAGTTAGTAGTCATGTGAGTATGTTATGTCTATGTGGATGACATAGATGATGTGGATGTTGGGATGGTTGTATGTTCTGTGGATGAATGCTTTATTTTACTATGGCCGGCCGTTTTCGAATAATCAAAAAGGATTGCGAAAATGTTTTGAAAAACTTAGGTGTCGTGTGGGCATTGTTTTAAAACTCTGTGAATTTATGGATTGCGAAAATGATTTTAAAAGTATAGGTGTCGTGTGGGCACCGTTTGGAAAACCTTATGGATTTATCCTTTCAAAGTTAGTCGGCCTCTTTGTTGCTTAAGAAATATTGTTGTATGTACTCGACTCTTGAACTAGTGTGGTTAAAGTGATGGATGTATGATAATTATAGTTATGACGCCGTGCATATACAAAGGAGACTCCGCCCGTTTGCGAAGTCAATTTGTATATGCGGTGGGTCTGGGCACGCACCGGGAGAAAGGATTTCAAAAAAAAAAAAAAAAATTATGAACCACATGATGGCTTTTCTTCCGCTTATTTAAACCCCGGGGCGTGACAGATTAAGATGGTATTAGAGCGAAACAACTTTAACCACAGTAGTCACTGTCCAACATCCACAGAGTACATTACCACTAGCTACTAACCAATGAAATGATTAGGGTGTAGGTGCGTAGAGATGCGAGAGTGCGGGGTTGTTGAGTATTGTTTCTCGGTTTAGCCCGGGTGTTGTGCTAGTGTAGTCGTGTTGTTTTGGAGGTTGGGGTCAAGGCCGGCTGCCATCGGGTTCTCGATGGTTGCTGAGAATCAATGGATTAAGCAACCGGCACAGGACACGGTGGGACTGCTGACGGTGTTCATGCACTTGGTGCTGTTAGCACAGCAGATCGTTGCGTCGACTTTTGTTTTCCGAACCCCTTTCCTCTGCCGACGTCCTGGTCGTCGTTAGCAACGGTGACTGGTGGTAGTGTAATCCACCGGTGTTTGTTAGGGTGTCAGCTGTTTTGTCAGTCGAGGGTAACCGGGTGGCCTCTTGTCTAAGTTTGTACCTTTTAGGTCTTCTGGTTTTAGGTTACAGCAGATAGTCGGCCGATTCTTTTTGCATCTTGGGCAAGGTATGGGTGGGAAGATGGATTCTTCCCCGACAGTTGTTACCCATAGTTCGGTTTTTTACTATAGTCACTGCGATGGTTGTAAAAATCGTCGTGACGGGGTCTTGGGGTGCTCCTTTGGGTTAAAAGGGAGACCACCGGGGCTAGTAAATCTTGTTTGTTTGGGCTTCTATGTTCTGCACAAGAGGGTCGGTTAGGTTGACTTACTGGTGGGTTGGCGCGTGATCCCTCGAGTGCGCTTAGTAAACCTAGGCAACTTTTTGATAAGGTTTTTCTCGCTGTATTCGTTGCGTGTCCTCTTTCCGACCCGATAGGTTTCGGATGGGTAGTCTATTGTACCTGGAGGCCTTCGTTTTAGTGGGCTTTGAGCTTAGAATTTCTTTCCTAGTTGGGAGTGTGACTGTTGGGTCTGGGGGTTTACAGCTCGGTTCTATGCCCAGTGCTTAGAGGGGCAACGGATTAGGACCGAGCGTTAGTGGTTAATCAGAGTGTCGCACCCCGTCGGTACCAGGACGGAAGTAGGACCATATCTTTTGGTTTTTGTCGCCAGCTTCCCATGACCAAGGCATAGCCTTGAGGCTTAGTTTGGGTGCGTTTTGGGTCGTTGATCAATTGGGGCAAGTATGGGTCAACGGGATCTGTCGACTACTTGGAGCTCTGGCGTTGGTCACTTTCGGCTAGGATGCCCTGCATGCAGTTTTCTCTGTAGGGTAGACCTTGTGGTAGGTCTTAGAGCTGAAACTTAACTTTAGTTTTGACTGTTGCCTCGGTAGGATGGACAGTCGGAGCGGGTAATCCGGGATGGTGGTTATGCTCCGAGCTAGTGGCCCGTGTTGGTAACGGGTGGAAGTGGCCCGTGTTGGTGACGGGTGGAAGCAGTCCGTGTTGGTGACGGGTGGGTTCGTTGTTTTCAGGGGAGAACTTCTAGTAGTTAGTGACCCAGCCTATTTTGTTGGCACTTCTTGGAGCCTTGGGAGGGCGTTAGTGTGGTTTTTCCCTTGTCGTTGGATTAGTTTTTGTTTTTTGACAATTAAGGGCTCATCGGTACGGGTTTGGTGGTATGACTGGGGTACCTCGACGCATCGCGAAACTTTTGTTGCTGATTGCTCAGCACTGTCAGAGGTGGTCTGCGGACCGGTGGCGTAGTGACGGGGAACTCCAAGTCGGGAAGCAGGAATACGACGTGGTGTTGGGCATGGATTGGCTTACGAAGTATCAGGCGGTGGTCGACTGTGAGAAGCGACAAGTGCGACTACAGGAACTGGGTTTTCCAGAACATGTGTACATAGCATGTAAAAGCACCTCCTTTTCAACCGTTATCTCCGCCGCGCGGGCCAGAAGACTGATGGAGAGCGGATGTGTAGCATACCTGGCTTCAGTGGATCTAGTGACTCGACCCTCTGCTTCGCTCTCTGACTTTTCGGTTGTAAGGGTTTTCCCCGACGTCTTTCCGGCTGAACTGCCAGGAATGCCCCCTGAGCGAGAGGTTGTTTTCCCTATCGAGCTTCTACCAGGCATGCAACCTATTACGAAGGCGCCCTACAGAATGGCTTTCGCGGAACTGAAGGAACTTAAGGCGCAACTCGAAGATCCTCTGGATTAGGGGTTCATCAGGCTGAGTGTGTCACCTTGGGGTGCACCCATACTCTTCGTGCGAAAGAAAGACGGAAGCCTACGTCTATGCATTGACTACAGGGAGATAAACAAGGTTACAGTGAAGAACAAGTATCCCTTGCCCAGGATTGATGACCCCTTCTGTCACGCCCCGAGTTCAAAAATCCGCGTCTAAAAATTTTTTTTTTTTTTTTTTTTTTTAACAATCAGAGTTTGAAAACCAGCCAGGGCGCAACAGACCGCCACATATATAGAAGAGTCCCAATCCCCCTTGGAATTGAGCCTTTTCTATATATGCATGGCTAACATGGCAAGCAACATCAGAGTACCATCTAAACTACAACTAATTATTACAATACAATAAATAAATTACAACTCCTTTGTTTACAATATAATTTCCAACTTAACCTTTATTTTATTTACACGGCTGTCCAGGGTCGATCACCTATCTCGATACCTCACCAAACCGTCCCAATGTCTCAGCACCCGCTCGACCTGAAAAACAGTCACCCGAGGGTGTGAGACACACCGGAGTGTATCCCAGTGGGCACGACGAGCGAGAAATAGCAGATCGTACCTACTGGTATACAATACTAGAGGATAGTAATAGATCAGGGTTAGATTGATCAGATAGGCAACATGGAAATCAACAATGATATATAATCATGAAATCAATAGATATCAACTCATGGGGATAAGATGAAGATCAGCAGATATATAATCACAGTTAGGATAAGCAATTATCACAGTTAAGATGACAAATAGGTAGTCATGGAGATCAGCAGATATATAATCATAATTAGGATAAGCAATGATCACAGTTAATATAACAGATATGTAATCATGGAGATCAGCAGATATATGATCATGGAACTATCTTTAAAGATGGCAAAATCACGATCTAGTATATTCAGGTATATACTCAATGTAACCATAGAACTGTTATCAACTTGAGGGTAGAATCAATCATGAGTTAGGTCAATCGGGAATATAACCAAGGAATTATAATCAAGGCATCAAGGAGTTAGCAAAATCAGCAAGATAACAATGAAATTATAATCAAGGCATCACATAGAATCATATAAAGGTAGATAACTAGAAGCCAGATCAAGAATCAAAGAAGCATGTTAAAGCAACTTAACAACACATGCATCAAATAAATGAAAACACAAAGACCCAATCACAAGCTACCATATTGGCCTTCACAAGACCTCAGGCGAGGCTGCCCAACCTAGCACCAACCTGGTTGACATTCCCTCCACTGAGGGTCACGGGTTGCAACTGCTAACCACTTTACCGGTAAAGTACACCGCTACGGGTGATCGGTCCGCTGGTGTACGTGAAGAACAACGGTGCGGGCGAATCATATGCAATTACTCAAACTGGCGGTCCACTGACCGGGTAATCGGCTACAAGCCGGGAAATCCCCACTGGGATGCAAGTACTAACAACTGAATCTCAACTCTCATGCAAGCTCAAGGCAAATCTCAACTCATATGCAAGCTCAAGGCAAATCTCAACTCAATCGTACCAACCAATCAAATGATACAAAACTTAAACACATATTTTTAAGAAAACTGTTTTGAAAAGTCCAAACCCCGAAGAGCATTGCCCTCGTCCTATCAAACAAGAACAGACTCAGGCGACACCACGAAGCTTGGGTTTTAGGTCCAAACCTCGCAGAGCAATGCCTTTGTCCTATCAAACAAGAACAGACTCAGGCGACCCTACAAAGCTCGGCAAAACATCAGTTGATTAAACCTATGTGTTCAGCAGTGTATCATTTGATCAGCAGAACAAGCAAGCTCACCAATCCAACATGGAAATGTTCCAAGATAAGATATAAATACCAGACTAACCCCTTATGCAACTAAACACATGTTTTTAAGAAAACCTTTGGAAACAGTAGGTCTTTGGGTCCCAAACCTCGTAGAGCGCTGCCCTACAGGGCTTGGTAAAAACATTTATTTTAGAAGATCATGTATTTAGCCGCATAACAGGCGAACAACAAAGAAGCAGGCTCAACTATTAGATGACCAAGGAAGCATGGCAATGTATAGAGTAATGAAATGACCACTGGGAGCAATTTAAACATCACGTAAGGTAAGGATAACTAAAACAACCCATAAGCAGTCATAAAGCAGGCATGAAGTAGTAAACACTGAATCAAAGGAACGGCAGGCTCAAGCATTAATAGATCAATATAATAATCAAGCATAGGAGTGCACTAATGACCAATCAGTCAAAGCAATATATATCAAGGGCAGATAGGCTCTAATATAACTTAGATTAGCAAAAACAGGAGTCCAACCAATACCGTACACCGAGGGCCGAACTGATAAAGTTCGGACCGAAGATAACCCACCTGACAGTGCGCAGGTGAACTCTTGACTTCAACTGGACGCTCGAAGACTGTGCCAACCTAGATCAAGATTATGTTATGTTATTTTAAACTCTTGTCGCTAACTTGATCTTTTAATTACTTAGACATCCATATCTGATGACAACACTTGGACCATTTTGCTTATATTCCCTTTTTGGTAAAATTACCAAATCGCCCCTCCCGGGAATTCCTTTTGGATTTTCGGGAGATCCAGGCTTTAAACTTAGCCGCTGGCTCAACCAGATTCTACTGGGACTCAACAGTCGGCTTGGTGAAACCGCCGAAATTTCTCAAATTACGCGATTGCCACCGGGATACCGAACAATCGATGATTTTGCCGATTCTCGGACCGATTTTCGATTTCCGCTCAACGGGAGCCGTTGGATTCCTAACGAAAAGTTTAGGAATCATTAAAACAGTTTACTAGACATTATACAATGTGGATTTTGCGTTTAGACCCCTAGGTTTCTTAAATTTACACTTTTAATGCCGTTTTGAGCACTGTTTTCGCTCGTTCTTTCAACTGAAAATTTATTTTGACGAACCGTCACTTCCAGCAGGTGACATTTGTCTTGCTGAACACCGTGCTCACCAATTTGTGGCAGCACGGAACCCGAGGCAAACTTCGGGCCATAAAACTCTCCTCTAACATAGCCATTTTGTATTTTTGTTTCTCCGGGACTTCAAACACCAAATATAACGCGAGCATCGCGTCCAGTGACCCTAAAATAGCTAGGAATACACTGTCGCGGCTTCGCTAATGGCCCGGAACCTAGTTTTGTTTCAACATTACTGTAAAAGGTTGATTTCACTACAACTTTTAATCCGATCGTCAAACAGACGAACTTTGTATATGAAAGTGTCTCTAATCAGTGCCAGGACCACGGGGCTCACCTTATTTTTAGTCCAAAAGTGATGGATCAACCAGATCCATGATCCTTGCTCTCTAACAGTTTGACAAAGCCCCACAACACATCCACTCAGAATCAATTCGATCTGAAGCGAGCACTGAGCTCAGGGGATGTTCTACAACAACTTTCATATTCTGCAAAAACCCTAATTCCAAACCAAATCTCTTGTTGGCATTTAATCAAACACCTAAAGTGCACAACCTATATAGACACAAGCTAAGCAATTTCTGAGTTTGTTCTCAGCACAGGGACAACTAGAGGGCTTCCAACTTGAAGGAGCAGAAGCACACAAGGTTTAGGGGTTTACCTGAGGGTCTCTCCGGCGACCGGAGGCGGCGGCGGCCGGAGGTGGTGAAGCTCGGGCCATGCAACCATGGTGAAATCTCGAACATGGCAAAGTCCACATTAGGAGTCACATGCAAGTATATGGGAGGATTTTTTTAGAGGTCTTAGGATCATACCTGGGCCGCTCCCCTACCAGACGGAGCTCCGGCGATCGCCGGAGACCATTTCTCCAAAATTCTAGGTGAACTCGGCCACCTCTAATGGCGGATTCCGGCCGGCGAGGTGTTGGCCGGCGCAAGACGGACCAGACCATTGCTCTCGGTCCCCCGGTGCTTGCTGGGTGGTTGGCCGGCGGCGAGGACGCGCGGCAGCGCCGGGCGGAGGAGATCCGGCGATGTACAAGGTGGGCCGGTTCTAGGGCATCACCGATCTCCGCGGATCTTCGGCCGATTAACTCCAAAATTTGGGAGGAGCTTGCAGTCATCGAGGAGGTCAAGATCAACGGTCTTGATCTTGGCTTTGTCGGTCGGTTGAGGCTCGGGATCATCCTCGGCCGAAAAACGATAATCCGGCATTAGTTCTCTCCCGCCGGCGATCGGGAAGGAGGCAAGGGTTCCGGCTTCACAGGTAGAGTTCTCTTGATGTTAGGAACCCACTAGTCCTAACCCCGGACCAAAATAATCAAGTTTTTTCCAAAAATACTTACCTCGCCGGAGAGAGGAAGAAAAGGGAGTTGGCCGCGGCGGCGCGCGACGGCGGCCGGCGTCGGGACCCTTCATGCTCGGTCGCGGCCACCCCGGAGACTCCTCAGTTGAAGTTTAGGTCCAACCAAAACCTCCCAAGCACCTCCATGAACCCAACCCGAGAACACCGCCTTTCCTTCTTTGTTTTTCTCGGGTTGCTCCGGCGACGGGGAGGATGGCGGCGCCGGCTCGACGCTTGGGACAATGGAGGATGGTGTGGGGGTGTTGTTTCCCAGAGGGTAGGTGGAAGGGTGGCCTCGGGAGAGAGGGGAGATCAAGAGGCTTCACGTGTGGGGTTAATCCGAAGAGACACGCGGTTGCATGTATATACATGCATATATAGCACAAATGCACAAAACCCCCTCCAACGTCAGGTATTTAAAGTTAAGTCCTGAACCAGTTTAACACTTTCACCCTTTAGTCCCTCTCCTACAATTGGCATTTGCAGTTTAGTCCTATATGAAACTTGTTTATCTTACACTTTAGTCCCTGCCTATAAGGTGGCACGATTTTCGAGGCACAATTTATTGGGTTTATGCGCAAAATAACCCAATTTTCACTGTATTTTACGCATTTCGAGAAGTTCCGATCGTCAGAACGGAAAACGGATTTCGCCATTGCGTCCGGCACGTCGAAAACTTCAAAGTAGCGATTTTTGTTTTTCGACGCGATGTCCAGATTAATTTTCGTTCCATAAAAACTGTCCCATTTTACAGTTTTCAAGCTTTTCGAGATTCCAGAGTCGTCAAACACAATTTTCGACTACGCCATTGCGTTCAGAACGTCGAAAATAGCTAGAATTGACTACTCGAATCCCTATATTAGGAGTCCAGATAATAATTTGGCCAACGTTGGTTCAAGAGGGGAAAAAAAATTCCGGGTTACTGTAGATGAACAGTAATGACTTAAGTCACTGTGCGCAGGAACACTGTTCCATTGGTCGCAACCCTTTGCTCCCTTCTTCTTTGAATTCTGGAAGATTCGACCGTCAGATCGAAAAGTGCTGAATATGAAACTTGCTCAGTTCGACGAGACGATCGTAACGGTCAACTCGGATTTCCAAGATCATGCCCGGATTAAAAATTAGCCTTTTTGCCTCGTAATTCGTGCAACTTGCACCCCGGCAATTGATCAATTAGATCAATTTAGATCTTTAGAATCTAACTCCGACTAAAAATTCCACTTTTATTAAAAATAAAATATCCGGATTACTACATCACTCCCACCTAACAAGAAGTTTCGTCCCCGAAACTTAATTCAACTAAACGCTGATTAGCCACTAATAGGTTCAATATAGTTATTCGTGATCACGAGATTTCAACCATTCCAAGGCTACTACTTTGGACCCAATTTAATATACCCCATCACAGGGCAGAGTATTTCTCAGTTCTTTCGTAAGTACATTGTCTGCAGCCAACGTGCTTACCAAAAGAAAGGCGAAATACCATAGATCTGTCGCCAACAACTGGTTGGGGACACAACTGCATCTGAAGGTACATCACATACCTCCCTTCACAAGCTCTATACCAATATCATGACCTCGACTAGTCTTGCACTAACAACAATCTCGAACGTGAACACGAAACGCATCTAAGTTCCAAACTTACTGTACCCAAAACCCAGCGCTCTCATGTGACACGAGTCATCCTAGGGTTCGTTCCTAGCCAGCCCTAGACTTCTTATTCCTATTCCTATTTGCTCTGATACCATCTAATCTGTCACGCCCCGAGTTCAAAAATCCGCGTCTAATTTTTTTTTTTTTTTTTTTTTTTTTTTTTTTTTTTTTTTAACAATCAGAGTTTGAAAACCAGACAGGGCGCAACAGACCGCCACATATATAGAAGAGTCCCAATCCCCATTGGAATTGAGCCTTTTCTATATATGCACGGCTAACATGGCAAGCAACATCAGAGTACCATCTAAACTACAACTAATTATTACAATACAATAAATAAATTACAACTCCTTTGTTTACAATATAATTTCCAACTTAACCTTTATTTCATTTACACGGCTGTCCAGGGTCGATCACCTATCTCGATACCTCACCAAACCGTCCCAATGTCTCAGCACCCGCTCGACCTGAAAAACAGTCACCCGAGGGTGTGAGACACACCGGAGTGTATCCCAGTAGGCACGACGAGCCGAGAAATAGCAGATCGTACCTACTGGTATACAATACTAGAGGATAGTAATAGATCAGGGTTAGATTGATCAGATAGGCAACATGGAAATCAACAATGATATATAATCATGAAATCAATAGATATCAACTCATGGGGATAAGATGAAGATCAGCAGATATATAATCACAGTTAGGATAAGCAATTATCACAGTTAAGATGACAAATAGGTAGTCATGGAGATCAGCAGATATATAATCATAATTAGGATAAACAATGATCACAGTTAATATAACAGATATGTAATCATGGAGATCAGCAGATATATGATCATGGAACTATCTTTAAAGATGGCAAAATCACGATCTAGTATATTCAGGTATATACTCAATGTAACCATAGAACTGTTATCAACTTGAGGGTAGAATCAATCATGAGTTAGGTCAATCGGAAATATAACCAAGGAATTATAATCAAGGCATCAAGGAGTTAGGACAATCAGCAAGATAACAATGAAATTATAATCAAGGCATCACATAGAATCATATAAAGGTAGATAACTAGAAGCCAGATCAAGAATCAAAGAAGCATGTTAAAGCAACTTAACAACACATGCATCAAATAAATGAAAACACAAAGACCCAATCACAAGCTACCATATTGGCCTTCACAAGACCTCAGGCGAGGCTGCCCAACCTAGCACCAACCTGGTTGACATTCCCTCCACTGAGGGTCACGGGTTGCAACTGCTAACCACTTTACCGGTAAAGTACACCGCTACGGGTGATCGGTCCGCTGGTGTACGTGAAGAACAACGGTGCGGGCGAATCATATGCAATTACTCAAACTGGCGGTCCACTGACCGGGTAATCGGCTACAAGCCGGGAAATCCCCACTGGGATGCAAGTACTAACAACTGAATCTCAACTCTCATGCAAGCTCAAGGCAAATCTCAACTCATATGCAAGCTCAAGGCAAATCTCAACTCAATCGTACCAACCAATCAAATGATACAAAACTTAAAGAAATTTTTTAAGAAAACTGTTTTGAAAAGTCCAAACCCCGAAGAGCATTGCCCTCGTCCTATCAAACAAGAACAGACTCAGGCGACACCACGAAGCTTGGGTTTTAGGTCCAAACCTCGCAGAGCAATGCCTTTGTCCTATCAAACAAGAACAGACTCAGGCGACCCTACAAAGCTCGGCAAAACATCAGTTGATTAAACCTATGTGTTCAGCAGTGTATCATTTGATCAGCAGAACAAGCAAGCTCACCAATCCAACATGGAAATGTTCCAAGATAAGATATAAATACCAGACTAACCCCTTATGCAACTAAACACATGTTTTTAAGAAAACCTTTGGAAACAGTAGGTCTTTGGGTCCCAAACCTCGTAGAGCGCTGCCCTACAGGGCTTGGTAAAAACATTTATTTTAGAAGATCATGTATTTAGCCGCATAACAGGCGAACAACAAAGAAGCAGGCTCAACTATTAGATGACCAAGGAAACATGGCAATGTATAGAGTAATGAAATGACCACTGGGAGCAATTTAAACATCACGTAAGGTAAGGATCACTAAAACAACCCATAAGCAGTCATAAAGCAGGCATGAAGTAGTAAACACTGAATCAAAGGAACGGCAGGCTCAAGCATTAATAGATCAATATAATAATCAAGCATAGGAGTGCACTAATGACCAATCAGTCAAAGCAATATATATCAAGGGCAGATAGGCTCTAATATAACTTAGATTAGCAAAAACAGGAGTCCAACCAATACCGTACACCGAGGGCCGAACTAATAAAGCTCGGACCGAAGATAACCCACCTGACAGTGCGCAGGTGAACTCTTGACTTCAACTGGACGCTCGAAGACTGTGCCAACCTAGATCAAGATTATGTTATGTTATTTTAAACTCTTGTCGCTAACTTGATCTTTTAATTACTTAGACATCCATATCTGATGACAACACTTGGACCATTTTGCTTATATTCCCTTTTTGGTAAAATTACCAAATCGCCCCTCCCGGGAATTCCTTTTGGATTTCCGGGAGATCCAGGCTTTAAACTTAGCCGCTGGCTCAACCAGATTCTACTGGGACTCAACAGTCGGCTTGGTGAAATCGCCGAAATTTCTCAAATTACGCGATTGCCACCGGGATACCGAACAATCGATGATTTTGCCGATTCTCGGACCGATTTTCGATTTCCGCTCAACGGGAGCCGTTGGATTCCTAACGAAAAGTTTAGGAATCATTAAAACAGTTTACTAGACAGTATACAATGTGGATTTTGCATTTAGACCCCTAGGTTTCTTAAATTTACACTTTTAATGCCGTTTTGAGCACTGTTTTCGCTCGTTCTTTCAACTGGAAATTTATTTTGACGAACCGTCACTTCCAGCAGGTGACATTTGTCTTGCTGAACACCGTGCTCACCAATTTGTGGCAGCACGGAACCCGAGGCAAACTTCGGGCCATAAAACTCTCCTCTAACATAGCCATTTTGCATTTTTGTTTCTCCGGGACTTCAAACACCAAATCTAACGCGAGCATCGCGTCCAGTGACCCTAAAATAGCCAGGAATACACTGTCGCGGCTTCGCTAATGGCCCGGAACCTAGTTTTGTTTCAACATTACTGTAAAAGGTTGATTTCACTACAACTTTTAATCCGATCGTCAAACAGACGAACTTTGTATATGGAAGTGTCTCTAATCAGTGCCAGGACCACGGGGCTCACCTTATTTTTAGTCCAAAAGTGATGGATCAACCAGATCCATGATCCTTGCTCTCTAACAGTTTGACAAAGCCCCACAACACATCCACTCAGAATCAATTCGATCTGAAGCGAGCACTGAGCTCAGGGGATGTTCTACAACAACTTTCATATTCTGTAAAAACCCTAATTCCAAACCAAATCTCTTGTTGGCATTTAATCAAACACCTAAAGTGCACAACCTATATAGACACAAGCTAAGCAATTTCTGAGTTTGTTCTCAGCACAGGGACAACTAGAGGGCTTCCAACTTGAAGGAGCAGAAGCACACAAGGTTTAGGGGTTTACCTGAGGGTCTCTCCGGCGACCGGAGGCGGCGGCGGCCGGAGGTGGTGAAGCTCGGGCCATGCAACCATGGTGAAATCTCGAACATGGCAAAGTCCACGTTAGGAGTCACATGCAAGTATATGGGAGGATTTTTTTAGAGGTCTTAGGATCATACCTGGGCCGCTCCCCTACCAGACGGAGCTCCGGCGATCGCCGGAGACCATTTCTCCAAAATTCTAGGTGAACTCGGCCACCTCTAATGGCGGATTCCGGCCGGCGAGGTGTTGGCCGGCGCAAGAAGGACCAGACCATTGCTCTCGGTCCCCCGGTGCTTGCTGGGTGGTTGGCCGGCGGCGAGGACGCGCGGCAGCGCCGGGCGGAGGAGATCCGGCGATGTACAAGGTGGGCCGGTTCTAGGGCATCACCGATCTCCGCGGATCTTCGGCCGATTAACTCCAAAATTTGGGAGGAGCTTGCAGTCATCGAGGAGGTCAAGATCAACGGTCTTGATCTTGGCTTTGTCGGTCGGTTGAGGCTCGGGATCATCCTCGGCCGAAGAACGATAATCCGGCATTAGTTCTCTCCCGCCGGCGATCGGGAAGGAGGCAAGGGTTCCGGCTTCACAGGTAGAGTTCTCTTGATGTTAGGAACCCACTAGTCCTAACCCCGGACCAAAATAATCAAGTTTTTTCCAAAAATACTTACCTCGCCGGAGAGAGGAAGAAAAGGGAGTTGGCCGCGGCGGCGCGCGACGGCGGCCGGCGTCGGGACCCTTCATGCTCGGTCGCGGCCACCCCGGAGACTCCTCAGTTGAAGTTTAGGTCCAACCAAAACCTCCCAAGCACCTCCATGAACCCAACCCGAGAACACCACCTTTCCTTCTTTGTTTTTCTCGGGTTGCTCCGGCGACGGGGAGGATGGCGGCGCCGGCTCGACGCTTGGGACAATGGAGGATGGTGTGGGGGTGTTGTTTCCCAGAGGGTAGGTGGAAGGGTGGCCTCGGGAGAGAGGGGAGATCAAGAGGCTTCGCGTGTGGGGTTAATCCGAAGAGACACGCGGTTGCATGTATATACATGCATATATAGCACAAATGCACAAAACCCCCTCCAACGTCAGGTATTTAAAGTTAAGTCCTGAACCAGTTTAACACTTTCACCCTTTAGTCCCTCTCCTACAATTGGCATTTGCAGTTTAGTCCTATATGAAACTTGTTTATCTTACACTTTAGTCCCTGCCTATAAGGTGGCACGATTTTTGAGGCACAATTTATTGGGTTTATGCGCAAAATAACCCAATTTTTACTGTATTTTACGCATTTCGAGAAGTTCCGGTCGTCAGAACGGAAAACGGATTTCGCCATTGCGTCCGGCACGTCGAAAACTTCAAAGTAGCGATTTTTGTTTTTCGACGCGATGTCCAGATTAATTTTCGTTCCATAAAAACTATCCCATTTTACAGTTTTCACACTTTTCGAGATTCCAGAGTCGTCAAACACAATTTTCGACTGCGCCATTGCGTTCAGAACGTCGAAAATAGCTAGAATTGACTACTCGAATCCTATATTAGGAGTCCAGATAATAATTTGGCCAACGTTGGTTCAAGAGGGGAAATAAAATTCCGGGTTACTGTAGATGAACAGTAATGACTTAAGTCACTGTGCGCAGGAACACTGTTCCATTGGTCGCAACCCTTTGCTCCCTTCTTCTTTGAATTCTGGAAGATCCGACCGTCAGATCGAAAAGTGCTGAATATGAAACTTGCTCAGTTCGACGAGACGATCGCAACGGTTAACTCGGATTTCCAAGATCATGCCCGGATTAAAAATTAGCCTTTTTGCCTCGTAATTCGTGCAACTTGCACCCCGGCAATTGATCAATTAGATCAATTTAGATCTTTAGAATCTAACTCCGGCTAAAAATTCCACTTTTATTAAAAATAAAATATCCGGATTACTACACCTTCGATCAACTACGGGGAGCAACGGTATTTTCAAAAATTGATTTGCAGTCGGGCTATCACCAGCTTAGAGTTCGGGATGAAGATATTCCAAAAACAGCTTTCCGGAACCGATACGGCCACTACGAGTTTACAGTCATGCCGTTCGGGCTTATGAACGCCCCAGCGGTGTTTATGGATATGATGAACAGGATCTTTAGACCCTTCTTGGACCAATTTGTAGTGGTCTTTATCGACGACATTCTGATTTACTCGCATTCTGATGAGGAGCACGAGGAGCACGAGGAGCACTTGCGGATTATTCTCCAGACTCTCAGGGACCAGAAGTGTTTGCTAAGCTTAGGAAATGTGAGTTCTGACTTCGCGAAGTGGGCTTTTTGGGGCACATATTTTCAGCAGCGGGAATTGTAGTGGATCCCAAGAAGGTGGAGTCGGCAACCAACTGGCCCCGACCGACTACAGTAACGAAAGTCCGCAGTTTCTTGGGCCTGGCAGGATACTACAGACGCTTCGTCGAGGGTTTCTCAAAGATCGCTGCCCCTCTAAACCTTTTAACCCGGAAAGGAGAAGGATTTATTTGGATGACCCAATGCCAGGAGAGCTTCGAGGAACTCAAAGACAGGCTAACACGGGCACCTGTGCTTGCACTACCGACACACGGAGAGGATTATGAGGTTTACTGTGATGCATCACGGATCGGTCTTGGAGGCGTACTGATGCAACAGGGAAGAGTCATAGTCTACGCTTCAAGACAATTCAAAGAATATGAGGGGAACTACCCAACACACGATCAGGAACTGGCAGCAGTCATCTTCGTTTTAAAGCTTTGGAGGCATTACCTTTTAGAGATCATTGTAATGTGTTTTCGGATCGCCAAAGCCTTAAGTTTTTGTTCACATAGAAGGAATTGATTTTGCGGTAGAGGCGTTGGTTGGAGTTACTGAAGGACTACGACTTGTCCATTCAGTATCACCCCGGAAAAGCAAATGTAGTAGCTGATGTTTTGAGCAGGAAGGGTCAAATCGAGGAGGAATCGATGAGCGCGATTACTCAGCAGGACAGGTTGATCGCAGATTTTTTTCACGTTTGAGGTTAGAGGTGGTCCCGGCAGGTACGGTCGCGCGACTTTTGTCCTTGATGGTCAAGCCTACCTTATTAGAGAAAATCCTAGAAGGTCAGAAGACAGGCGCACAGTTACAGCTTGTTCGAGACAAGATCTCCCCGGACCACGCGAGCGACTTTTCGGTAAGTGAGGACGGCGCAATACGTTTTCGAGGGCGGATTTGTGTGCCGAGCTGCCAGAGTTGAAGGAAGAGATACTGTCAGAGGCGCACTGCGCTCCCTATGGGGTGCATCCTGGTGGCACGAAGATGTACAAGGACCTCAAGCAGAATTTTTTTTTGGTGGCCTAAACTGAAAGGGGAGGTAACACAGTTCGTTGCTCATTGTTTGGTTTGTTAACAAGTAAAGGCCGAACATCAGCGCCCGACGGGAAAACTACAATCTCTACCTGTACCAGAGTGGAAATGGGAGCGAATCACCATGGATTTTGTCACGGGTTTTCCGCGATCGCAACAAGGACACGATACGGTTTGGGTCACAGTGGATCGATTGACGAAGTTGGCTCTTTTCCTACCCATCCATACGACGTGGACTAGAGACACTCGGCTTGTGCCGAACTTTTGGCAGAGTCTACAGCGAGCTCTAGGGACTAAACTACACTTCAGCACGGCGTTTCACCCCTAGACCGACGGACAATCCGAGCAAGTGATCCAAATTCTTGAAGATATGCTCCGAGTCTGCGTACTTGATTCGGGTGATGGATGGTCACTGCTATCGAGCTTAGAGAGGACCTGAGCTTCGATGAAACACCGGTGCGGATCTTAGCACGAGAGGACAAAAAGTTGCGCAACCGGACGATCCCCTATGTGAAGGTGCTACGGAGCAACCAGGAAGAACGTGAAGCGACATGGAAACTAGAGTCGAAGATGAGGGAGTGCTACCCAGATTTATTCATTGTGGACCAGGGTTAAGTTTCGAGGACGAAACTTCTTTTAAGAGGTGAGTGATGTAATACCTCGACCTTCCTGCTTTCCGTTTTGGTTCTAATTTAATAATTTCAGTTGTTAGGGGGGGTTGAAAGTTCGAGAATATATGGGCTGATCGTCGGGGTTTGCGAGTATTTTTAGGTGCTAGAGCTCGCAAAACGATGAATGGTGGCGCGATCGGATTCGAATTCCTACTCCGGGATCTCCCAGAAAAGATTTTTGAAGTTCTCTATCAGCTTGAGCGCATCGGAATCCGTGCTGGCGATCGGCATGCTTTTCGAGGTAATTTGGACCCCTCGTTCAAATTTCGAAGGGCTAAGGGTTTAACTGGTAATTAATTTTATTACTTTTTCGTTTAGCGTTTAAGTCCGATCGGGGTGCGTACGGGGAAAACCCCAAACCATCTTTTCCCTCTTTTCAAGAAAGCGGCGTAGAACCCGAGACTGAGAGACGGGGAGAGGGAAGGAGGCATTACTTTCTTTCTGCGGGATTAATCGAGCGAGGAGCGGGCGATCCTCCTTCTTCCTCCTCCTCCAGCGAAATCAAGGTGAGCGGTTCGAGTTTTTTCGGTTTTTCATTGTTGGGTTTTCTTGACATTATCGCGTCGGGGTCGGGGGCAAGTTCCCTTGCGTGTGCCGTCGCCCTCGCCGCCGCCGCCGCGATGTACCGGCCGCGAAGGGGCACCCGCGCAGGCTGGTGCCGCGCGGGGCCATCCGCAAGCGGGGCGCCCGCGTGGGCTAGTGCCACGCGGGGCCGCCCGAGCCTGCGGGCAGGGCGCCCGCGCGGGGCCGCCCGCGCCTGCGGGCAGCGCGCCCGCGCAGACTGGTGCCGCGAGGGGCCGCTCCGCGCGGGGCCGCCCGCAGGTGGGGCGCCCGCAGGCAGCGCGCCCGGGCGGGCTAGTGCCGTGTGGGGCTGCCGCATTCAGCACGTGCCCACGCGGGCTGGTGCCGCGCGAGACGACCGCACTCAGCGCGGAGTTGCTCCGCCGCCGGCCCCTGGAGCCGCTTTTCGTGACTGGCTCGGTGCATCTTTTATTTATTTCGAGGTAGTCCGTTTTAGTGTCACTGATGTTTTCTTCGGGGGACTTTTTAGGTTCGGGAGGCACACAGAGACGCGAACGAGCCGAGTGCCCGGTCGTCGCACGCAAAGGTGGGTACTTTTTTCGATGTTTTGGATTCCGAAATTATGGGAAATGTGTAGGAGTAAAGTATTTGCATGATTTAATACTATTAACCCCTGTTAATATTTATTATATAATACCATCGATATTATGGCGACCATGTGTAGCGGTGCCCTTTGTTATATCTTATACTTGGTTACGAGGCTCGAGGCTGCAGCATGCACACCAGCGGTTTGGCCACCGCGAGGGTGTGCTTTTTCGGAAAAGTGGTACGTTGACCCTTGTACCCCACAAGGTGACGTAGTGGGGGCCCCCGTAGGTTGGGGGTTAGAGGCACCAAGGTGAGAGCAGTGTGGTTTGCCGAGGCAGGTGCTCGGTGTGGTTTGCCGAGGTAGGTGCTCAGTGTGGTTTGCCGAGGTAGGTGCTCGGTGTGGTTTGCCGAGGTAGGTGCTCGGTGTGGTTTGCCGAGGCAGGTGCTCGTGTGGTTTGCCGAGGCAGGTGCTCGGTCTCGGTTATACAGGGCGGGGGGATTACCGTTGATTGCACGATGAGGAGGGCGGATGCTCTGGTTTCCCTGCGGTTTGCTTCATTTGCAGCCTTTCCTGCATTTCATATTTTACTCCATGTGTCACTGACTTTCCATAGTGTGACAGGTTCAGTCAGGGGTTGGACCTGGGACGATGGTGAGGCCGCGACGTGAGGATTATGGCCTTACTCAGGGCTAGATGCTTTACCTTCCTTTTTCTTTTGGCTTTTTCATTGAGTTAGTAGTCATGTGAGTATGTTATTTCTATGTGGATGATGTGGATGATGTGGATGTTGGGATGGTTGTATGTTCTGTGGATGAATGCTTTATTTTACTATGGCCGGCCGTTTTTGAATAATCAAAAAGGATTGCGAAAATATTTTGAAAAACTTAGGTGTTGTGTGGGTATTGTTTTAAAACTCTGTGGATTTATGGATTGCGAAAATGATTTTAAAAGTATAGGTGTCGTGTGGGCACCGTTTGGAAAACCCTATGGTTTTATCCTTTCAAAGTTAGTCGGCCTCTTTGTTGCTTAAGAAACATTGTTGTATGTACTCGACTCTTGAACTAGTGTGGTTAAAGTGATGGATGTATGATAATTGTAGTTATGACGCCGTGCATATACAAAGGAGACTCCGCCCGTTTGCGGAGTGAATTTGTATATGCGGCTGGTCTGTGCACGCACCGGGGGAAAGGATTTCAAAAAAAAAAAAAAAAAAAAATTATGCACCACATGATGGCTTTTCTTCCGCTTATTTAAATACCGCGACGTGACAATATTATACTATTCTCTTAAAACTTTTGCTGCTAAAAGCAGAAGCAGAAGCAAAAGCAGAAGCAGAAGCAGAAGCAAAAGCAGAAGCGAACTTTTTTTAAAACTAACTCTAAAAAATTTTAAAATTTGCAAACTAACCCTCCCATTTTTTTTTTTATAAAACTAACCCTCCTTTTGCTAGCTCAGTGCCACGCGGGATGTGGCATCCTAAAGACGGTGAATTGTTCCCCGCCTTCAGTGTATCTGCTGAAGGTTGTGAATCGTTCGCCACCTTCACAATAACCCTCCTTCAGTATATATGGTGATGGTGAATGATTCATCGCCTTTAGTATATATGGTGAAGACGGTGAATGGTTCACCGCCTTCAACATATACACTGAAGACGGTGAATGGTTCACCGTCTTCAATGTTTATGCTGAAGGCGGTGAACTATTCACCGCCTTCAGCGCATTCCTCCCTACTTAGCCAGTTTTCATGAAAATTAGCTAAGTTCAACCAGCAGGCTCAGCGCTGTCCACATTAACACTAAAGACGCTGAACGATTCAACGTCTTTAGCATTAACACTAACGACGCTGAATCGTTTGGCATCTTTAATATAATTTAGAAGGCACTGAACGATTTAGCGCCTAGCTAAAGGCGCTAAATCGTTTAGCGCCTTCTTTACCAATAGAGCCACGCACAGCACAGTGCCCTCACTTTTCCCTTCTTCACAATCGCACAGTATTCCCCCCCTCTCCCCCTCTCCCCCTCTTCCCACTCTCTTTGTCGTCGCCATCGCCGTCACCGGAGCCGTCGCCGAAGCCCGCCAGAGCCAGTGCCCACCGTCGCCTAGCATAGCAGGTTGTCTTATTTCCCTCTCCTTCTCTCTCACTGTTTTTCTCTCTCTCTAACTGAGAGGGATCTCTCCCTCTCTCTCTCGCTGTCCCGCTCTCTCTCTCTAACTGAGAGAG
Organism: Tillandsia fasciculata; assembly: GCA_029168755.2. Taxonomy (NCBI): domain Eukaryota; kingdom Viridiplantae; phylum Streptophyta; class Magnoliopsida; order Poales; family Bromeliaceae; genus Tillandsia; species Tillandsia fasciculata. The sequence goes on from CM054930.1 coordinate 15,201,787, forward strand.
AGATCTCTCCCTCTCTCTCACTGGCCCTCTCCCTCTCTCTCTTACTGTTCTTTCTCTCTCTCACTGTGAGAGCTCTCACAGTAAGAGCTCACGGTGAGAGCTTCTCTCTCACTATGAGAGATCTCACTGTGAGAGAACAGTGAGAGATTGTGAGAGATCTCACTGTTCCTCTCGAGCTCGCAGTGAGAGCTAGCTCTCACTATCCCTCTCTCTCTCAAACTGAGAGAGAGCTCTCACAATGAGAGTATTCTCACACTCTCACTATCCCTCTCTCTCACACGCACTCTCTCACGTAGTGAGAGAGAGATCTCACAGTGAGAGATCACACACTCTCTCTTACTGTGAGAGATCTCACAGTGAGACTGTGAGAGAGGATACTCTCACTGTCCCTCTCAGAATTATAGTATAAAAATTATATAAACCAATATTTTCTTTGTAGCTAACATGGCTAATCGTCGCATGTCACTAAGTGTTCATTGGGATGGATAGTTAGTTGTAGATGAAAATGGTCCAAAATATATCGGCAGTCGAAAAAAATTAATCGCGATACATTCCGATTCTACATATACTAGTTTCGAGACGAGAATGTATTATTTAGTAAATTGTACAAAAGAAGAATTTCGATTAAAATTCACTATTCGTGCCCCCACGGTCGGTAATGAATATTTAGCTCACGAATAGTAGATGATGGATCATTAGAGGGAATGATTGGATTATGTTAACATTATAGTTTTGTGACGGTATACATTGAGAAATAGCTACATCTGTCGGAGAATTTTGAATCACAAGGATATTACACGAGAATGCTCCACAATTATATTGATGAGGGTCCTTCTGCCAATGTAATGGGTGATCAAAATATACCAAGCGAAGGTGGTATATGAATGACAAGGTTAGTAAAATAACATAATAAATTGGTAATTTGTTATCTTCTTTGGTAAAACTTAATCATTATATATACTGCAGAGAAAGTGAGTATTCGCCTATTGAGACTATTGTACCTTGCTCGATTAATAGAGTGCCACCAACGACCACATATGTGCCACCTACGACCACACACACGCAATCCACGACCTCACGTGGACAATGCACGACCTCCCATCTAGAACCAAGGATGTCTCATCTACAATTAGAACCTTATGATTGGGGGTAAGGACAAATCAAATTATATTTTTAATTAATAGGATGTGGAGGTGGTAATATTGGAATTTTATTTTTAACAAATGTGCAGGTTATCTACTTACTATGAACATTAGAATAATCCTTCTATTAATGATTTTGGTACTAAAGTTGACGGGGGATGTGATAATATTGACGAAGGAGGCGATAATATTGACGAAAGAGATGCTAATATTGACGAGGGTGGTGATAGTGATGAGAATGCACCAATTAATGACGATTTGAATGATCCATCTCCAGATATAGATGATGATCATGATGGAGGGTTGAATTATCTTGCAAATGCAATTTTTAATGAAATCGACAACTCACAAATAAGCAACGAATATATAGACAATCCTGACGAGGAAATTGAATTTGTTGATCATCTGGAATATTTTTCTCCAGATAATAATTGGATAAATCAATATGTTATAGATTCTACAGAGTTTGATATTCGATAAATCAATATTGATCTACCTAGCATTGACGGGACTTGGGTTGGACGCATCTTTCATGATAAGGCTTCTTTATTGGACGCTCTAGACTGATGGCATATTGATCATAATGTTCAAATGAAAGTATTGAAATATACTAGAACGACTTATACTGTTAAATGCACTGTAGATGGATGTCCATGTAGATTACATGCTTCAGTTCCTAAAGATATGCCGTACTTTAAGGTAAAAACATATGCTGATCCACACACATGTGTAATTCCAATGCTGAACGCTGCGCACCGTAATTGTAATTCGAGCCTTATATGTCAACTGATTCTCCCGACATTAAAGGTAAGATTTAATATGACGCCAAAAAAAATTCAAGAAACGGTGCGATCAACTTTGCATGTTGACATAACTTATTGGAAGACCTGGCAAGCAAGGAGTAAAGCACTACAGGTTATTTACGGGAGTTGAGAGTAGTCATACACAAACTTGCCTCGTTACCTTACTATACTGAAGGAATATAATCCTGGTACTGTATGGCGTCTGGATCATAGGTGGCCCGCTGATGGGATTTGTCACTTTGACCGTGTTTTTTGGTCATTTGGACCTTCAATTCGTGGATTCGCATATTGTTGGCCGATTGTGAGTATTGATGCGACTTACATGTACGGCAAATACGAAGGTCATGCTTTGATAGCGACGGCTGCAGATGCAAATAATGACTATATCCTTTGGCATTTGCAATTTGTGAAGGGAAGAATAGAGGGAGTTGGCAATGGTTTTTGCAGAATATGTGTCAATATGTTACCCGCAATAGAACCATTTGTTTTATATCTGATCGATTTTCTGGATTGAGGGAAATAGTGGTTGATATCTATCTTCCACGACAGGGTGGTGTCTTCGACACATAAAAGCAAATATGAATAAACGCTTCAAAAATGAAACTTTGTGTCACGCCCCGGCGGTCTAAGGATAAGCGGAAAAGCATATATTTTTTTTTTTGTAAACGACCTCGCCTACCGGTGCGCGCCAGACCCGCCACATATGCAAATTCACTCTGAAAACGGCCAGAGTTTTCTTTGTATATGCACGGCGTCACATTTACAACATCTTCTTTAACCACACAGTCACAGTGAATACGACGAGAGAGAGTGATACTATTTATTTACATCAAAACGTTCATTCACGACATTCAGAGATAAAACTACGGGTTGCAAACGATGTCCACACGACACCTAGATTTTCCAAAGTGTTTACACAAGTCACAATAGGGCGGCTACATCTTTTGAAAGGATAAATCCAGAGGTTTACAAAGTAGTACCCACACGACACTTGGTTTTGGAAAGTATTTTCGAAACCCTTTTATTTAGTGTAAAACATGCCGCATATAAATCCATAACAGTATATTAAATCCACAATACCAAAATAACTATCAACCAACATCCATAAGGGTCCACAATCACGCGATTGAAACTTACTAGTTACCGAGAAAGGAAATGAGATAACCCAAAATCAGAAACGACGAAGTAAGCCTCATACGGCTAATGTCCTCTAGATGCTGCCTCACCATCATCCCGGCTACTACACCTAGTCTGACCTGTCACAGTGTGGGAAAGTCAGTGACAAATAAAGTAGATGATCAAAGCAATTAAAAGTATTTTTAAAACAAACCGAATACACCGGAACCTTTCGCTTTTCCCCTCATGAGTCCACATCCCTTGATTTAATTACATGATATCTGTCGGAAGGTCTAATGACCCCCTCGTGAACGATCACTTTGCTTTCGTAATGCTTTTAACCCCTCCACGGTGCTAGTGCTACACCTATAGCGGGCGCGAGGGGTCCCCACTCGACACCTTTACTTTCGTGGGGTACACGGGTCAACGTACCACGATTCCGAAAAAGTACACCCAATCGGTGGCCAAACCGCCGGTGTGCGTGTAAGCATCTAAGTACATGAATTGCCGAAACCGACGTGTAACAATCACCGCGACACTCAGTCGCCACAGTTAATAATGGAATAAACAGGAAATACTCATGCGATGGGTTTAAACAGTTGATACATCTCATCTACTTTATTAGACATGTTATTATACTTGTTATGATGACATACAGCACTTATTGCGAGGGTACCCACCTGGTTGCGCGGAGATCAAAACACCTGGATCTTTGACACACTCCCGCTGCGCACTTGGACCTAAAGAAGTCCCCAAAAATGATAAATCAATATGACGCACTAATGCCGCAAAGACGGAATCCAAAATCTAACCACGCGACGAAAACCCAAAACGGCGTGCTCACGTCGCTTGATGGCTCCCCGTGCGTGCACGGACGGCGTTCGCGCGGAGACGGCCCGCGGGGCACCGCCGCCCGCGGGTGCTCCGCGCGGCACGAGGCCGCGCGGCGCGTGCGCCCGCGGGTGGCGCCCGCGGATGGCGCCCGCGCTGCACCAGCCCGCGCGGGCGCCCAGCTCGGCACGTGGCCGCGCGGCGCGCGCGCGCGCAGGTGGCGCCCGCGCGGTGCCTGCCCGCGCGGGCGCCGCCACCCGCGGGCGCCCCTCGATGCACGAGGCCGCGCAGCGCGTGCCCGCGGGTGGCGCCCGCGCGGCGCCTGCCACCCACGGGCGCCCCGCGCGGCGTGAGGCCGCGCGGTGCGTGCCCGCGGGCGGCGTCCGCGCGGTGCCTTGCCCGCGTGGGCGCCGCCACCCGCGGGCGCCTCGCGCGGCACAGGGCCGCGCGGCACGCGCCACCGACGGGCGGCGACGGTGACGGAGGCGGCGGTCGCGACTCGAGAAAAGAACACGAAACCCTAATATTTAATTAAACGAAATCCACTTACCGATTCTGAAGGGGAAGACGATCCGATTGCACTCCCGTTTCCCACACGTTGATCGGGGTGTTCGGACTCCTCCGCCTTCCTTCTCCCTCTTTTGTTCTTCCTCCGATTAGGGTTCCGTCTTTTCCTTCTTTTCTTTTCCTTCGCGTTCTCTCCGGCTAGGGTTTCTTTTGCGAAAAGTCGGATTCTTTTTCCTCTTCGTACGTACAACTAAATTCCACCTTTAAATATTTATAACTAATTAATTGATTAATTAATTATATGGGATAAACCCATAATTTCCTCGAAAAGCATGCAGAATATTTTGCACGGATTCCGATGCGCACCAAGTCACCGCAACCCTAAAAACCCTGTTCCGGGAGATCCCAAGGTCGAATTTCAGATCCGATCGCACCGTCGGTCATCGTTTTTCGAGCCCTTTCACCGAAAAATATTCGCGTAGCACGACGATTAACTTAAGAAAACTCAATCATTTAGCTTTCCTAAAAATACATTAATAACCGGAGGGTAAAGTATTACACGAAAAGTCATGTCATTACACTTTGTTAGATAAATTCTGGAAAATCGGAGGTACTTCAACACCGACTGAATATTATCAGCCAAAAGAAGAATTAGATGCGTTGGATCACGATGCTTGGCAGTGGGTGCATTATCTTGAAAGATATAAAGAGTATTGAGCAAGGGCATTTGATGGAGGCCGACGATTTGGGTTGATGACTACGAATCTTTCTGAATCGTTAAATGGGGTACTTAAGGGGATTCATGTTTTGCCGATCACGGCTTTTGTTGCGGCGACATTTTATAAACTGAATACGAATTTCATAAAATGCCGCGATCACGGTGAAAGTGTGACTGGCGCGTTAAGTCCTAAAATACAAGTAATAATTACCCAAGGTATGGATCAGGCGTGGGGACACATTGTCCAACGCTTTGGACTAACGAAATTTGAAGTCAATACTGGAGATTTCTCCTACACAGTGATCGTGAATGGAATAGAAGCAGAATGCTCATGTGGAGAATTTCTTCTATCGGGAATAACTTGCTCGCATCTCCTAGCAGTCTGTAGTACTTCACAAATAAGAATAGACTATTATATTTTTTGTTCACGCTCGTATAGTATGGACTGCTATCGTGCGACTTACGCACGACATTTTCATCTTGTTCCTGATAGACGGCACTGGCCATGACCCCAAGGCCCCCCAATTGTACCGCCTCCTATACGAAGGAAGAAAGGTATGTGGGTTATGTGATAATGGATCTAAATAGGAGAAAAACTACCTAGAGGGGGGGGTGAATAGGTGTAAACAATAAAATCACCAAATCGTTGCGTAAAAATAACCCAATGCAGAAAAATAAATAAGTACGCAAGATTTTACGTGAAAAACTCCGTCACAGGAGTAAAAAACTACGGGACCGATAACACGATGAAATCCACTAAGATTAAACACGTACAAGGTGATATACCGTAACTCTACAACTCAACCTTTTCCATACGCTCCGAGTAGATCTTCTCCGCTCGCGCCACAACGTGCCTCGAATCAACGATTTGTGTCCAACGCCGAATCCACGACGTCCAACCGAATCCACGGTCTTCACCAATATAGCACGTATCGATCACACGAACGCGCCTCGCTCCGAATCCACGAAAGTGGTAGCACCTTGAATCCACAAAGCCACGCGAATCCACGCGCCGATTGTCCTCTCGAAAATTGTTGTTTTGTTTATTGGTGGTGATAATCAAATACTTAGATAATATAGATTGTCACGCCCCGAGTGTAAACCAGAACTCGGGCTCGTCTACAGATCCGCTGTGCACACGAAATTTTCAGCATGCACGAAGCGCTGGTAACCTGCTCAAATAGAAATAGATATAATAATAGAGCAATAAAACAGAGCTGAACTGAAAATACTACATCTCAGACTGAACGGGAAGTAGAAATACAAAAAGACTGAAAAAAAAAAAAGTACAAGTCTCTCTCCCAGCTCACTATAAAAATACAACCAGCTGGCTAAAGCCAGACCCCAAAAGTAAAAGTACTAACGTCTGAGATAGGATACATAAGAGGTACCAATCTAGCTACTCACTGTCGGGCCCACTGCCTAACTACTCAGCCGTCCTCTCTCCTCGACCCGCCGCTGTATGTCCAGCAGCACCCGCAGAAGGCTCTGCAAAACAAAGGAGAAGAAAAAAAAAAAAAGAAGAATGGGGGTGAGAACTACTAGTGAACCAATAGCCTCCCCTAGTGGGTAAAGCCTCACGCCTTGAACACACCCACTAGGTCAACCAGAGGCAAAAAGGGGAAGAAGAGTGGTAAGTAATAAAACTACTGCAAAGGGAAAAACTACCACTACTATGCCTCTAAGAATGCAGTCCTAGACTGGAATAACCGTATACAACAGTAACCAACCGTCCCAGATGAACCCAATCTGTACCGCCCTCATCATCGGGCAAATAAGCCGCGCCGATGTGATAGCAAAACTCCTGCTGCCGTCCTCATCATCGGGCAAATCAGCCGCGCCGATGTGATAGTAAAACTGTCCATAACTGTCTGGCCCCGGCCTCCGGAGGGGATCTCGAGGGGAGCGACCCACACGAGGAAAGCATCACCGGGCAATAACCGCGCCGGTGTAATAAGTATCAAAAGCAGGACTGGTTCACAACTATAAAGCCCCAGTGGAACACATCCCTCCACTAAAAAGAAACTGATCCCCAATCTGATGCACAAATGAACATCCGGTCAATCGCCCAAAATCCGCGATCGCCTCAATACCTCACAATCCACAACCAGGTCTCACAACCGACCTCCGGTCAACCGCCCAATATCCGCGGTCGCCGGAATAACCCACAATCACAGTCATGTCCCACATCCGACATCCGGTCAACCGCCTACTGTCCGCGGTAGCCGCTATAATCCCCCAATCCAAAATCGGGTAAAATAATATGTATCTGGTCAACCGCCTACTATCCGCGGTTGCCACAAAACCCTCTAGTCCATAATCATGCCCTATCACCGATGTCCTATAACCGACATCCGGTCAACCGCCAAATATCCGCGGTCGCCGCCAAAACCCCTAATCCACAATCCAGGCCCCGGCTACACTATCCCAAACCCCTGCTCAAACCCGAGCAACAAGAACCACCTGACTAACAAAAAGGAGAAAAGAAGCAAACAAGGTTTCTCCTAAGTCAAGTTCCAACATGAAAGTGTAGCGATAAAAGATGGCCTATCTAGATGTCCATACAAGCATGCAAGTGTTCTCAAGGAAAGATAAAGAAAGGGTGACAATAATGGTTCCACATGTGTATCAATTAATAGCTCCGCATAGATATACCATCATGCTAAATCATTATCCAACCGCACATGTCTAAAATCCACAATTTTTCCTCACCTACATCATCCACCTATGCATGTCCCAAAAGATCCACTCCCACAAGACATTTTATTTTATCCAAATATGAAAGTAAATTCCACATGCAAGGTTAAGTGCCAAAAACTATATCCATTCAAGCATGAATAAATTCCAACCACTATCAGATATCCACAATAGTATTTTCCATATGATAGGCTCACAATTATATTACTTTAAGCATGCATGTCCAAATAAAAGGGATCACTCTAATATTCCTAGTGAGCATGTCAAAATAGAGGTAAACAACAACCACCCACCTCGATCGCTAATTCCAAGTTCAAGTAGTACTCTTGCCCAAACGGATAAGCCGCCTCGATCACTGTACAAAATTTCCAAAAGAACATACATAATTAATCATACAATGCTCTAATAAAATCTGTCCAAATACAACAATCCAGTGTTTCCCTATTTTCACCTGTAAAGAATGCTCAGAAAATTCCAAGAAAAATACTCGATCCTCGCGACGAACCGGTCGAAACGAGTACCTGTACGCTCAAAACCGAGTTTCCTACGCTGAGAAACAAATCCGACAAGGGAACCACCTCGAAATAAACTGCTCTCAAAAACTGTAGCAATAACTTCTGTACACAGATATTTTTCACCTTTGAAAAATATTCAGAAAAATCTGAGAAAAGTCTAGGAGATTCCTTGCGAAAATTAGATGAAAAACGCCTCCTGAAACGCCTCGATCCGATGCCTGTGCACAAAGATATGGCCGAAATACCACAGTGCTGTCTAAAAACTCTGCCCAAGAAAAGGGTCAAAAGAAAGCTCAGGAAACTCCAAGATAAACTCAAAACGAGGGAAAACTCAAGTCACGAAGATCGTAGCCCTACCTGTCGTGAAGCCAACGGCGCAAAAATCGACAAAAAAGGTGGTCGGAGTAAGCCGGGGGAGTCCTCGCACCAAAATGCGACGAAGAAGGACACAAACGAACGAGCGTCGCACCGCGCCGTAAAAATGGGAACCTTGGGATGCGTGCCCCAAAAAATATCCCAGAGTCTTCCAAAAGGTGCGGCTCAGGGTGAGGAAGAACTTTACTGAAGAGTCCCCTGCGAAATTCCGGCCAGAAGAGGAGAAAAAGGTGAGCACAAGGTCACTCGGGTCCTATTTATAGGCCAGAAAATCCAAGCCAAAAAAATCAACTTTGGGGTGCAGTTTCCGGGCGCCCGAATGATTCGGGCCCCCCACAGTGCACCAAAAACATCCCCCGCAGTGCGCTCGAAATGTTCTGGATGCGCCACGTCATCCACAGAATAGGAAACAGCCAAACGCACCACACAGGAAGCGCCACGTGGTACACCCGGTCCACGCGGGTAGGTGGCGCCCGCGAATTAGCGGGCGCCACGTGGCCCGCACTAACGCCCCGACCAACCCTGGCGCGCCGCCTGGCACGCCGCCTGGCGCACCTGCCAGGCACGGTTCTCGAGGCGACCTCCCGCGCCTCGGTGGACCCTGCCTTCCTGAGCCCGCCAACGGGAAGCTGCCACGTGTCCGCCCGGTCCACTGCACCACTCCATGTTGCTCCGTGGTCCCAGTCCACTGCACCGACCCTATCGCACGCCGCCACGTGTCCAGCGCGCTCCCATGCGCCGCGCGCCTGCCCGTGCGCCCGCGCGCCTGCCCGCGCGCTGCCCGCGCCCGCGCGCTGCCCGCGACCGCTCCGCCTCCTGCCCGAGCCCATCCGCCGCGCTCCGCCGCTGCCCGCCGCCGCTGCCACCGGCCGCCGGCTGCCGGAATCACTGTTCCGGCATGAACAGTACCCGGTTGCGCAAAATATCAAGTAGGTAGTCCATTTTGACCATTTTCGCACGCTGAATCCGAATTTGATGCCCGTTTTGCCAAATTCCAACTCTAAAAATTGCCAAATGCTCCCGGAAAGGTGTTCTTAGCCCTAATTTCGCACTGAGCCCAATTTTAATCTCCATTTCGCGCGAGAACACTTCTAAACACTCAACGGGGTCCTCCGATCACTCACGTGATCCAATTAAGCCCGAAGTCCCACACTTATGTCCAAATTGTGCACAATCACCACCGACACACCACGTAGGCCTCCTGAAGCCACCCAAAGCACTGCAACAACTCTGCGGAGATCCAGGTCATCACATAGATAGATAAGGAAAACACCATCTAAGTATTCATCGATTTGATTCTTCAAAAGAAAAGATTGAAAAACCTCGAATCAAATCAATAAATATAGAGAAAGAAAACCTAGAAATAAATCGGTGTTTACCTTTTCTTCTCTATACGTGGATTACCTTTTATTCCTTGAATATAAGAAATTTAAGAACCTTCGGAATAATAGGAATACCCTAAAAGATGATATTAAGGTCTATTTATAGGTTAGAAATCTTTTGAAAAGAGATAAGAATCAAAAACTGACTTAACAGAATTTTTCCCGCACAGCGATCCGGACTGGATTTGGCTGATCAGGACTGTCGTCTTTTTTCAGAGAATTTCCTGAAAAAATAGTTTGGGGCCCGAACTAGATTTGGCCTGATCCGGACTGTTCATGCGATTGAACAAACACAGAGTTCGGGGTCTGGACTGAAGTGGGGATGATCCGAACTGTAATTCCGCACGAAGTAAACCTTGTTCGGGGTCCGGACTGGATATGGCTGGTCCGGATCTTGAACATGTAAAATGTCCAGTTCTTGATTTTTATGCAACGAAAATTAATTCAAGTGTTTCTAATCTATAAGAATGTATTCGGATCACCAAAAATATTTAGTTAAACATACCTGATCCTTTTGAATCCATTCTTCTTGAGATTGATGTGTTTGATCCACAATTCTTTAACTTCAATCTTCAAGACTCAAAACACTACACGAAATACGCCAATACAAAGATTCTTAACAATCTCCCCCTTCATGACAAAACACGTAATCCACAAAAATAAATAAAAAGATATTTTTGTTGCTATCACCATGCAACAAAAATTTACATTAACGGTCCAAATAAAGTATAAATACAAGAGATAAACTCCTATTACAAACTCTAGACTTAGACGCTTGTACTCTCTGCAAAAGAAATAATTCTTGACAAAAGAAATCATAGATACCTCAAGAATTTAAAAATTCAATAAGCAATCAGAGAGATAGAGTTTATACTCATATAACTTATGACATTAATTATCAGATATGTATGAAAATATACAATCAAAGATTCACATATCATCATATCACCATAATGTTCAAAATATCATAGTTCAAATTTCACAACCATTAACAAGTTCAAAAGTAGTAGCAGTTAGAGATCACCAAGTCACTTGTTAGAATATTACATGCCACAAATAGTTAGTCAACAAGTCAGTTGGCATGCATTTCATTTACTTACCTTTCTTACCTTCAATACCTTCTTTCCAAAAGTTCTTATATCTTTTCCCCCTTTTTGTCAAAAGTGCCAAAGAGATACCGAGGAGGAAAATGTTCAAGAGATTAGGTAACAAAAACACTAAGGAAAGAAAAAGAAAAGAAACCTGCAAAAACAAGAGAGAGAAAAAAATCCTTCTTCCATCATCATCCAGAGTCTGAGTCCTCAGAGCTACTACAACCCATTTTTGCGAAAATCTCTTTCACCAACTTCGTTAGTGAATTGTACTTCTTTGTCAGAACCACTTGGGCTGCGGAAATCTTTTGCAGGTCAAGGGAAATACGTCCTTGTTCGATCGAAAGACGCTCTTGTTCAGATGAGAGTCTTTGCTGTTCACGATATATTGAGGTCACAAATGCATCATCGTCTGAGGTCTCAAAAAGTGTAGGTCCTGAAGCTGCTTGAGCTGTTGCTGCGGTTGTTGGTGCTGCTATTGTTGTCGTGGCTTGATGTGAGGACGTTGAAGGTCGCTTGCTTCGAGGTGTTGTTGGTGTCTCATCCGACTGACTCGTGAGGGACTTCACAATTGTAGAGTCATTGATTGTTCCCAAACTGTGCATATATGTCGATGATCGGATGTCCACATCAAATTTTCTCAAGATCCGCATGATGATCAATGGAAATGGAAGTCGCTAGGTAGGATGAGCATTCTCCACATATCTTGTCATCCATGACCATATAAGATACGGAATATTAAAATTTGATCCCAAAGAAGCTTCGGGGTGTCCAAAAAGATATAGAAATAACATTCTATCCCACCCTAATACCTTCGTTTGCATGTTAGGTAAAATATTATAACAAACAATAAAGTTCAAAAACCTATACTCATGTCGAAGTTCTTTTGAAAATACTGAATTTCCTGCCGACCGAGTATCTGGCATGCAAATTCCATCAACAACCATCCTCCAAGTTGTATTTGTCATAACATGTCCCTTCATGTAATGAATCCCTTCAGTTCGGGTATTCATTCCTAGCACTTCTCCCATCAATTTTGGAGTGATCGTAAGCTTGGTGTTCCGAACCGTTGTGTTAAATTCTCTGGGTCCGTCCTCATGATTTTGAAGCTGCGTAGCACACATGTAGAAAGTCCTAACGAGATGGAGACAATATCCTGTAGTTTCAGGAAACTTACAGACTTGGGCAAGTCGGGCATTATCAAACAAAGTTCCAAACGCTGCAGAGCGTTCCCTGAGAGCCGCGACATTTACATGTCTCTCACCTATGCACTCTCTCTTCTCAAAGTCCTTCATTCTCTCGGTACTGATATGAACGAAATCCTGCGGAGGTGCCTCACTCGAAAGTGGCTCTTAGATCTCAATTCCACGAGATCGACCCCTCTTCCGTGCAACGCTTTTTCGCTTCATCGACATCGGCTCCATGGGAGCTTTCCTTTTTTCTGCTACGGTTGGAGGTGTTCTATCCTTTGAGGAAGCTGGAGCTTTGCCCTTTGAGGCAGCCGATGCTTTTGCTTCAGCAATCTATTGAGCTCCTTCGATTGTTTTCTCCCAATCTTCCGATTCAGTTTCCTAGTCCTCAAGTGAAGCAAGTTCTCCTTTTTTATTCTTCCTTGCTCTCTTCAATTTGTTTGTCATTCTCGTTCTGACCAGAGCAGTGATGAACACAATGAACCATTCAAAGGCCATCTTGAAGAATTTGCCGTAAGACTTCCTCTGTGAGCAAGAACTCAAGAATATGGAAATAAATTGTTTAATTTCAAAATTTTGAAAGAAAATACCTAAACAATTCTTAACATGTATAAATACTAGGAATCAAGACAATTTTGCAAAAAGAATTTTAAAAATAGTGTTACGGAATTTGAGTTGGCGTATTTCGTGAAGGTGTTAAGTCTTGAAGATTGAAGATGAAAGAACTTTGGATCATATACCTCAATCTCAAGAAAGAAGAATTCAAAAGGATCAGGTATGTTTAACTAAAGAATTTTGATGATCCGAATACTTCTTGTAGTGTAGAAACACTTGGAAGAATTTTTTATTGCATAAATATCAAAAACTGGACATGGGACATGTTCAGGATCCGGATCAGACCTTGCGATCCGGATCCCGAAGGGTGATTGTTCATTGGCAATTTCAATCCGGATCCTAGGCCATCCCGATCCGGATCCCGAACATGGGAGTTTGCAAAATTGTATGAACGATCCGGATCGGACTTGTGATCCGGATCCCGAACCCTTGGATTTCTGGAATCGTCTTTCTCGTTACGACGATCCGGATCGCAGTAAATCCAATCCGGATCGCCGTCCTGAAAAATTCCAGAAAAGGTTGTTTTTGATCCTTATCTTCTTCCAATGGTTTCTAACCTATAAATAGACCCTTTATTCATTTTCTAGGGCATCCGCATATAATAGAAAAATACGACCGAAAAGAAAAATCCACATATAGAGAAGAAAGGAAATCAATAGATTTATTCTATGTTTCTTCATCTATATTGATTGATTTGATTCTAGGTTTTCCATACTCAGATTTTGAGTAGAATCAAATCAATGAATACTTAGATGGTATTTCCGATCTATTTCTAATCTAAGTATTCGGCGGATCATCACCACCCAAAAACAACGATTTACCCCAAATCGGCGCGTGGACTCGCGTGGCCTTGTGGATTCAAGGTGCAACCGCTCTCGTGGATTCGGAGCGAGGTACGTTCGTGGATTCGAAGCGTGCTACTGGGTGAAGACCGTGGATTCGGTCGGACGTCGTGGACTCGACGTTGGACGCTGTGGATTCAGCGTTGGGCGCAGATCGTGGATTCGAGAAGCGTCGTGGAGCGAGCGGAGAAGATCTACTAGGAGCGTATGGTAAAAGGTTGAGTCGTCTGTGAGTACGTTATATCACCTTGTACGTGTGTTAATTCTAGTGGATTTCGCCGTGTTATCGGTCCCGTGGTTTTTTACTCCGGTTTGGAGTTTTTCCACGTAAAAATCTTGCGTGTTATTTATTTTTCCGCATTGGGTTTTATTGCGCAATGATTTTTTGAGTGTTTATTGTTTACACCTATTCATCCCCCTTTAGGTGTTTTTTCCCCTATTTAGATCCATATTACATATAACCCAACAAGTGGTATCAGAGCGGGAATAGGGTTGTAAACAATGGTTGAAGGTGGAAACATCAATCGACCCCCTTTCTTTGATGGAACAAATTATGCGTACTGGAAAGTACGGATGAAAGCCTTTTTAATTTTCATCGACGAAAGGGTGTGGCAATCAATTGAATTAGGATGGTCTAATCCAACTGAAATTATTTCTGATGTTCGCACCTTAAAACCTAGGTCGAAATGGACCAAGGAAGAGATAGAATCATCTTCTTACAATGGCAAAGGAATTAATGCTCTATTTAATGCTTTGTCACAAACAGAGTTCTCTCGCGTCTCGGCATGTGAGACTGCGAAAGAAATCTGGGATGTTCTTCAAGTTACGCATGAGGGAACTAACCTTGTGAAGATTCAGAAACTGCAAATGCTTACGAGCAAGTTTGACTCTATCTCTATGGCAGAAAATGAATCTTTCACTGACTATTACACACGATTGCAAGACATCGTAAACTCATGTGCTAACTTGGGAGAGAAGATTCCAGAATTTAAAGTTGTAAGAAAAATTTTAAGAACTCTTCCTGAACGATTTCGCCCGAAGGTCGCAGCCATTGAAACAATTAAACACCCGGACGAAATGCGTGTAGAAGAATTAGTTGGTGCTTTACAAACTTATGAAATGACATTTCCTACTAACTATTCTTCTGGAAAGGCATCCTCTTCTAAGTCTTCAGGTTATGCATTGAAAACAACTAAAGAAGAAGACGCGGATTCATCCTCCTCGGACGATGACGAGAACCTATCTATGGAGGACTTTGAGAAGCAGCTCGCTCTCTTGACAAGGAAGTTTCGCCGCAACTTTCGAAGGGGTAATTCAAGCAAAACTCCATCCTTCGGAAAGTCGAAGAAAGGCAAGGGTTCTTCAAGTTACAAGTCAAGAAAGCAAGAGAACTTCTCAAAGGATAAGAAAAGTTCAGAGGGACAAGTACAGTGCTTCAAATGTCGAGGCTACGGCCACATTGCAACGGAGTGTCCCAACAAGAATCCGGCAAAGAAGAAAGCGATGCAAGTCGTTACTTGGGATGACAACTCCACGTCAAATGAGTCATCCTCAAGTGATGAAGAAGACAACGCGACAGCATTCCACGCGTCCACCTCTTCACCCTTCATGTGCTTAATGGCAAGTACATCCGATTCCTTGTCCAACTCCTCCCATGTTGAAAAGATTGCAACGGACGATGAATCGAGCAATTCTGAAGGTGAAGATTTTGCTCTTGCCTACCATAAGCTTTTGAGGGATTCAAAGAAACTGGCAAAGCAAAACAAGGGGTTGAGAGGGAGATTGCAGGATCTCGAAGAAGAAGCAAAAAGGGCAACTTCTCTCTCAAACGCTCTTGAAGTGGAAAGGGATAATCTGATTAAAACAAATGTTTCCCTTCAAGAGTCCAATGAGCTTTTCGAGAAAGAACATGAGAAATGGTGAACAAAGCGAATTACTTCTTGAAGCTCTACGGCGAGGCTCGACAGGAAAAATGGAAATGACAAAGACCATACGCCAACTAAAGGATGACTTAAAGAGATTTTCTTCTGGAAGGAGTAAGTTGGACAGACTTCTTGGTCTTGGTCAAACAAATAAGTTCGGCCTCGGATACACTCAAACTGGAGACATTCCAAGTTCGAGTGGGACAGTTTTTGTGCCTCAGTCGGTATCTCCTCCTCCGACACCGGAATTCACGACAAGCAACGACAACAAGCCTACTTCATCCTCCTCGGGATCGTCAAGAACTAAGGTATGTTTTCGTTGTGGCATTTCAGGGCACATAAGGAGAAATTGCAAGACGGGAGCCAAACGCACACCTCAAGCACCTCTTGCAATGACTACCAAAAGGTGATTCCTCAGAAATCAATTGCAAATCAATTGAAGGAAAAGAGCCTTGGTAGTTCACCGCTCAAGACGACATCATCAAGGAGCAGCAATCTTCAACAAGACGCTTTCACCTAGGAGATAACTTCACGACCATTACCGACGCATTCCAAAAAGGTTTGGGTGCGCAAAGGTGAAATTTTTCCTTGTCTTGTTACCAATGTTTCCTTGCATGCATATGATAGTTCGTCTTGGTATCTGGATAGCGGGTGTTCCCGTCACATGACCGGTGACAAAAACTGTTTTCAAACCTTTGAGAAAATCTCCGGAGGACTTGTTGTTTTCGGAGATGGTCGGTCTTCCAAAATTGTTGGAAAGGGAACGGTAGCTATTCCAGATGGCCCGGTTCTAAATAATGTGTTATTTGTTCATGGCCTTAAGACTAACCTCATAAGCATAAGTCAACTTTGTGATAATGGTTATTCAGTTAATTTTTCATCTGATGAATGTACTGTAACTGACAAGAACCATGCTTTCTTTTTAAAAGGGGTTAGATCAGAAAACAATTGTTATGTAGTTCCTCATAAAATTTCTGAAAAATGTAACCTAGCATCTTTGAAAAATGAAACACTTTGGCATGAAAGGCTAGGTCACATAAACTTTAAGGAACTTGCTAGAATTTCAAACAAAGATGTGGTCAAGGGGGTTCCGAAACTTTCTTTTGAACAAAACATTGTGTGTGGCGGTTGCCAAAAGGGAAAACAGTCTAGGACTGCACACAAGAACTTGAACCACATAGGTACAAAACGGCCTTTGGAACTTTTGCACATGGACTTAATGGGGCCAACTCGTCAACCATCCTTGGGAGGTAAATGGTATATTTTCTTATTGGTTGATGATTTTCTAGATATACTTGGGTAGCATTTTTAAAAGAAAAAGCTGATACTTTTGATTCTTTTCACGAGATTTGCCATCGTATTATGATTGAAAAGAATGAAAAGATTACTCGAGTTAGAAGTGATAGAGGTGGAGAATTCATAAATTCCAAATTCATTGATTTTTGCACTTCTAATGGCATTAAACATGAATTCTCAGCACCTTATACACCTCAACAAAATGGTGTAGTCGAGCGCAAAAACAGGGTCGTACAGGAGATGGCACGTGTTATGCTTCATAGCCGGAACCTACCGTTATATTTTTGGGCTGAAGCGGTGAACACTGCTGTCTATGTTATTAATCGAGTGTATTTGCGCCCGGGGACTTTAAATACACCATATGAACTATGGTTTTGTAGAAAACCTAACATCAAATATTTTCGTATCTTTGGGAGTCGGTGTTTTATTTTACGTGATCGCGAGAATCTTGGAAAATTTGACTCTCGAAGTGACGAAGGGATTTTCTTAGGTTATTCTACAAACAGCAGAGCATATCGAGTTTTTAACTTAGAATCTAAGACGATCGTAGAATCGATAAATGTTAAGGTAGATGAAGCTTTTCACTTTGAATCTGAAAAATCTACCCTCGATATCTCTCTTGATGATGATACACCTGCTAATGCATCTTCTTCTAACAATTCTTTCGATAATAATGATGCATCTAACGGTTCTTCAAGTTTATCTGATGTGCAGGAATCATCTCGTGTACCTCCGACTACTCCCTTACCTCAAACGTTACGCATCTCCAAGGATCACCCTGAATCGAACATCATTGGAGATCCACAAGAAGGAGTTAGAACACGGAGACAATTGGTTTGCGGATTTGCATGCTATGTATCTCAAATCGAACCAAAGAATGTTGATGAAGCTCTTCAAGATGACTACTGGATTAAAGCAATGCAGGAAGAGCTCCATCAATTTGAGCGAAACAAAGTCTGGGAATTAACGAAGCCTCCGAAGCAACACAATGTGATAGGTACCAAATGGATCTTCAAGAACAAGAAAAATGAAGATGGTACTATCATCAGGAACAAAGCAAGGTTAGTTGCTCAAGGCTACTCTCAAGTAGAAGGTATAGACTTTGATGAAACTTTCGCCCCTGTAGCTAGACTCGAGTCCATTCGTATCTTATTTGCGATAGCTTGTCATTTTAAAATCAAATTATTTCAAATGGACGTTAAGAGCGCCTTTTTAAATGGGTTTTTAAATGAGGAAGTTTATGTGGCTCAACCGAAAGGTTTTGTGGATCATAAACTACCTAACCATGTTTTTCGTCTGAAAAAGGCTCTTTACGGTCTGAAACAAGCACCGCGAGCATGGTACGAAAGGTTGACAAAGCACCTTTTGGAAAAGGGCTATACTCGAGGGGGAGCTGACAGGACTCTCTTTGTGAAGCATTATCAAAACAATTTCATAGTTGCACAAATCTATGTCGATGACATTGTATTTGGCGCAACAAGAGATAATGATGCTTCTAAATTCGCGGAGACCATGGAAAGCGAATTTGAGATGTCCATGATGGGCGAATTGACTTATTTTCTTGGATTACAAGTTAAACAAAACGATGAAGGAATTCACTTGTGTCAATCCAAGTATGCAATGGAGTTGGTCAAAAAGTTTGATCTAGAAAATTCTAAGGATTTTCCGACTCCAATGGGAACTATTTAAGGGACTTGAAAAGTTATTCCCCGTGAGAATGTAGACGAGCAAACTGTATCTACAGTAACGGGCAGAGTCTCCTTTGTATATGCACGGCTAGTCTACATCATATATTCATCTCAAGCATTAACCACACTAATCGAGGTACAAACACATACATCATGCCCGAAATGTTCCATCAACTTTTACACAAAGAAGAAGGGCCGACTGCTTCGAAAGGATAAATAATCGCAAGGTTTTAAAAGCGACGCCCACACGGCGCCGTTATTTTTGGAAACTGTTTCGAAACCACATAAATCCGATTGGGCTAAAATCCGGTGCCCACACGACACCCACGTTTTAAAAGCACAGTGGTGCAAACGATTTTATCTTGGCCATTGCCTTGTTGCATGGCACAGTAAAAATAGAATTGCATAGCACTCTCGACTGCCGAAGGCGGAGTCCATTTCAGCAGGAAGTTGTTCAATCCCAATTGATTTGGATGAAAAGCGTGTTGAAGCACTTGTCTGAAGTCAGCATGTCGGAACCATTTTCGTGACAACACTAGTGCTATTAACACTCGAAAAACCCTGTGTTGAACTGTAGAACAAAACATATTGAAATAGTATCATAAGCAAAGAGAGCTAGTTGAATCAAACCATCTTCAACTGTCATATCTTTCAACTGAGCCTCAATTAGCTGATATCTTAACAAAACCTTTGGACCAAAAACGTTTTATTCACTTGCCGCAAAGCCTCGGGCCATGCTTTCCTTGAAATAACCGCTTTGAAACCTTTGCTTGGGGTTAGGTTTTGTTTTTGTTTTTGTTTTGTTCTTCATCTATGTTTTGGAATAGGACACCCTTGAGCAGGCCAATCATAATTGACGTTTAATTGCATCCTTTCATGACATTTAGCAAATTTAATATGACTTTAGATATCATAATATTTCAATGCCCCAAACATACTATTTCTATCAATAAAAATCATATTCCCACAGTCCCCAAAGTACCCACCTCGTTGTCGTCTCAATCGATCTCTTGGTATAGTCATTATCTTATTTGATTGCTTAGTCGAGTATGAATGCGAGATCAATTTTTGGTTGAATACCTTATATATTAAATAATTGATAGCCAATTGAGGGGGAGTCAAAGAAAAGTAAAATGCTCAAAAGATGTGGAAAGAGTTACATCCCAATGAGGAGTGTGAAAACTACCACCACATGGAGGAAAAAGAAAAAGAAAAAGATACCCCATGCATGCAAAGCAAATTTTTGCCCGCGCGGTGATGAAATGCATATTGAAATACTTGACTCAGTCATATTTCATGGTTGGTATAAGGTGGGATTTTTGCCCGCGATGCTCAAAGAGCCACTCCTTCAACAGATTGTCTAGATATATTATCTAACTTATCTGGGATTTCAAACATCTATTGATCTTGGTATTTCATTTTCTTTACCAAAATTGATGATTTGATAAAGGCATTACGCATAAGATCAGGTTAGATGTAATTGAAGTTGTTCAACTTTAAGTGTTTTAATTTCCATAAATTTTCGTTTCATTTTTGAGTATTTTTGATAGATTTTGTATAATCTATTTCTTGTTGTATGAAACGATGATTTTTGTTTAAAGTTGATATGGTAAAGTGCTTACATACTTTTTCTGGATTTTATGGAATTTTTCTAAATTTTTCTGAAGAAAAAGTTGGAGCCGATCCGGATCGGGCAAGTGATCCGGATCCCGAACGCAGGCGCCTTCCTGCGGGTAGCCGATCCGGATCACATCTCGATCCGATCCGGATCACGGCTAGGGTTTTTGTAGAACAAAGGGATTTGATTTCTTTTACCCTAATCTTTTGTTCTCAAGTCTCTAGAGCTTCTCTCTCTAGATTTCTTGCATCTTGGAGCCTTCCAAACTCAAGTTCTTCGATTCCAAGTAAGTTTTATTGATCAAAATCTCGGTTTTTCACATTTTTCCTTATTTCTCAAACGTGAGTAGAAATCATGGATCTTTTTCGTTTGTGAATGGTTTTTGGTCAAATTTCTTTTGAAATAAGAACTCTGGGTAGATTAGTTTTGATTATATGCTGGGTTTTCACCTGATTAACGAATTTTTGGGCTTCGATTTCAAAAATTCGGTTTTAGGGCATATAAGAGGAATTTTTGAAAATCATGGATTGATCTATTTTAAAATTCTTTTTGCAAAACTAATTTGATTCTTAGCTTCTCTACATGATTATGATTGTTTGGGTACAATTTTTCAAATTTTTCAAAATTAGACAATTTTTCATGTGTTCTTGAGTTGGTGTCACATTCTTCAATCTTCTTAAGGCACTTGGATCAATCTTTCTCCGGTTAATCCTGTTGTTGGTCACAATGGTGCACACTCGGAACTGTTAAAAAAGGAACAGAGGACTCAGTTCGAGACAAGTGACCCCCTGTGATGGGACAGCTCAGACTTTGATGAAGGGAATGGGAGAATTTTTCAAAGTTCAACAAAATTGATGAGGAGGATAGGCAATTTGAAGAACAAAAGCTAAAGAAATCTGCCTCAACAACAGACAAATACAAGACGAAAAGTGTCAAAAGAAGCGGCATTCAGATTACTGAGCCTCTTACTAGAGCACGCTCACTTTCTGGAATTCAACAGAGTAAATCACCATGGATTGAGGGCCAGATGCACCATCTGCATCTACGCAGAATCCATCAACCTCCGGAGAATGACTGCTGAAACAGATGCATTGGCATCCATTCGCCAGAACAGCAAAGACTTTCTGCTGAACAAGAAGGCTGTCCAGAGAACTTCAGCACATTTCATCTGAGCATAAGAAGATCAAGAAGAAATATTCCAATATTTCGAAGATGCTTAGGGGATTTTAGCAAGCTGAGCTGTACCAGTTCAGACACTTCAGACTAAACAAAATTTCGTGCAGGCTCTTCTTTGTGTGCAGGATTTCAGTTTTTAGATTTAGTTTTATTCTTACTTTTGCGTTAGTTTTAGTTCTCAGGTTTTTCATGTTATGAAACTTTTAACTCTCCTTACTTTTGTAGTTTTGACTACTTTTTGGCTTTGTTTGTGACAAAAAGGGGGAGAGAGATTAGAGAGAACTTTGAACTTTGACTTTCACAACTTTGACTTTGTGAATTAATTGTGGACTTTGTGTGAACTTTGGAACTTTGAACGATCTTTGACTTTGGGGACAGGTAAGTATTACAACTTTTGGTTTTTATTTTGTGATTTGTGGCATGTCCCTACTAACTATTCGACTAACTATTTGGGCATGTAATATGACTAACAAGTTGTTGTTACTAACAACTTATGACATTTGGAATTTATTGCTTAGAAGATATGTCATTGGTTGATTCTGATCTTATTACATATCTGAATTACTAAATGTCATGATGAGTATAAACTCTATCTCTGCTAGGTTTTGAATGTTAAATTCTTGAGGTATCTAACGATTTCTTTTGTCAAGAATGATTTCTTTTTGCAGAGAGTACAGATGTCTAAGTCTAGAGTCTGTTTTAGGAGTTTATCTCATGTATTTAATTTTTGGATCTCCATTGTAAATTTTTGTTGTATGGTGATAGCAACAAAAATATCTTTTTGAATTTTCTTTAGTGGATTTGTGTTTTGTCACGAAACCGCCAAAGGGGGAGATTGTTACGGAATTTGAGTTGGCGTATTTCGTGAAAGTGTTAAGTCTTGAAGATTGAAGATGAAAGAACTTTGGATCATATACCTCAATCTCAAGAAAGAAGAATTCAAAAGGATCAGGTATGTTTAACTAAAGAATTTTGATGATCCGAATACTTCTTGTAGTGTAGAAACACCTTGAAGAATGTTTTAATTGCATAAAATCAAAAACTGGACATGGGACATGTTCAGGATCCGGATCGACCTTGCAATCCGGATCCCGAAGGGTGTTGTTCATACAATTTCAATCCGGATCCAGCATCCCGATCCGGATCCCGAACATGGGATTTTGCTGAATTGCATGAACGGATCCCGATCGGACCTTATGATCCGGATCCCGAACCCTTGGATTTCTGGAAATCGTCTTCTCGTTACGACGATCCGGATCGCAGTAATCCGATCCGGATCGCCGTCCTGAAAATTCCAGAAAAGGATGTTTTTGATCCTTATCTTCTTCCAATGGTTTCTAACCTATAAATAGACCCTTTATTCATTTTCTAGGGCATCCGCTATAATAGAAAAATACGACCGAAAGAAAAATCCACATATAGAGAAGAAAGGAAATCAATAGATTTAATTCTATGTTTCTTCATCTATATTGATTGATTTGATTCTAGGTTTTCCATACTCAGATTTTGAGTAGAATCAAATCAATGAATACTTAGATGGTATTTCCGATCTATTTCTAATCTAAGTATTCGGCGGATCATCACCACCCAAAAACAACGATTTACCCTAAATCGGCGCGTGGACTCGCGTGGCCTTGTGGATTCAAGGTGCAACCGCTCTCGTGGATTCGGAGCGAGGTACGTTCGTGGATTCGAAGCGTGCTACTGGGTGAAGACCGTGGATTCGGTCGGACGTCGTGGACTCGACGTTGGACGCTGTGGATTCAGCGTTGGGCGCAGATCGTGGATTCGAGAAGCGTCGTGGAGCGAGCGGAGAAGATCTACTAGGAGCGTATGGTAAAAGGTTGAGTCGTCTGTGAGTACGTTATATCACCTTGTACGTGTGTTAATTCTAGTGGATTTCGCCGTGTTATCGGTCCCGTGGTTTTTTACTCCGGTTTGGAGTTTTTCCACGTAAAAATCTTGCGTGTTATTTACATTTCCGCATTGGGTTTTATTGCGCAATGATTTTTTGAGTGTTTATTGTTTACACCTATTCACCCCCCTCTAGGTGTTTTTCCCCTATTTAGATCCATATACATATAACCCAACAAGTGGTATCAGAGAGGGAAATAGGGTTTGTAAACATGGTTGAAGGTGGAAACATCAATAGACCCCCTTTCTTTGATGGAACAAATTATGCGTACTGGAAAGTACGGATGAAAGCCTTTTTAATTTCCATCGACGAACGGGTGTGGCAATCAATTGAATTAGGATGGACTAATCCAACTGAAATTATTTCTGATGTTAACCTTAAACCTAGTCGAAATGGACCAAGGAAGAGATAGATTTCATCTTCTTACAATGGCAAAGGAATTAATGCTCTATTTAATGCCTTGTCACAAACAGAGTTCTCTCGCGTCTCGGCATGTGAGACGGCGAAAGAAATCTGGATGTTCTTCAAGTTACGCATGAGGGAACTAACCTTGTGAAGATTCAGAAACTGCAAATGCTTACGAGCAAGTTTGACTCTATTTCTATGGCAAAAAATGAATCTTTCACAGACTATTACACACGATTGCAAGAACATCGTAACTCATGTGCTAACTGGGGAGAGAAGATTCCAGAATTTAAAGTTGTAAGAAAGATTTTAAGAACTCTTCCTGAACGATTTCGCCCGAAGGTCGCAGCCATTGAAACAATTAAACACCCGGACGAAATGCGTGTTGAAGAATTAGTTGGTGCATTGCAAACTTATGAAATGACATTTCCTACTAACTATTCTTCGGGAAAGGCATCCTCTTCTAAGTCTTCAGGTTATGCATTGAAAACTACAAAGCAAGAAGACGCGGATTCATCCTCCTCAGACGATGACGAGAACCTATCTATGGAGGACTTTGAAAAGCAACTCGCTCTCTTGACAAGGAAGTTTCGCCGCAACTTTCGAAGGGGTAATTCAAGTAAAACTCCATCCTTCGGAAAGTCGAAGAAAGGCAAGGTTCTTCAAGTTACAAGTCAAGAAGTAAGAACGAACTTCTCAAAGGATAAGAAAAGTTCGAGGGACAAGTACAGTGCTTTCAAATGTCGAGGCTACGGCCACATTGCAACGGAGTGTCCCAACAAGAATCCGGCAAAGAAGAAAGCGATGCAAGTCGTTACTTGGGATGACAACTCAACGTCAAATGAGTCATCCTCAAGTGATGAAGAAGATAGCACCCGGCATTCCACGCGTCCACCTCTTCACCCTTCATGTGCTTGATGGCAAGTACCTCCGATTCCTTGTCCAATTCCTCCCATGTTGAAAGAACGCTACGGACAAGCGATCGAGCATTCTGAAGGTGAAGATTTTGCTCTTGCCTACCATAAGCTTTTGAGGGATTCAAAGAAATTGGCAAAGCAAAACCGGAGTTTGAGAGGGAGATTGCAGGATCTCGAAGAAGAAGCAAAAGGGCATCTTCTCTCTCAAACGCTCTTGAAGTGGAAAGGGATAATTGGGTCAAAACAAATGTTTCCCTTCAAGAGGAAAATGAGCTTTTTGAGAAAGAACATGAGAAATTGGTGGATAAAGCGAATCATTTCTCAAGCTCTACGACGAGGCTCAACGGGATAAAATGGAAATGACAAAGACCATACTCCAACTAAAGGACGATTAAAGCGATTTCTTCAGGAAGGAGTAAGTTGGACAGGCTTCTTGGTCTTGGTCAAACTAATCGTTCGGCCTCGGATACACTCAAACTGGAGACAGTCCAAGTTCGAGTGGGACAGTTTTTGTGCCTCAGTCGGTACCTCCTCCTCCGACACCGGAATTCAGACAATCAATGACAACAAGCCTACCTCATCCTCCTCGGGATCGTCAAGAACTAAGGTATGTTTTCGTTGTGGCTTTCAGGGCACATAAGGAAAATTGCAAGACGGGAGCCAACGCTCACCTCAAAACCTCTTGCAATAACTACCACAAAGGTGATTCCTCAGAATCAATTGCAAATCAATTGAAGGAAAAGAGCCTTGGTAGTTCACCGCGCCAAGACGACTTCATCAAGGAGCAGCAATCGAACGAACAAGACGCTTTCACCTAGGCGAGTAACTTCACGACCATTACCAACGCATTCCAAAAGGTTTGGGTGCGCAAAGGTGAAATTTTTCCTTGTCTCATTACCAATATCTCCTTGCATGCATATGATAGTTCGTCTTGGTATCTGGATAGCGGGTGTTCCCGTCACATGACCGGTGACAAAAACTGTTTTCAAACCTTTGAGAAAATCTCCGGAGGACTTGTTGTTTTCGGAGACTGCGGTCTTCCAAGATTGTTGGAAAGGAAACTATCGCTATTCCGGATGGCCCAGTTCTAAATAATGTGTTATTTGTTAATGGCCTTAAGACTAACCTCATAAGCATAGTCAACTTTGTGACAATGGTTACTCAGTTAATTTTTCATCTGATGAATATACTGTAACTGACAAGAACCATGTTTTCTCTTTTAAAAGGGGTTAGATCAGAAAACGATTGGCTATGTGTTCCTCATAAAATTTCTGAAAAATGTAACCTAGCTTCTTTGAAAAATGAAACTCTTTGGCACGAAAGGCTAGGTCACATAACTTTAAGGAACTTGCTAGAATTTCAACCAAAGATGTGGTCAAGGGGGTTCCCAAAAATTTCTTTTGAACAAAACATTGTGTGTGGCGGTTGTCAAAAGGGAAAACAGTCAAGGACTGCACACAAGACTTGAACCACATAGGTACAAAACGGCCTTTGGAACTTTTACACATGGACTTAATGGGGCCAACTCGTCAACCATCCTTGGGAGGTAAATGGTATATTTTCTTATTGGTTGATGATTTCTCTAGATATTCTTGGTAGCATTTTTAAAAGAGAAAGCTGATACTTTTGATCTTTTCACGGAGATTTGCCATCGTATTATGATTGAAAAGAATGAAAAGATTACTCGAGTTAAAGTGATAGAGGCGGAGAATTCATAAATTCAAAATTCGTGATTTTTGCATTTCAAATGGCATTAAACATGAATTCTCTCGCGCCCTATACACCTCAACAGAATGGTGTAGTCGAGCGCAAAAACAGGGTCGTACAGGAGATGGCTCGTGTTATGCTTCATAGCCGGAACCTACCGTTATATTTTTGGGCTGAAGCGGTGAACACGGCTGTCTATGTAATTAATCGAGTGTATTGCGCCCGGGGACTTTAAATACACCATATGAGCTATGGTTTTGTAGAAAACCGAACATCAAATATTTTCGTATCTTCAGGAGTCGGTGTTTTATTTTGCGTGACCGCGAGAATCTTGGAAAATTTGACTCTCGAAGTGACGAAGGGATTTTCTTAGTTATTCTACAAACAGCAGAGCATATCGAGTTTTTAACTTAGAATCTAAGACGATCGTAGAATCGATAAATGTTAAAGTAGATGAAGCTTTTCACTTTGCATCTGAAAAATCTACCCTCGATATCTCTCTTGAGATGATACACCTGCTAATGCATCTTCTCCTAACAATTCTTTCGATCATAATGATGCATCTAACGGTTCTTCAAGTTTATCTGATGTGCAGGAATCATCTCAATTACCTCCGACGACTCCTTACCTCAAACGTTACGCATCTCCAAGATCATCCTGAATCGAACATCATTGGAGTCCCACAAGAAGGAGTCAGAACTCGGAGACAATTGGTTTTGGATTCGCGCTGCTACGATCTTTGATCGAACCAAAGAATGTTGATGAAGCTACGTCGGATGACTATTGGATTGAAGCAATGCAAGAAGAGCTCCATCAATTTGGCGAAACAAAGTCTGGGAATTAACGAAGCCTCCAAAGCAACATAATGTGATAGGTACTAATAGATTTTCAAGAACAAGAAAAATGGGATGGTACTATCATTAGGAACAAGGCACGACTAGTTGCTCAAGGCTACTCTCAAGTAGAAGTATAGACTTTGATGAAACTTTCGCCCCTGTAGCTAGACTCGAGTCCATTCGTATCTTATTTGCGATGCTTGTCATTTTAAATCAAATTATTTCAAATGGACGTTAAGAGCGCCTTTTTTAAATGGGTTTTTAAAAGGAAGTTTTACGTGGCTCACCGATAGGTTTTGTGGACCACAAACTACCTAACCATATTTTCGTCTGAAAAGGCTCTTTACGGTCTGAAACAAGCACGCGAGCATGGTACGAAAGGTTGACAAAGCACCTTTTGGAAAAGGGCTATACTCGAGGGGGAGCTGACAGGACTCTCTTTGTGAAGCATTATCAAAACTAATTTCTTGTAGCACAAATCTATGTCGATGACATTGTATTTGGCGCAACAAGAGATAATGATGCTTCTAAATTCGCGGAGACCATGAAAGCGAATTTGAGATGTCCATGATGGGCGATTGACTTTATTTTCTTGGATTACAAGTTAAACAAATGATAAAGGTATTCACTTGTGTCAATCCAAGTATGCATGGAGTTGGTCAAAAAGTTGATCTAGAAAATTCTAAGGATTTCCGACTCCAATGGGAACTAGCCATACGGGACTTGGAAGTGAATCACATAGTGAGAATGTAAGACGAGAAACTGTTCGCAGTATGATTGAAGTCTACTTTACCTCACGGCTAGTCCCCCGGATATATCCTTCAGTGTTGGGATTTGCGCGAGATACAATCAGCACCGAAGGAGGTTCACCTGAAAGCGGTGAAACGGATCATCCGATACATCAAGGAACGATAAATTTCGGAATTTGGTATCCTATAGGGAACAAGTTTGGATATAGTTGGATACTCAGATGCCGATTGGGCTGGATCGGTGGATGATCGAAAAGCACGAGTGTGCATGCTTCTATCTTGGCCATTGCCTTGTTGCATGGCACAGTAAAAAGCAGAATTGCATAGCACTCTCGACTGCCGAAGCGGAGTATATATTCAGCGGGAAGTTTTCAACGTCAATTAATTTGGATGAAACAGCGTGTTGAGCGACTTCCTGATTTCAGCATCTTCGGTAACAATTTCTTTGTGACAACACCTATAGCCATTAACTTTCGAAAAATCCTGTGTTGCACTCTAGAACAAAACATATTGAACTTAGATATCATTTTCTTAGAGAGCTAGTTGAATCAAATATTCTTCAACTGTCATATATTTCAACTGGGATCAATTAGCTGATATCTTAACAAAACCTTTGGATCAAAAACGTTTTAGTTCACTTACGTAAAGCAATTGGCATGCTTTCTTGAAATAATCTCTTTTCGAAACCTTTGCTTAGGTTAGGTTTTGTTTTTTGTTTTTGTTTTGTTCTTTATCTATGTTTTCGTACAGAGGACATTAATTGAGCATAAATCATAATTGACTTTAATTGCCATCCTTTCACACATTTAGAAATTTATTATGCTTTTGATATCATAATGTCGATGTGTCGATGATCATTGATAATTAACGAAATCATCACCTTTTAAGTGATCAAAGTCAATTCTCTCTCAATGATCTCTTGGTATAGTCATTATCTTATTTGATTGCTTAGTCGACGAACATGAATGACGAGATCAATTTTTGGTTGAATACCTTATATTTTAAATAATTGATAGCCAATTGAGGGGGAGTCAAAGAAAAGTAAAATGCTCAAAAGATGTGGACAAAGAGTTACATCCCATGAGGAGTGTGAACTACCACCACACATGGGAGGAAAACGGAGGAAAAAGAGAAAAGACAAAGATACCCTCCCCATGGTATGCAAAGCAAATTTTTGTGCTTTGAAAATGATGATGAATCCGG
>CM054930.1:15231142-15294269 GCA_029168755.2 Tillandsia fasciculata
GGATTTTAAAGTTTTGTTTTGGCGCACTAGTTGTGCGGATGACCCAACGTCTTAATTATTGGTGTTTGGGACAATGTGTGATCCACTGAAAACTAGGGCACGATTTGAAACATTCCGAAGAACTCGTTGAGTTTTGATGGCCTTAGTGATGCTTATCACATAGTTCAGAAATCGGTTAAAGGGATCGATGCTTCGATTGTTGTTGGAATATGTTATTGGCAACATAGGTCGCAGAGTGATGTCAGTTATTGTGGGAGCATGTCGTGGACTCGGACTACCGTCATTCAAGTAGGTATTTTGATCCGAATATTAGTATAGTGAAACCTCACTAGTTACCATACTCGATTGGACCCTTGACCTTCACTTAGCTCTTGTCCTTATATTTGGATAGTTATATCTTTACTACTGAGATACCGATCATGCTTTATTATTGTCTTGACTTTTTATGATGTCGTGACTACGTTGACCCAATTCTTGTGTTTCTACGATTATCATGAGACTCGAGTTTAGTAAGACATCAGTATACCTATATTTTGCCTGCAATCCTAATTATATACTTATATCTCATCATGCTTGCATGTTTTTGCATATTAGTGACTGTTGGGGCCGAAAACGTTGGTCGTTGACCAGCCTTGTGGTTCGGTTGACCCTCTGGAATGTGATGCGTCACTTACCAATGGATCAAGCGATCGGGCCAAGGAGGGATCAGCTCGACTAGATTCTTCTCAGTAAGCTCTCGCGATCGTCTGGCTTAGATTAGCCGAAACGGGATATGGAGATAGAGAGAGGCTGAGTCCGACCTAGAGTAGTTGAACCAAATAGTAGAGACAATAATTTGACAAGGCTAAGGAGCTGATTAGAACTTTGTATTGATTGGAAAGGGGATACAAGGAGGAAAGGGATGAAATTGTAAATAAGCCTACTCCTAAGAAATGCGGTAAATCTATCTAGAAAAGCGTTAAATGCTGGTATTGAAAGATATGAAAAAACAGAGGGTGCTCCCGGCTTACGAGGTTGCAGGACCCCTTTATCTTCGATGGTTCGGGTATTTATACGCTCCCCGAACCGTGTTTACAGACGCCAATTTGAAATATCGGTGGGATTTGTGGATAGTCACCGTGAAATCCTCAATTATTTCTTATTGTTTACACCTATTCACCCCCTCTAGGTGTTTTTTTTCCCTATTTAGATCCTTATTAACCCAAACCCAACAGAAGAGTGATCTTCGGCGCTTTCTAATGCTGAACGCCGCTTGCCGCTTCGGAGTCCGTTACGAGATTTGCACCATGAATCTCGTACCTTTCCTTTCCAAAGCCCTTCCTTTTTCGGCTTGATCAGCCGAAGGCTGACTCTGACTCCGCCTTCCTTCGTTGTTTGACCGGGCAGTTTGATGTCCTTCTTTAGCTGAAATCGATCCTGGATGTAGCGATAATCTTCTCGTCGGTTACTTCTCCTATCGGTTGATGCCTTCAGCCGATGGCATGCATCGCGTGCCGCGTTCTCACGCAACTGAGATCGGTCCGGATCAGGACGCGGATCCTTCTTCGGTTGACCCTTTCCTACCTCAGCTGATGTTTCTTAGCCGACGGTATACGCCACGTGTCGCTTCTTCGAGTGGCAAAAATTTTTGTCTCAATAGTGACATTTGATCCTTTACTTGACCTCTTGCATGATATCTTGATCTCGCTATGTGCATTCGTCATCATATATACATTTGTTTATGTACTTAACGCCACTTTGTGTTTGACTGAAATCACCTACTCATGACAACATCGACTGATTCTTGTTCATTTTGGTTTGATTGTCATTGTATGACTCGTAGAGTAGATGTTTGTAACTTTTAGAGATGTAGTCTCGATTTATCCTTTTGGGTAGTGTTTCCACAGTGAGTTATGATGACTTTGGTTGAGAGTTTTTGGGCCTTATGCTGATTGTCGGTCATTGGACCGTGAGCCTTGATATGTGTGCATAATTTTTGTCATCTCGGTTGGGAGCTTCTCAGTTTATTGCCGTCTTTTTGGTCTCTAGATCACTAGCTTAAGCATCAGCATTATGATCGCCACAACACTAGCTGTACATATCACATATGCCCGTGGATTGATCCCCCACATTGGCGTTCTTTACCGATAGAGTGGTTTGTCTGACCATGAGCCCCAAATAGCACCGAGTGGGTGTTGAGTTATATGTTAGCCCAATAGGTGCCGGATAGTGGTATTAGCCTGAGGTCCTCGTGACCAATAGCAGCATTGATTGGGTACTCTATTTTTAGCATTGATGCATTGTATTGGTATTTCAATTATTACAATGTTTGCATACCATTGATACTAGTTTTTCATATCTAGCGTGATACATGTAGCACATGATTTTGCTATAGTTTTTCATGCTACGTGATTTATGATCGACACCTGCATTTTAGCTTCATTGGTTGTACCCTGATTGTTCAGACCTGAATTTGGTAGTCACTTACTGTTCATACTGTTGCTAATTATTGCTCATCTATATAATTATTATTGTCATATATCACCTGCTGATTACACCTGTATACTGATTGACTACAATGTATGACCTGGGTTGCTTTAATGTTTACCTACCGAGCTTATTTGTTCATAACATGCTGATCTTACCTAGTTGTACCTAATGATCTTATCGTCGTACCTATTGATTATTCTCGTCCATATTACTTATAGTATAGCAGTAGGTACGACTTGTTGGTCCGCAGTTCATTGTACCCACTGGGATACATACAGTTGTGTTTCAAACCTTGGTGGTTGCATATTTTCCAGGTACTTCAGGATGTGGGATAGGAGATGATGGACGAGATTGATAGAGTCATCCCTGTATTGTACTTGACTAGTAGTGTGGATTTTACATTTTGTGGTTTTCGGATTAATTCAGTTTGTTGTTTAAAGATTGTTGATGATGATTAGTTAGTATCTTTGATATTACTCTTGTACATTGCTTAGCTGTACGTGTATAGAAAAGACTTTATCCATTTGGATCAGAGATTCCTTACATACGTGGCAGATCTGTTCACATCCTGAGGATAAAGATTTTTAACTCTAATTTATATATATATAAAAATTAGTGAGCTTTTTCATCCTAGGGCGTGACAAATTTAGATGGTATCAAAGCATAAGTTAAAATGCCTAGGATGGTTAGGATTGAACCCTAGGATGACCTATGAAATTCTTATAAGCGAGTGTGCGGGATCGTGTTGGGTTAGGAGCTCGGGTCCTGTTATGGTCAGTCGAGTCGTGTCCTAACCCTGATCTATGTGATACACATGTGATTCACGATTGTTCCGGCAGAGATGGTAGTGGCAGTGTGTGATGACCCGGATCTCCGCGAAGGTTTTGCAGCATGGTCTGTGGCTTCTAGAGGCCTATTTTGTGTGATGGAGGTGTTTGCGCACGAAGCGGACATGAGAGATGGACGCAGCTCAAAAAATAGATCAAGATTACCTATTTGGATGCCTTTAATGAGAAATGCAAGTGATTTTGCACAAAATGGACACCAGATTTGGATTCAGCGCGGAAAAACGATCAAAATTGGCAATTTGGATGTATTATTCTGAATCCGGACAACCTAAAACGGACATCGGGCAATTTTTACTGTAGCTCGGGTGTACGGGAGCCGTGGACCACGAGGGGGCCACGTGGCGGCACCGGATTGGCTGGCGCAACAGGCGCGGTTCACATGGGCGTCGCGGGTAGGCCTGCGGGCAGGCGCGGGCCGCAGGGCGACGCGGTGATCGAGGGCGCGCCATGTGTCACAGCACGGTTGGGTGCGCTGTGGATAGGGGAGGACACGCGGCAGCCTCCTATTGGCTGCCGCTAGATTGTGTCAGCCACTCACGCGGGGATGCATGGCGCTGCGTGAGCCGTGGATCGCGGCCTCGTGCGCGCACGGATGCGCGCCACGCGTCCCAGTGCTTCCCTTCTGGCAGTTGTGAGCTCCCGAGAGTGTACCCAGAAACCTATTTTAGATTTTTTTTAGACTATTTAAGGTTCATTTCTCCTCCATTTTGAAGGTTTTGGACATGGTTTTTTTGGGAGAATTTTACATAGGAGATTACACCTTCTCTACTCCATTCTTGAGCACCATTGGAGAACATTGGGGGAGCCTCTTCATCACCTTTACCCCAAGCTTGGAGAAGAACCACCATTGAAGCCATTTTCAGCCACCTTCATCGTGTTTCAATACAAGGCTTCTACAGAGCTAACCCGTGGGAGTTTTTGGCTGATTTTTGGTTTGGCATCTTCACAAGACGTAGGCATATAGTTTTGATATTTACTACTTCTCCTAGGTCTTGAGTTTTCATGGAGTTTTTATGCCATCTTTGGAATCCTTGTGCACAGCCTGGAAGTTTTGGACAATACCAGTATTTTCCCTCCTTGGACTGTAGGATTGGAGTTTCGAGCTGATATTTGAGGAAAAATCTTCAGGACTTGAAGTTCTACAACTTTGTTATTGAAGAGAGGCTAATTTCTGCATTTGACTAGGTATGTATGCCAATCTTTGAGCACTTGTGTGCAGTTTTTAGAATTTGGAAAACATAGAGTATTTATGGGATCTCTCTTTAATTTGTGCATGGATTTTGGAGTTCAAAGGCTTGATTTGTATCTACTCTCATAGAGGAACGCATTGGTACCTTTCTTGCTGAATTTGGAGTTTGTTTGCCCAGGTAACTTTAATAATCTTTCAACCCCTGTGTTAAGGTCTGCAGCAGAATTATGTTTTAGTGTTGTTATGATGATTAGACTTTGGGGATGCAGGTTTTGATGTAATTCATGGTTATTTTGGGGATTTTAAAGTTTGGGCATCTTTGTAAGATCAAGGTGAGCAATTGTTTTTTTGG
The DNA here is from genome assembly GCA_029168755.2 of Tillandsia fasciculata. Lineage (NCBI taxonomy): Eukaryota > Viridiplantae > Streptophyta > Magnoliopsida > Poales > Bromeliaceae > Tillandsia > Tillandsia fasciculata. Next base: position 15,236,001 of record CM054930.1, read on the forward strand.
TTTCAGTTTAAAATTTCCTTTGGATTGGTCTCTACACCTCATAACATTACTTGCTGAAATTTCAATGTGATTATGGATAGTATTGTACTCTTTGCTTAATTGGATAATTAAAGGGAATTAAAGATGAATTTTTGAGACCTTGGGGATGATCATTTGACAGAGGACAACATAAATTTTCAGTTTGGAGCTTCAAATTGAGGTATTTAAAGCAGAATTTGCATTCTTTTTATCCATTGAGTGATTGCTGAAATTATGGGATTTCTGCGCAGCGTGAGTTGTTCTTGTGATTGCGGCCAATCCAAGAGGAGTTTTGGGGTGATTCTTGCTGCATTGGATTCTTAAGAGGGTGAGAATTAAGCACGCCGAATTTCAACCAAATTGGGTATCGGATCGATTACTTTTAGGTAGGTTGGATTTTCCTCCAAAATCAGCGGGCGACTTTCTAATTCTATCTTGTAGTGAACATGCATGATAGGATATTGTTTCATTCCTTGGTTATGTTGATAAAAGATAGAGTTAGTGAATTATTTATTTATTGTGTTGAATGTGAAAATGGTGGAAGCTTGACTAGCATCCCGTCATATATTTGCATGTATTTAACCAGACTAGTAGAAAACTCTCACTTGGGTTAGTTTTTGTATTTCTAGCTTTCCTACACACTCTTGCATGTTCCCCTTGACTTAGAGTTTCTCCTCGCCCGGGTAGTGGGCCGAGTGGTCGGGTTAGTGTAGGACGCATTTTACGCTCGTGCTTGGGGGCCGAGTGGAGTCTGATAGCTGAGGCTAGTTTCGTGCTAGTGTCGGGAGTCGTTTGGGTAGACGGTAGTCCTAAGTCGTCGAATATTCTCCGACTAGTTTCATTGCCACTATGTTCGTGGCGTAGTTGAGTTGTGTTAGCAGGACTTTGAACCCAGAATATTTTTGTACACACAAGATTTCAGTAAATCAATGTTTTCCTTCCGAATTTCGAAGGGTTGTCGGAACCTGTTCTTGTTTAATAAAGTGAAGGCACTAGCTCTTCGGGATTTGAAAAATAAAATTTATTTTTAACTAATTTTCTTTGTAGTATCATGACTTTTCATGTCCTCTTTTTATTTTCTTTTTAATAAATTAGTTTATTAGGAAATTAAATTATCAGGTTTTTCTGGGTAGACTGTCGTGGTTTGCAGATATCTTTCCATGATAGAGCCCGAGAAATGGTGAACGACGGAGCAATCGGATCCGAAATCCGACTTACGGATCTCCCGGATTGAGTCTTTTGGGTTAACGGGTACGAAGGGATAAGTCGAACCCGTTAAGGCTTTGGTGCATCAATATCCGCGCCGACTGGTTTAGAACGTGGCTAAGGTGGCACTCTTATCTATAGGTTTGTTAGAGAATCCCGTTTATCACTTTAGGGATTTTCGTTACGTACGAGAAAAAGGAAAACTCTAATCGGACAGAAAAGAGAGAAAAAGGAAAGCGGAACCTGAACCTTCTTCGATCAACATGCTGGAAGCCGAGAACGAGACGTTACTGTCGGCAAGGAGCAGGTCCGTATCCTCACCACCGCGAGGAACGGGAACGGATAATCTTCTCCAATAGATCAAGGTTAGCGGCGTTTATCCCTCCCACGTTTTCGTCGTTTCGTGTTTTAGGTTTGGGTTTTGCGTTGTCGGTCTTGACGTTTGGGCGACGCTAGGATGCCTTTGTCACGCCCCGGGGTCGAAACTGCTACTCGGGCTCGCCAACAGATCCGCCGCCTATACAAAACCCCGCATAGGCGAAGCGTCCAACCTGTAAGAAAAGGTGCTACAGCTAATAGATATCAGAGCTATAAATAAAAATCTGCTGTAAAACTAAACCAACTATTGTACAACTGAAAATAATAATAACAATGTCCATCTCCCAAAAAGATAATCATACAATATCCTCAAATACAAAACCCAGAACTCAACAGGGAGGTATCTCCAATAAAACATCAGTGTACAGGCTCTCGATACATATCATATCCTCACTACATCAATCTCTCAAAAGAGGAAATAAAATAACTAATCTACTGAAGATCTCCTCTGAAGGGGTACCGCTACTCTCCAACGACGGGTAGGGGATCTAGCTCGCGACTCCCTCGCCTCGATCAACAAGTCCATAATCCGTAGAAACTCCTCAGAGTAATTCCCGCACATAGATAAATCATCCTACTCCATCGAGTAAATCCAATCCCATGAAAGTCTATGTGCTAACCTGGCATGCTAGTAACTTGCTATTATCATGAATCGATCTCGCATAAAGGTGTCAATAATAATCAAGCATGATCTCCATCTAATCAAGTATATAATAAATACAATCATCTACCATATGCTAGATCTCAAATCCTTTAAGCATGTACAATAATCAAGTAAGCACCAATCAAATAATTAAGGCCATTTTACATGCTTACATCTCAAATCTATTAATTGTACATTTAATCATGCATGCTTTCTAACATATAAAATTAGAGAACCGTCCACCGATTCTGGGGACAAGGCAACCCACCTGAAACGCTTTCCGCAGACAAAGCCTGTGACGCCCCCAATAGTCCCACATCGGATGTGTATGGAATTGTGATTATGTTTATATGAGATATGGACACTAGTAATAATAACTGGGCTTAAGCATTTTGGGCTGTGGTTTGGGCCCAACAAGTTATTATTGCTAGTGGGCCGGGTCGTTACAAAGCCGAAGTCGGTGAAGAGAGTGGCCACTTGCAAACAAAATCTGCTGAACCCGTATCCTCGGTACATGTCGCGCAAGCCTCGGTTCTAGTCAACATCATGCCAACAATACAACACAATCAATAACCAACACCACAAATTCTCCAAACAGCACATGTCGTTACAACAAACCCGCAGAGGGAAAAGGGAACTTTCACCTATGTACAGTGCTCCAAAAATTCTAGAAAATTCACGGTTACGATCCTTGCGACGAATAGCCCCAAAACGAGTACTTATATGCCCCATTCCGACACTTGTAGGTCCAGATACAAATTAAACAAGGTGGTGCATCGGCAATCCACAACACTGCAAAAACTGCTGGATACAACCCCAAAGAAGCTTAAATCTCACCTTCGAGGAGTCCTTAGAAAAATCCAATAAAAATACAAGCGCCTTCCTCTCGAAGAGTAGATGTCAATCGAGTCCTTAAACTCCTCATTACGATGCTCGTAGGTCAAGATAGAAAATTGACAAGTCTCTCCTGTCCAAAATCTCACAATAGAAAAAAGGGTCACAAAACACCTCAGGAACTGTGCCGAAAACTCTAAATGAGGAGAAGTGATCAACATAGAAAACGAAGACTTACCTCTCATGAACGCGCTGCCGTGAAAATCGGCTCCAAACTCCATTGGGTTAATCCGGTGTGTCTCACGGACTAAAAAGCGACAGTAAAAGCCAAAAATCCAAGGTGCGTCGATGTGCGCGGCGTCGCAGAGAACGTCGATGCCGCGGCCTCCAAAAATCTCGAAAATCCATCGAAGGGTGGAGAGTATAGTGTAGAAGGCTCTGTAGAAGGGGGAGCTCCCAGAACAGCCGAAAACCCGCACAAATGGCCCCCCACTGCCTATTTATAGGCTGAAATTTGGATAAAAAATACACTTCCTGGTGCATTTCCGGGCGCTTGGAAATTCCGGGCGCCCGGAATTTCCGGGCGCAAACAGTGCCACCAAATCCGACCATCCATCGCGCGCCCGGATTGCTGAGGTTGCGCCACGTCACCGCAGAACAGCGGACACCGAAACCGGCCGCTAGCTCTGCGCCGCGTGGCCACCCGCGGACGTCGACGCGTGGCTCGCCCGAGCGCGGGAAACGACGGTCACGTGGACCGGCTACACCAGCTTCGTGGACCGAGCACACGTGGACCGGCCAACCAGTGACCGCCACGTGGCCCCGCCCGGTCCACGACTCTCTGCGCTCCTCCGTGGACCGCGACCACTGCACCGCCCAATCCAGTGCGGCCACGTGTCCCAAGGCAAACCCACGGGAAGACGACACATGGCACGATGCCCCCGTGAACCGCGTGCCTGCCCGCGCCCACTCCGGCGCCTGCTAGGGCCCGCGCCGCCGCGCTCTGCCACTGCCCGCCACCGCCGGCGCTGCCCCCGGCCGCCGGAACGGTGCCCAATGCCTCGAAATCCATGCACGGCATCCGGGCTCCGAAAAATACAAGTGAATAGTCCATTTTTAACGTTTTCGCGTGCTGAGTCCAAATCCGCTGTCCGATTTGCCAAATTCCAACTCTAAAATTTGTTGAATGCATCCAAATAAGTAATCTTGATCCAGATTTCGCGCTGAGTCTAATTCTTGGGTCCAATTTGTGCACAAACACTCCCAATACTCAACATAAGCCTCCAGAAGCTGTTGATCTAACAGTAATCCTTACGTGGGAATTATGGGTCCTCACAGCCCTAGTCGCCGCTGCGCCGCCGCCTCGCTACCATCGCGCGGCTGAGGTGCGCGCTACCCGCACGCCGCTGACGGGCCGCGCATCGCGCCGCTTGCCCGTCCGCGAGGGGTTGTGCTTGCGCGGGGCAGCCGCACACCGCGCCGCTTGCGTGTCCGCGCAGGGCAGCCGCGCACTGCGCCGCTTGCTGGCCCGCGCGGGGTTGTGCGCGCGCAGCAGCGGACCGCTTGCGCTTGCGCTCCCGCGCGGGGTTGTACCTGCGCGGGGAAGCCGCGCACCGCGCCGCTTCCTGGCCCGGGCGGGGTTGTTCCCGCGCGGGGCAGCCTCGCACCGCCCCTTGCTCGCTCGCGTGGGGTTGTGCCCGCGCGGGGCAGCCGCCGCTGCCGCGCCCCTTGCAGCGCGTCGCGCGGGGCTGCTCTGCATGCAGCGCGCAGCCGCGTGGGGCTGCTCGGGATGCAGCGCGCCCGCACGGGGGGGTGCCCGCAAGGGGGGGCCGCACCACCGCAGCGTGCGCCCGCCCGGGGTTGGAGCCCGCGCGGGGCTGGTGCCCGCGCGTGGCTGGTGCCCACACGGGGCTGCTGCATGCAGCACGCCTCGCGGGGCTGCTCGACATGCAGCGCGCCCGCGCGTGGCTGGTGCCCGCGCGGGGGACGAGGGGGGGGGCACACCGCCGCAGAGCGCACCCGCGTGGGGCTGCGCCGCATGCAGCGCGCCGCGCTGGGCTGCTCTGCATGCAGCACGCCACGCGGGGCTGGTGCCCGCGCGGGGCTGGTGCCCGCGCGGGGCTGCTCCGCATTCACTGCGCCGCCGCTCCGCGTTGTCTCGACGCTGCGCTGTTCTTGCCCCGCGTCTGGGTGGGTCTTGGCATTCTCTGTCTTGTTCTGGACAGAGTTCGGGGCTATGATTTTTCGCACGACATGGTTTAGCTTATCAATGTTATGTTTTGTTAGGGTTTTCCTTTTTTAGGTCTAGGAATCGTGCAAGGGTGCCGGACGGTTTCAGGAGTTTTGTTCAACGCGATTCAAGGTGGGTACCCTTTTCGTGTGTCCTTTTTAAAGTGAGGTCTCATCATGTTCTATGAAGAGTAAAGTAGATATGCTGATGGTTTTCAACTAACCCCTTTTCGCATGAGTATCCCTTTAATTACTATCTGTAGCGACTGGTGTCGCGGTGCTCTATATCACACATGGACTTCGGTCATTATGCTCATGGTTGCTTACATGCACACCAGCGATTTGGCCACTGCAATGGTGTACTTTTCCGTAACTGTGGTACGTTTGACCTGTGTACCCCGCAAGGTGACACAGTGGGGACCCCTCGCGGTTACTTTAGGTGCTGCACAAGTGCCGTGGAGCGGTTGGTGGTAACAAGGTGAGAGCAAGGTGTTTCGTTTCGCTGGGGGTCCTTAGACCTTTCGGCAGGTATTCTGTTCTGACTTGCAGGGGTATTAGTCGTTAGAAATTAAAATCCTACATTTGATTCGTCCTTTTGGTTCTTTTGTTTTTCGGCTCTTTCAATCTTTTCTTTATCTCTCCCTATCTTGAGCATCTCTAACATGTTCTCCATGTTCTCCATGTTCTCCCCCTGTCTTGAGCATTTATGTTCTCCCCCTTTGTGATACGATCATTATTTTCTGTTCTCCCTCTTTTTGTCACAAATTGTCAAACAGTGAACATACTAGACAAAAGGAAATCACTAACAGCATTAGTTCATAGAGAAAGAGAGATAAAAGCTCAGTTCCAGTATATAACAAAAATGCAGATTGCGTACCGGTACCAGAAAGCAAAAATCAAATAATTTCTTGAAACAAATCCAGATTTTGGAATCTTTTTAAATACCGATTTGTGTTCCATCAAGAAATCAATTTAAGTGCTTTAAACAATGAATTCACACAGATGCCATTCAATCCAATTAATTTCACAAAATTAAAAAGATTTACTCCTAAATCATGAAAAACAAAGATAAAACATTATAAACAGTTTTTCATGTTATATTCATCAAACACAAGTCATCAAAAATAATCTTGAGATCCAAACTCTATCAAGATGTAACGGATTTACAAAGATGACTTACGGAGATTTCCAAATGACATCAATCTTGAATTCTACCCTTTCTTGAGATTGAGGTGTATGATCCAAATTTCTTTCATCAGAATAATTTAGAAAAATTCCATAAAAATCAGAAAGAGTATGTAAGCACTTTAGCGCATCAACTTTAAACAAAAGTCATCGTTTCATGCAACAAGAAATAGATTATACCAAATCTATCAAAAATACTCAAAAATGAAACGAAAATTTATGAAAATTAAAACCCTTAAAGTTGAACAACTTCAATCACATCTAACATGATCTTATGCGTAATGCCTTTATCAAATCATCAATTTGGTAAAGAAAATGAAATACCAAGATCAATAGATGTTTGAAATCCCAGATAAGTTAGATAATATATCTAGACAATCTGTTGAAGAGAGTGGCTCTTTGAGCATCTTTCGTTAAAAATCCCACCTTATACCAACCTTGAAATTTGACAGAGTCAAGTATTTCAATATGCATTTCATTTAATAAAAAAAAAACTTTGCTTGGTATTCATGGGGTATTTTTTTTCTCCATGTGGTGGTAGTTTTCACACTCCTCATTGGGATGTAACTCTTTCCACATCTTTTGAGCATTTTACTTTTCTTTGACTCCCCCTCAATTGGCTATCAATTATTTAATATATAAGGTATTCAACCAAAATTGATCTCGCATTCATACTCGACTAAATAGTCAAATAAGATAATGACTATACCAAGAGATCATTGAGAGAGAAATTGACTTTGATCACTTAAAAGATGACTTAATTAACATAAATGATCATTGCAACATTGAAATATTATGATGTCAAAAGCATAATAAATTTCTAAATGCGTGAAAAGATGCAATTAAAGTCAATATAACTCATGCTCAATTAATGTCCTATGTACAAACATAGATGAAGAACAAAAACACACAAACAAAACCTAACCTAAGGATTGGTTTCAAAAAGAGATTATTTCAAGGAAAGCATTCCAATTGCCTTACGCAAGTGAATAAATCGTTTTTGATCCAAAGGTTTTGTTAAAATGTCAGCTAATTGATCTTCAGTTGAAATATATGAAAGTTGAAGAATATTTGATTCAACTAGCTCTCTAAGAAAATGATATCTAAGTTCAATGTGTTTTGTTCTTGAGTGCAACACAGGATTTTTAGAAATGTTTATAGCACTTATGTTGTCACAAAGAATTCACACAACCGAGATAGATTAAGCATCTAAAGATCACACATGATTTCTAAAATTTGATGCTTATAACTATCAAAAACTCCTATAATGAAGTATCTTCAAGATTATGATTATGGAGTAAAGTTGATAATCCATATAAAATTAATTTGGAGTGAATGAACGTGAAACCCTTTTTATTCAATGCACTTGTTCAATAAAAACCCTTTTGTTCAAAAACAAAGTATAAAAACGAAGAGCATTGAAAAACATGTAATGCAAAGATTAAGAAAAATATGAAGGGAAAACCAATCAAAGCATTACATACAGTCATAAGCTATTTAGAACTTAAGACAAGGAAAGATATCACCTTTCCGAATCCAAAATCGCTGGATTTTGGGTTGTCTTGATTCGTTGTGGCCGGGGGTTGTCCGCTTTGACTGTTGATCCACCTTAGGTCTTTGCCTCGCAATGATCCACTTGTATGATTGATGTTGTGGCTCGGACCTTTGGTGGGTTGAGTGAACTCCTTTGACTTGATGTGTCTTTTGATTCCGTTGAGTCCGCTCCGTAGATGAAGTTGCCGAAGAATTCTTCTTTCTCTTTTTCGGGCAATTCTTCACCAAGTGTCCTTCAAGTCCACATAGGTGACAAGTTCTTCCTTTCAATTTCATTGTGGAACTTGAAGCATGCACAGTTTGGTCCTTTTTAAATCCCAAACCAACCTTGCTTGTTTGACCTAATCCGGACATACAATTAAGTTTCTTGGAACCGGTTGAAAGCCTTTGTATGTCGGATTTGAGTTCATGAACTTGCTTGGTCAAAGCTTGGTTGGTGACATGAATCTCCTCAAACTGCTTTTCAAGAAAACCAATCTTGTCCATATATGATTTAGCGTTTGTCTCCGATTGGTTTAACTTTTCTTGGAGGATTTTATTGTTATCCAATAACCGTCCTTGTTCCTCCTCGAGATCATGAAGTTTGATCTTTAAAGCTTGATTCTCGTCTTGAACTTCAAGTCGTTGCTTCCTCAACTTCTTGATATGCTTGGCCATCTTCTTTGATTCCGCAAGAAGTTGTTGGTATGCCTCAACGAGTTCTTCTTCGTCCGACTCCCCCTCACTTGATGACTCTCCGCCGGATGTTGATGTTTCATGCAAAATCAAAGGAATAGAGTCAGTGACTAAAGATGATAAGCACAAATTAGAAGAGGGAATTTGAGAGGCATGAAAAGCAACAACTTTTTCTTTTTCCTCTTCACTTGAGGTCGATTCATCGAAACTAGAATCGTCCCAAGTTTTTGCTTGCAAAGCCTTCTTTTTGTATGATTTCTTAGAAGGACAATCCGTTGAAATATGGCCGTAGCCTTTGCATCGATAGCATCGGATTTCCCCTTCGAAATCATCTTTTTCTTTTTCTTTAGAAGGTTTTGCAACGCCTTTGAGTTTAGAGGATTTAGAACCCGATGATCCTTTAGATGGTTTCGTGGATGAAGATCCATCGGTTCGATTCTTCCAAAATTTCCGACGAAATTTCTTTGTGATCCGCGCCAATTGTTCTTCAAAATCGGCAAAAGAGATTTCATCGTCGGAACTTGATTCGCTATCTTCTTCCTTTGTTGATTTGAATGCAATACCTGTAAGCTTAGAAGAAGACTTGGAAGAAATTTGATTAGTAGGAAAAGTCATCTCATAAGTTTGCAAAGCACCTACTAATTCCTCTACACTCATCTCATCCGGATGACTAACGGTTTCAATGGCGGTAACCTTTGCCCTAAACCGTTCCGGAAGAGTCCGAAGAATCTTTCTTACAATTTTCGACTCCGGGATCTTTTCTCCTAAATTAGCACATGTATTAATTACATCTTGAAGTCTAGTGTAATAATCTGTAAACAATTCATGCTCTTCCATATGAATAGAGTCAAATTGACTTGTAAGCATCTGGAGCTTTTGAATTTTTACAAGATTAGTACCCTCATGTGTAATTTTGAGAATATCCCAAATTTCCTTCGCGGTTTCACACGCGGAAATTCGTGTAAACTCAGTCGAGGAAAGAGAATTAAATAAAGCGTTCATACCTTTCCCATTGTAAGAAGATCTTTCGATTTCCTCTTTGGACCATCTAGAGCGAGGTTTTGGGGTAGTAGAATTTCCTACTTCCTCAACCGGATGCACCCAACCGTATTCCACGGTTTGCCAAACACGCTCATCAATTGAGATGAGAAAAGCTCTCATCCGCACTTTCCAATATGCATAATTGGTCCCATCAAAAAGAGGAGGTCTAAAAATATTACCACTTTCACCCGACATGATAGATAAACCTAAAACCCGCTCTGATACCAATTGTAGGTTTTTAGGATCCACAAGGATCTAAATAGGTACTATCAAACACCTAGAGGGGGGTGAATAGGTGTAATATTATAAAAATCAAATCTCAGTGCAAAATAAAAACCAATGCGGAAAATAAAAATAGCACACCGAGATTTACGTGGAAACTCCAATCCAGGAGAAAAACCACGGGACCAACACGCAATAACAATCCACTAAGAAAAGAAGAATAACAAGGTGATTACCGACTCCACGGACTCAAACCCCTCCTTCAACTTCTTCGGACCTTGCGCTCACCGATTGCACGTCCACTGCACACGTTCGAATCCACGAACGCCACTCGAATCCACGAGCACACGTTTCGAATCCACGAAACGCCTTCAACACACCGAATCCACGATGCCACGTCGAATCCACGACGCAAACTCAGCCGGTAAGAATATTGGCTTCGATGGTGATCCTTTGCTTAGATTATCATTGAAGAACCGTAGAAAGAATCTCTAAGCAAAGATTAGATCAATTCGACAAAAGATAGATCTTGGAAGAACCGTCGAATTGACCTAAAAGAGGCTAAAAAGAAGAACGATAAAAACCTAGCCTCTAGGGTTGCTCTCAAGTGTTTTATAAATTGATCGGTATTGGTCCCACGTTCTTGAGAAACCCTAAGTGTCTATTTATAGTTTAGAAACCTTTGGAAAGAGATAAGAATCAAAAACTTACCTTATCTGAAATTTTTCAGGACGGCGATCCGGATCGGAATTACTGCGATCCGGATCGTCGTAACGAGATTGACAATTCCAGAAAAACAAGGGTTCGGGATCCGGATTGAAATGCCCGATCCGGATCGTTCATAATTTCAGCAAAATCCAATGTTCGGGATCCGGATCAGAATTGGCTTGGATCCGGATTGGATTTGCAATGAACAACACCCTTCGGGATCCGGATTGGATTGTCTGATCCGGATCCTGAACATGTCCCATGTCCAGTTTTTGATTTTTATGCAATTAAAAATTCATCCAAGTGTTTCTACACTATAAGAAGTATTCGGATCACCAAAATTATTTAGTTAAACATACCTGATCCTTTTGAATACTTTTTCTTGAGATTGATGTAATTGATCCACAATTCTTCATCTTCAATCTTCAAGACTCAAAACACTGAGTGTCAACTTGAGCTCTTGTTGAATCTTCTCTAAGTCTTCGATTGCTGATTGACAATTTGATCCCTTTAAGACTCCGACTCAACTCACTGACTTGACTCACGAAATATGCCAACACCAAAATGCCGTAACAGAGATCTTAGCTTAGGGATGACATCTTATATCTGTGCTTGTTGAGACTTATGTATGCGGATTGTTTTCAAACATCAAAACGGTTTCGAAAGTGTTTTCAAACCAAGTGTCGTGTGGGCACTGATTTCTAAACCCGTGGATTTATCCTTTCAAGCAATGTTGCCGCTTAAAAGAGATTGTGAAAACGTTTTGTAAAATCGGGTGTCGTGTGGACACCGTTTTTCAAACCTATGGATTTATCCCGTTCAATGCGATATGGTGATTATGATTATATGGTTAAGTGTGATCTCTCCTTCTGATTGCTCAATGATTACATGGTTAAAGTACTAGTCGTGTTCGAAACGCCGTACAAATACAAAGGAGACTCCGTCCGTTTGGGGAGTGAATTTGTAGCTGTGGCGGGTCTGGCGCACACCGGAGGCAAGGTTAATTTCAAGAAAAAAATATACACGTTTTTCCGCTCTTTTAAAACCTCCGGGGCGTGACAGATTATATGGTATCAGAGAAAAACGACTTTAACCACGGCGGTCAGGGACCAACATCCACAGAGTGCATTACTACAAGTAACTAACCAATTTGATAACCAAGGTGTAGGTGTGTAAAGTACGAGCGTGAGTGCGGGGAAAAAGGGATAGAGTCTCGGAGTTCGTGGGTCGAGGTGTTAGACCAATTAAACTTTGGATTAACGCGGTTTCTTTGTATGCACAGATAACAGCTGGACGTGATCATTAATTAATCTTGTGATTGCTTGTTAGTGGATTGTTGTGGATGTTGGGTTAAGATCTTAGCTTAGGGATGACATCTTATATCTGTGCTTGTTGAGACTTATGTATGCGGCTTGTTTTCAAACATCAAAACGGTTTCGAAAGTGTTTTCAAACCAAGTGTCGTGTGGGCACTGATTTCTAAACCCGTGGATTTATCCTTTCAAGCAATGTTGCCGCTTAAAAGAGATTGCGAAAACGTTTTGTAAAATCGGGTGTCGTGTGGACACCGTTTTTCAAACCTATGGATTTATCCTGTTCAATGCGATGTGGTGATTATGATTATATGGTTAAGTGTGATCTCTCCTTCTGATTGCTCAATGATTGCATGGTTAAAGTACTAGTCGTGTTCGAAACGTCGTACAAATACAAAGGAGACTCCGTCCATTTGGGGAGTGAATTTGTAGCTGTGGCGGGTCTGGCGCGCACCGGAGGCAAGGTTAATTTCAAGAAAAAAATATACACGTTTTTTCGCTCTTTTAAAACCTCTGGGGCGTGACATCGAGGATAGGGAGTCACGATATAGATCCCTATCAGGATAGTTCATTTTGATGAGGTAGATATACCATCCCGGACTATGGGATTTACTGTACACTGTTGTATTTCTTGTTTTTAGTTATCTCCCTTTTTGGATTCATAAATATTGTATAGGAGGATCTTCTATTTGTACTATTCCTGTGTATCAGATTTGGTATTCTTTTGTTTGAGAGATGAACCTGGTATTTATTCCAGTTGTACAATACTTTGGATTTTTATATTACAGTAGTTTATTTCTTTCGCTCTGATATCTGTTTAGCTGTAGTAGTATCTTTTGCAGGATGGACGCTTCGCCTATGCGGGGTTTCCCATATGGGTGGCGGATCTGTTGGTGAGCCAGGTCGCAGTTTCGACCCCGGGGCATGACATGTATAAAAGCCGGACCTACCTGCTCTCGCATCACAATAGAACATCTCACCGTCGTGTATCAACGACGTGGCATCACCAACGTCTATCAACAGCGTGGCATCACCACCGTGTATCAACGACGTGGAATCATACTCAGATATCAATCTCTGTGAACTTAACTCTTTCAAATGGGCTTATCTTACAAATGCATCAATGCTGTCCCAAAATTCCAATATAACTCTTAAGCTGAAATTCAACTTGTTATACATCCCAATTTAAATATAATTACAAGTTGAAACCAAAAGAAGAATTGTTCATCATACTTCTACGATTACATTCAACCATTTGGATTAGCCATAACAAAATCATTAACCATGAAATTAAGTCCATCCTTGAATTAACAACTAAATGGTGTTCCAACAAGCATGCAGATTTTCAGAAACCATGGTCTGAGAAGAAGGTTAAAGATAGTTTATTAATTGTCATCCAAATTTCGAGATTAAGGTGTCAAAATGCTTCTCTTGAAGTCTAGAAGATCACCCAACTTTGAAATTCATCATTTCATAAAAGGAAGAAAGAGAAATCCCATAATTACTATAGGTTGTCCAAAACTGCAATCTTAACATAAGAGCTCAAAGATGGTTATACTTAGTTAATAGAAAGAATTAGCCTTCCTGTTCAATATAAAAGTTGTAGGGCTTTAAATCCTGGAGATTTTTCCATAAAAATTAGCTCGAAACTCCAACCCTACTGTCTAGGGGAGAAAAAACACTGAGCACTGCTTAAAACTCCAAGCTGTGCACCACAGTTCCAGAGATTGCTTAATTTACCTGACGTGAAGCCCAAATTGGAGATTCTTAAAAATATGAAAGTTATAGTGTCACGCCCCCGGGGGTTTTTGAGTCAATCAAAGCGAAAAATTGCGTGTATATTTTTTTTTCTTAATATGGTAACATAAACCTCATCCCCGGTGCGTGCCAGACCGCCACATACACAAATTCTCTCCGCCAACGGACAGAGTCTCCTTTGTATATGCACGGCGTCTCATTTACAATATGCGTTTCATTTACATCATCATCCATCAACCATCAACCATACAGTAGACATACATCACCAATCAAAGTACATTAATTTAACTAATGTTTTAAAAGACCGGTGTCCACTCGACACCTTATTTTTTTCAAGCAAATTATTAAAGCGGCGTCAACGTTTGGAAATGATAAAACCAGCGGTTGCAAAACCCGTGCCCACACGGCACTTCGTTTTGAGAAAACATTTTCGAAATCATTTGGATTTTCATGAAAACGTGCCGCGTATGAAGACATCACTAAAAGCATCCAAAACGTAAAAGTACACCTCATCCACAGAGCTAACTAATACATGTCCACAACTAAAGTAATCCACAAGCAGATTAACTATTTAAAGCATAAAGGAAAATGAGATAGAAACCAAGTGTCCTGACTACGGTCCTCGCGATGCAGTCTCACCGCCGTCCCGGAGTGGGTAAAGTCAGTGACAAACAAAGTAGATGTCTAAATAACAACAAGGAAGGAAGAACAAACCGATTACACCGAAACCTTTCGCTAAAACCCTGTACATAATTAAGCTGGGCACCAACCCCAGATTTATCAATTAAGTTGGGCACCAACCCCAGAGTACCTGTCGGAGAGACTAAAGTCTCCCCTCGTGCGCAATCACCTTTTTGATGCTTTTAACCTCTTTACGGTGCTGGTGTGCTATTTTCAGCTGGCGCGAAGAGGTCCTCACGGCTCCCACTCCTTTGTGAGGCACACGGGTGAAAAAGACCACTCTTCCGGAAAAGTACACCCATGCGGAGGCCAATCCGCCTGTGTACGTGCAGCATCCGAAACCGGATTTGCCGAGATCGGCGTGTAGTGAGCACCGCGACCGCAGCCGCTTCAGTTGTTAGATAAAATACATTTATGCGAAAGGTTAAACTGTCCATCTACTTTGTTAGGCAAATTGAGAGCATTTTAATGATGATAGATGCACTTACTGCACTTGTTGCACTTATAGCAACCGTACCCACCTTGTTGAAGAGAAATCGGAACACCTGAATCCTTCGCGCACTCCCGCTGCGCACCTGGACCAAAAGAAAGTCCGCAAGGATAACTATAGTCAAAAAACGTGTACTAACATCCCAAAACGAAAGACCCAACTTACTCTTTTTGACGGAAAAGTCCAACACCGTCCGGGTTGCCGAAAATCGGAACCACGCGCCGCCGTCGCCGCCCGCCGGAGCCCCGCGCGGCTCGGACCGCGCGCCGTGTCTCCGCGGGCGGCGCCCCACGCGGCGCGGCGCCTCGCGCGGCGCCCGCGCGGGTGCTGCTCGTGCGGCGGCCGCGCGGCGCCCGCGCGGGTGCGGCCCCGCGCGGCGCCCGTGCGGTGCCCGCGCGGCGCCCCCCGCGGCGCCCGCGCGGGTGCGGGCCCGCGCGGCGCCCGCGCGGGGGTTGCCCGCGCGGGTGCCCCACGCGGCGCCCCGCGCGGCGCCCGCGCGGGTGCGGGCCCGCGCGGCGTTGCCCGCGCGGCGCCCGCGCGGCAGCCGCGCGGCACCCACGCGGTGCCCGCGCGGTTGCGGGCCCGCGCAGGTGCCGCCCGCGCGGTGTCCGCGCGGTTGCGGGCCCCCGCCTGTGCCGCCCGCGCGGCGCCCGCGCGCGTAGGGCCCGCGCGGGTGCCGCCCGCGCGGTGCCCCGCGGTTGCGGGCCCCCGCGGGTGCCGCCCGCGCGGCGGCCAAGCGGCGCCCGCGCGGAGCCCGCGCGATGCCCGCGCGGTTCCGTCGCCGCTTGCGGCGGCGACCGGCCGTCCGCGGCACTCCCCCGCGCGATGTTCTAGCGGCACCGCGCGTCTCCGCCGTCCGTTCCGCGCCCTAACATGACGACGATGACGGCGACGGTGACGGAGACGACGGAGAAGACCAAAAACCCCAACAAAAGAACGACGGAAAAATCCCGAAAAATTTATAAAAATTATATTACTAACCGAAGTTCGACGGGGAGGTCGCCCGGTCGCGTTCTTGCCTTCGGTTCGATGTCCGGGAAGATCGGGCTCTTTCTCTTTCTCCTTTTCCTCTCTTCCGGCTAGGGTTCCGTCTTTTCTCTTTTCTCTTTCTTTCTCTCCTCACCGGCTAGGGCTTTTATTTTTCCTTTTCTTTCCCTCCGATAAACGGGATCACTTATATTCAAGGTGGAACCGCTCTCGAGGATTCGGAGCGAGGCACGTTCGTGGATTCGAAGCGTGCTACTGGGTGAAGACCGTGGATTCGGTCGGACGTCGTGGACTCGACGTTGGACGCTGTGGATTCAGCGTTGGGCGCAGATCGTGGATTCGAGAAGCGTCGTGGAGCGAGCGGAGAAGATCTACTAGGAGCGTATGGTAAGAGGTTGAGTCGTCAGTGAGTACGTTATATCACCTTGTACGTGTGTTAATTCTAGTGGATTTCGCCGTGTTATCGGTCCCGTGGTTTTTTACTCCGGTTTGGAGTTTTTCCACGTAAAAATCTTGCGTGTTCTTTTTTATTTCCGCATTGGGTTTTATTGCGCAATGATTTTTTGAGTGTTTATTGTTTACACCTATTCACCCCCCTCTAGGTGTTTTTTCCCCTATTTAGATCCATATTAATATAACCCAACAAGTGGTATCGGAGCGGGAATAGGGTTGTAAACAATGGTTGAAGGTGGAAACATCAATCGACCCCCTTTCTTTGATGGAACAAATTATGCGTACTGGAAAGTACGGATGAAAGCCTTTTTAATTTCCATCGACGAAAGGGTGTGGCAATCAATTGAATTAGGATGGTCTAATCCAACTGAAATTATAGATGATGTTCGCACCTTAAAACCTAGGTCGAAATGGACCAAGGAAGAGATAGATTCATCTTCTTACAATGGCAAAGGGATTAATGCTCTATTTAATGCTTTGTCACAAACTGAGTTCTCTCGCGTCTCGGCATGTGAGACTGCGAAAGAAATCTGGGATGTTCTTCAAGTTACGCATGAGGGAACTAACCTTGTGAAGATTCAGAAACTGCAAATGCTTACGAGCAAGTTTGACTCTATCTCTATGGCAGAGAATGAATCTTTCACTGACTATTACACACGATTGCAAGACATCGTAAACTCATGTGCTAACTTGGGAGAGAAGATTCCAGAATTTAAAGTTGTAAGAAAAATTCTAAGAACTCTTCCTGAACGATTTCGCCCGAAGGTCGCAGCCATTGAAACAATTAAACACCCGGACGAAATGCGTGTAGAAGAATTAGTAGGTGCTTTACAAACTTATGAAATGACATTTCCTACTAACTATTCTTCTGGAAAGGCATCCTCTTCTAAGTCTTCAGGTTACGCATTGAAATCAACTAAAGAAGAAGACGCGGATTCATCCTCCTCGGACGACGACGAGAACCTTTCTATGGAGGACTTTGAGAAGCAGCTCGCTCTCTTGACAAGGAAGTTTCGCCGCAACTTTCGAAGGGGAAATTCAAGCAAAACTCCATCCTTCGGAAAGTCGAAGAAAGGCAAGGGTTCTTCAAGCTACAAGTCAAGAAAGCAAGAGAACTTCTCAAAGGATAAGAAAAGTTCAGAGGGACAAGTTCAGTGCTTCAAATGTCGAGGCTACGGCCACATTGCAACGGAGTGTCCCAACAAGAATCCGGCAAAGAAGAAGGCGATGCAAGTCGTTACTTGGGATGACAACTCCACGTCAAATGAGTCATCCTCAAGTGATGAAGAAGACAACGCGACAGCTTTCCACGCGTCCACTACATCTTCACCCTTCATGTGCTTAATGGCAAGTACATCCGATTCACTGTCCAACTCCACTGTTGAAAAGATTGCAACGGACGATGAATCAGATGATTCGGAAGGTGAAGATTTTGCTCTAGCCTACCACAGACTTTTGAGGGATTCAAAGAAACTGGCTAAGCAAAACAAGGGGTTGAAAGGGAGATTGCAGGATCTCGAAGAAGAAGTAAAAAGGGTAACCTCTCTCTCAACCGATCTTGAAGTGGAAAGGGATAATCTGATTAAAACAAATGTTTCCCTTCAAGAGTCCAATGAGCAATTCGAGAAGAATTATATAGATATGGTGAACAAAGCGAATTACTTCTTGAAGCTCAACGGCGAGGCTCGACAGGAAAAATTGGAAATGACAGAGACCATACGCCAACTGAAGGATGACTTAAAGAGATTTTCTTCTGGAAGGAGTAAGTTGGACAGACTACTTGGTCTTGGTCAAAGAAATAAGTTCGGCCTCGGATACACTCAAACTGGAGACATTCCAAGTTCGAGTGGGACAGTATTTGTGCCACAGTCGGTACCTCCTCCTCCGACACCGGGATTCACGACAAGCAACGACAACAAACCTACTTCATCCTCCGCGGGATCGTCGAGAACTAAGGTATGTTTTCGTTGTGGCATTTCAGGGCACATTAGGAGAAATTGCAAGACGGGAGTCAAACGCACACCTCAAGCACATCTTGCAATGACTACCAAAAAGGTGATTCCTCAAAAATCAAATGCAATTCATTTGAAGGAAAAGAGCCTTGGTAGTACACCGCTCAAGACGACATCATCAAGGAGCAGCAATTCTTCAAGCAAGACGCTTTCACCTAGGAAATCAACTTCACGACCATTACCGACGCATTCCAAAAAGGTTTGGGTGCGCAAAGGTGAAATTTTCCCTTGTCTTGTTACCAATGTTTCCTTGCATGCATATGATAGTTCGTCTTGGTATCTGGATAGCGGGTGTTCCCGTCATATGACCGGTGACAAAAACTGTTTTCAAACTTTGAGAAAAACTCCGGAGGACTTGTTGTTTTCGGAGATGGTCGGTCTTCCAAAATTGTTGGAAAGGGAACGGTAGCTATTCCAGATGGCCCGGTTCTAAATAATGTGTTATTTGTTCATGGCCTTAAGACTAACCTCATAAGCATAAGTCAACTTTGTGATAATGGTTATTCAGTTAATTTTTCATCTGATAAATGTACTGTAACTGACAAGAACCATGCTTTCTTTTTAAAAGGGGTTAGATCAGAAAACAATTGTTATGTAGTTCCTACTAAATTTCTGAAAAATGTAACCTAGCATCTTTGAAAAATGAAACACTTTGGCATGAAAGGCTAGGTCACATAAACTTTAAGGAACTTGCTAGAATTTCAAACAAAGATGTGGTCAAGGGGGTTCCTAAACTTTCTTTTGAACAAAACCTTGTGTGTGGCGGTTGCCAAAAGGGAAAACAGTCTAGGACTGCACACAAGAACTTGAACCACATAGGTACAAAACGGCCTTTGGAACTTTTGCATATGGACTTAATGGGGCCAACTCGTCAACCATCTTTGGGAGGTAAATGGTATATTTTCTTATTGGTTGATGATTTCTCTAGATATACTTGGGTAGCATTTTTAAAAGAAAAAGCTGATACTTTTGATTCTTTTCTCGAAATTTGCCATCGTATTATGATTGAAAAGAATGAAAGGATTACTCGAGTTAGAAGTGATAGAGGTGGAGAATTCATAAATTCCAAATTCATTGATTTTTGCACTTCTAACGGCATTAAACATGAATTCTCCGCACCTTATACACCTCAACAAAATGGTGTAGTCGAGCGCAAAAACAGGGTCGTACAGGAGATGGCACGTGTTATGCTTCATAGCCGGAACTTACCTTTATATTTTTGGGCTGAAGCGGTGAACACTGCTGTCTATGTTATTAATCGCGTGTATTTGCGCCCGGGGACTTTGAATACACCATATGAACTATGGTTTTGTAGAAAACCTAACATCAAATATTTTCGTATCTTTGGGAGTCGGTGTTTTATTTTACGTGATCGCGAAAATCTTGGAAAATTTGACTCTCGAAGTGACGAAGGGATTTTCTTAGGTTATTCTACAAACAGTAGAGCATATCGAGTTTTTAACTTAGAATCTAAGACGATCGTAGAATCGATAAATGTTAAGGTAGATGAAGCTTTTCACTTTGAATCTGAAAAATCTACCCTCGATATCTCTCTTGATGATGATACACCTGCTAATGCATCTTCTTCTAACAATTCTTTCGATAATAATGTTGATGCATCTAACGGTTCTTCAAGTTTATCTGATGTGCAGGAATCATCTCGTGTACCTCCGACTACTCCTCTACCTCAAACGTTACGCATCTCCAAGGATCACCCTGAATCGAACATCATTGGAGATCCACAAGAAGGAGTTAGAACACGGAGACAATTGGTTTGCGGATTTGCATGCTATGTATCTCAAATCGAACCAAAGAATGTTGATGAAGCTCTCCAAGATGACTACTGGATTAAAGCAATGCAGGAAGAGCTCCATCAATTTGAGCGAAACAAAGTCTGGGAATTAACGAAGCCTCCGAAGCAACACAATGTGATAGGTACCAAATGGATCTTCAAGAACAAGAAAAATGAAGATGGTACTATCATCAGGAACAAAGCAAGGTTAGTTGCTCAAGGCTACTCTCAAGTAGAAGGTATAGACTTTGATGAAACTTTCGCCCCTGTAGCTAGACTCGAGTCCATTCGTATCTTATTTGCGATTGCTTGTCATTTTAAAATCAAATTATTTCAAATGGACGTTAAGAGCGCCTTTTTAAATGGGTTTTTAAATGAGGAAGTTTATGTGGCTCAACCGAAAGGTTTTGTGGATCATAAACTACCTAACCATGTTTTTCGTCTGAAAAAGGCTCTTTACGGTCTGAAACAAGCACCGCGAGCATGGTACGAAAGGTTGACAAAGCACCTTTTGGAAAAGGGCTACACTCGAGGGGGAGCTGACAGGACTCTCTTTGTGAAGCATTATCAAAACAATTTCATAGTTGCTCAAATCTATGTCGATGACATTGTTTTTGGCGCAACAAGAGATAATGATGCTTCTAAATTCGCGGAGACCATGGAAAGCGAATTTGAGATGTCCATGATGGGCGAATTGACTTATTTTCTTGGATTACAAGTTAAACAAAACGATGAAGGAATTCACTTGTGTCAATCCAAGTATGCACTGGAGTTGGTCAAAAAGTTTGATCTAGAAAATTCTAAGGATTTTCCGACTCCAATGGGAACTAGCCATAAGGGACTTGGAAGTGAATCACATAGTGAGAATGTAGACGAGAAACTGTATCGCAGTATGATTGGAAGTCTACTATATCTCACGGCTAGTCGCCCGGATATATCCTTCAGTGTTGGGATTTGTGCGAGATATCAATCAGCACCGAAGGAGGTTCACCTGAAAGCGGTGAAACGGATCATCCGATATATCAAAGGTACAATCAATTTCGGAATTTGGTATCCTATGGGAACAAGTTTGGATATTGTTGGATACTCAGATGCCGATTGGGCTGGATCAGTGGATGACCGGAAAAGCACGAGTGGTGCATGCTTCTATCTTGGCCATTGCCTTGTTGCATGGCACAGTAAAAAGCAGAATTGCATAGCACTCTCGACTGCCGAAGCGGAGTACATTTCTGCAGGAAGTTGTTCAACCCAATTGATTTGGATGAAAAGCGTGTTGAGCGATTTCCGGATTTCAGCATCTTCGGTAACCATTTTATGTGACAACACTAGTGCTATTAACATTTCTAAAAACCCTGTGTTGCACTCTAGAACAAAACATATTGAACTTAGATATCATTTTCTTAGAGAGCTAGTTGAATCAAATATTCTTCAACTGTCATATATTTCAACTGAGGATCAATTAGCTGATATCTTAACAAAACCTTTGGATCAAAAACGTTTTATTCACTTGCGTAAAGCAATTGGCATGCTTTCCTTGAAATAACTCTTTTGAAACCTTTGCTTAGGTTAGGTTTTGTTTTTGTTTTTGTTTTTGTTCTTTATCTATGTTTTGTACATAGGACATTAATTGAGCATAAATCATAATTGACTTTAATTGCATCCTTTTATGCATTTAGAAATTTATTATGCTTTTGATATCATAATATTTCAATGTTGCAATGATCATTTACGTTAATTAAACCATCTTTTAAGTGATCAAAGTCAATTTCTCTCTCAATGATCTCTTGGTATAGTCATTATCATATTTGATTGCTTAGTCGAGTATGAATGCGAGATCAATTTTTGGTTGAATACCTTATATATTAAATAATTGATAGCCAATTGAGGGGGAGTCAAAGAAATGTAAAATGCTCAAAAGATGTGGAAAGAGTTACATCCCAATGAGGAGTGTGAAAACTACCACCACATGGAGAAAAAGAAAAAAAAAGATACTCCATGAATGCAAAGCAAATTTTTGTTTTAAAAATTGTTGATGAAATGCATATTGAAATACTTGACTCAGTCATATTTCATGGTTGGTATAAGGTGGGATTTTTGATAAAAGATGCTCAAAGAGCCACTCCTTCAACAGATTGTCTAGATATATTATCTAACTTATCTGGGATTTCAAACATCTATTGATCTTGGTATTTCATTTTCTTTACCAAAATTGATGATTTGATAAAGGCATTACGCATAAGATCAGGATAGATGTAATTGAAGTTGTTCAACTTTAAGTGTTTTAATTTCGTAAATTTTCGTTTCATTTTTGAGTATTTTTGATAGATTTTGTATAATCTATTTCTTGTTGTATGAAACGATGTTTTTGTTTAAAGTTGACATGGTAAAGTGCTTACATACTTTTTCTGGATTTTATGGAATTTTTCTAAATTTTTCTGGAGAAAAAGTTGAAGCCGATCCGGATCGGGTAAGTGATCCGGATCCCGAACGCAGGCTTTTCCTGCGGGTAGCCGATCCGGATCACATCTCGATCCGATCCGGATCACGGCTAGGGTTTTATATAGAACAAAAAGGTTTTGATTTCTTTTACCCTAATCTTTTGTTCCAAGTCTCTAGAGCTTCTCTCTCTAGATTTCTTGCATCTTGGAGCTTCCAAACTCAAAGTTCTTCGAATCCAAGTAAGTTTTATTGATCAAAATCTCGGTTTTTCACAGTTTTTCTTGTTTCTCAAAACGTGAGTTGAAATCATGGATCTTTTTCGTTTGTGAATGGTTTTTGATCAAATTTCTTTTGAAATAAGAACTCTGGGTAGATTAGTTTTGCTTTTATGCTGGGTTTTCTCAAGATAAACGAATTTTTGGGCTTCGATTTCTAAAAATTCGGTTTTAGGGCATAAAAGAGGAATTTTTGAAAATCATGGAATTGATCTATTTTTAAAATTCTTTTTGCAAAACTAATTTGATTCTTAGCTTCTCTACATGATTATGATTGTTTGGGTACAATTTTTCAAATTTTTCAAAATTAACAATTTTTCATGTGTTCTTGAGTTGCTAGTCACAGGATTTCAAATTTCCTAAAAGCACTCACTGCAATGGAATTCACTTGGATCATTCTTCTCCTGGTTTCAATGGTACATACTCGAGCGACAAACAAATTGAAAAGGGCCAAGAAAGTTCAACGAAAAGGCGAGTTTGTTCAGGTCAGTGACACAGAAGTAGATTGTCATGAGGTAGATTGGACTGCATTGACAGATGATGATGACTCGTTGCCTGAACAAAACGCGTCTGATGGTTCAAGAGGAAAAGCCTCCGATGGTTCGAAGGAAAGGCAACCATGGAAACAGGAAAAGCACCTATGGCTGCACCAACCATCTCTGTGAAAAGAAACGATTACTAGACGCTTTGGACTACGACAGGACACTAATGTTGACACGCCGACAGCTCCTGACTCCCCACCACGTGTGGAAGAAGTATTCGTTAACGCTGATCGTCTTAGAGCGTTTGCACATCGCGAATGCATTGGCGAGAGACATGTTAACATTGAGGAACTACGAGGTCACTCCCCTGAGTTTGGTGATTTAATTGAACAAGCCAACCTTATTCAAGTGTGCCGATTCCCAGA
The DNA here is from genome assembly GCA_029168755.2 of Tillandsia fasciculata. NCBI lineage: Eukaryota > Viridiplantae > Streptophyta > Magnoliopsida > Poales > Bromeliaceae > Tillandsia > Tillandsia fasciculata. The sequence continues at coordinate 15,259,800 of CM054930.1, forward strand.
AACCCTTGGCTACTGTCTGCATCTTGTGAGGACCTTCTATACAAATGCTCGGCACCTTCGAGAGTTTGAAAACGGTCCAATGGAATTTTACACGAATATCCAAGGCACAAGATTTAAGATTACTCCACAGTTGATTGGTGAGGTTTTGGGAATGCAAGCCAGCAAGACAGGAATTCATTACCTAAAGGGAGTAAGTTTGACGAACATGATGTGGCAAAAAGTTATAGAGGGAATTTGTTTGGAGGGAACACAATCAACGGAGAAATCTGTCAAATCTAAAGAACTTCGTCTTGAGTACAGGTTTCTAAACTTCATCACATGTTACAATATCCTTCCAAATATGCAGACGAAAGTCGTGAGATGGGATCGCTTGCTATTTTTGTATCTCTTAGGACATCCGTCAGAAGCAACGGGATTAAATATCAACATTCCATACATTATCTGGAATAGAATGGCGAGATATGTTGAGCATCCTCATCCCACTGAGAGAATTCCATTTCCGTTAATTATAATGAGGATCTTAAAGAAGTTTCAGGTTGATACTAGTTCAACAATTATCATCAATGTTTGAGCATGATAGATGAGTCTACCATTGTCAAGTCCCTCCACAAATTGCCACATGTCACTCCAGTTCCTGCAAGCGGAACAAAACCCAGTATAAGCACTGCCGCATCACCATCACCCGCACCAGCCAATGAAGAATCGGTCTCATCCATCTACAAAGAACAACAACGATTATCTGTTCAGCAGGAACGGATTTCGAAGGAACAGCAAAGAATTTCCGATGAGCTTGAAATTATCACAGCAGCTCATATTACCATCACTAAGAAGGTCAATTCAATGAACAAGCGGGTGAAAAAGATGTTTCTAAAATGGGTTGCACGAGCTCTGAAGACTCGGATTCTGATGATTAATTGTTTTTGACTCATTTTCTTTCTTTACTTTTGTGCAGGATTTTTAGGACTTAGTTTTTGTTCTAATTTCTTAGTTCAGTTCTCAGGTTTTTCATGATATTGGAACTTTTAACTCTCCTTACATTTGTAGTTTTGCTACGTTTTGGCTTTGTTTTGTGACAAAAAGGGGGAGAGAGTTTAGAGAGAACTTGAACAATGAACAATGACAATGATGAACAATGATGATGTGAAAATGTGTGAATGTGTGAACATTAAGGTAAGTATGACTTCAACTCAACTTTGGTTTTTATTTTGTGATTTGTGCATGTTCCTACTAACTATTCGACTAACTATTTGGGCATGTAATATGACTAACAAGTTGATGTTGGACTAACATTTTTGACATTTGGTTTTTGAATGCTTAGAAGATATGTTGGTTTTTATCTATGATTCTCTTACATATCTGAATTTTCAAATGTCATGATGAGAATAAACTCTATCTCTGTACTTGGTTTTGTATGTTTCAATTCTTGAGGTATCTAACGATTTTTTTGTCAAGAATGATTTCTTTGTGCAGAGATTACAGATGTCTAAGTCTAGAGTCTGTTTTAGGAGTTTATCTCATGTTTTTAATTTTTGGATCTCCATTGTAAATTTTTGTTGTATGGTGATAGCAACAAAAATATCTTTTTGAATTTTCTTTTGTGGATTTGTGTTTTGTCACGAAACCGCCAAAGGGGGAGATTGTTACGGAATTTGAGTTGGCGTATTTCGTGAAAGTGTTAAGTCTTGAAGATTGAAGATGAAGAACTTTGGATCATATACCTCAATCTCAAGAAAGAAGAATTCAAAAGGATCAGGTATGTTTAACTAAAGATTTTTGGTGATCCGAATACTTCTTATAGTGTAGAAACACCTGGAAGAATGTTTAATTGCATAAAAATCAAAAACTGGACATGGGACATGTTCAGGATCCGGATCAGACCTTGCAATCCGGATCCCGAAGGGTGTTGTTCATACAATTTCAATCCGGATCCTAGAAGACTGTGATCCGGATCCCGAATGTTATGTTTTGAAATTGTATGAACGATCCGGATCGGACTCCGATCCGGATCCCGAACCCTTGGATTTCTGGAATCGTCAATCTCTTTACGACGATCCGGATCGCAGTAATCCGATCCGGATCGCCGTCCGTAAATTTCCAGAAAAGGTTGTTTTTGATCCTTATCTTCTTCCAATGGTTTCTAACCTATAAATAGACCCTATATTCATTTTAGGGTAAGGGCATCGGCAAATAATAGAAAAATACGCCGAAAGAAAAAATCCACATATAGAGAAGAAAGGAAATCAATAGATTTATTCTATGTTTCTTCATCTATATTGATTGATTTGATTCTAGGTTTTCCATACTCAGATTTTGAGTAGAATCAAATCAATGAATACTTAGATGGTATTTCCGATCTATTTTAATCTAAGTATTCGGCGGATCATCACCACCCAAAAAACAACGATTTACCCCAAATCGGCGCGTGGACTCGCGTGGCCTTGTGGATTCAAGGTGCAACCGCTCTCGTGGATTCGGAGCGAGGTACGTTCGTGGATTCGAAGCGTGCTACTGGGTGAAGACCGTGGATTCGGTCGGACGTCGTGGACTCGACGTTGGACGCTGTGGATTCAGCGTTGGGCGCAGATCGTGGATTCGAGAAGCGTCGTGGAGCGAGCGGAGAAGATCTACTAGGAGCGTATGGTAAAAGGTTGAGTCGTCTGTGAGTACGTTATATCACCTTGTACGTGTGTTAATTCTAGTGGATTTCGCCGTGTTATCGGTCCCGTGGTTTTTTACTCCGGTTTGGAGTTTTTCCACGTAAAAATCTTGCGTGTTCTTTTTTTTTCCGCATTGGGTTTTATTGCGCAATGATTTTTTGAGTGTTTATTGTTTACACCTATTCACCCCCCTCTAGGTGTTTTTTCCCCTATTTAGATCCATATTATATAACCCAACAAGTGGTATCAGAGCGGGAATAGGGTTGGAAAAACATCAATCGACCCCCTTTCTTTGATGGAACAAATTATGCGTACTGGAAAGTACGGATGAAAGCCTTTTTAATTTCCATCGACGAAAGGGTGTGGCAATCAATTGAATTAGGATGGTCTAATCCAACTGAAATTATTTCTGATGTTCGCACCTTAAAACCTAGGTCGAAATGGACCAAGGAAGAGATAGATTCATCTTCTTACAATGGCAAAGGAATTAATGCTCTATTTAATGCTTTGTCACAAACAGAGTTCTCTCGCGTCTCGGCATGTGAGACTGCGAAAGAAATCTGGGATGTTCTTCAAGTTACGCATGAGGGAACTAACCTTGTGAAGATTCAGAAACTGCAAATGCTTACGAGCAAGTTTGACTCTATTTCTATGGCAGAGAATGAATCTTTCACTGACTATTACACACGATTGCAAGACATCGTAAACTCATGTGCTAACTTGGGAGAGAAGATTCCAGAATTTAAAGTTGTAAGAAAAATTCTAAGAACTCTTCCTGAACGATTTCGCCCGAAGGTCGCAGCCATTGAAACAATTAAACACCCGGACGAAATGCGTGTAGAAGAATTAGTTGGTGCTTTACAAACTTATGAAATGACATTTCCTACTAACTATTCTTCTGGAAAGGCATCCTCTTCTAAGTCTTCAGGTTATGCATTGAAATCAACTAAAGAAGAAGACGCGGATTCATCCTCCTCGGACGATGACGAGAACCTATCTATGGAGGACTTTGAGAAGCAGCTCGCTCTCTTGACAAGGAAGTTTCGCCGCAACTTTCGAAGGGGTAATTCAAGCAAAACTCCATCCTTCGGAAAGTCGAAGAAAGGCAAGGGTTCTTCAAGCTACAAGTCAAGAAAGCAAGAGAACTTCTCAAAGGATAAGAAAAGTTCAGAGGGACAAGTACAGTGCTTCAAATGTCGAGGCTACGGCCACATTGCAACGGAGTGTCCCAACAAGAATCCGGCAAAGAAGAAGGCGATGCAAGTCGTCACTTGGGATGACAACTCCACGTCAAATGAGTCATCCTCAAGTGATGAAGAAGACAACGCGACAGCATTCCACGCGTCCACCTCTTCACCCTTCATGTGCTTAATGGCAAGTACATCCGATTCCTTGTCCAACTCCTCCCATGTTGAAAAGATTGCAACGGACATGAATCGAGCAATTCTGAAGGTGAAGATTTTGCTCTTGCCTACCATAAGCTTTTGAGGGATTCAAAGAAACTGGCAAAGCAAAACAAGGGGTTGAGAGGGAGATTGCAGGATCTCGAAGAAGAAGTAAAAAGGGTAACTTCTCTCTCAACGATCTTGAAGTGGAAAGGGATAATCTGATTAAAACAAATGTTTCCCTTCAAGAGTCCAATGAGCATTTCGAGAAGAACATATAGATATGGTGAACAAAGCGAATTACTTCTTGAAGCTCTACGGCGAGGCTCGACAGGAAAAATGGAAATGACAAAGACCATACGCCAACTAAAGGATGACTTAAAGAGATTTTCTTCTGGAAGGAGTAAGTTGGACAGGCTTCTTGGTCTTGGTCAAACAAATAAGTTCGGCCTCGGATACACTCAAACTGGAGACATTCCAAGTTCGAGTGGGACAGTTTTTGTGCCTCAGTCGGTATCTCCTCCTCCGACACCGGAATTCACGACAAGCAACGACAACAAGCCTACTTCATCCTCCTCGGGATCGTCAAGAACTAAGGTATGTTTTCGTTGTGGCATTTCAGGGCACATAAGGAGAAATTGCAAGACGGGAGCCAAACGCACACCTCAAGCACCTCTTGCAATGACTACCAAAAGGTGATTCCTCAGAAATCAAATGCAAATCATTTGAAGGAAAAGAGCCTTGGTAGTTCACCGCTCAAGACGACATCATCAAGGAGCAGCAATCTTCAACAAGACGCTTTCACCTAGGAAATCAACTTCACGACCATTACCGACGCATTCCAAAAAGGTTTGGGTGCGCAAAGGTGAAATTTTCCCTTGTCTTGTTACCAATGTTTCCTTGCATGCATATGATAGTTCGTCTTGGTATCTGGATAGCGGGTGTTCCCGTCACATGACCGGTGACAAAAACTGTTTTCAAACATTTGAGAAAAACTCCGGAGGACTTGTTGTTTTCGGAGATGGTCGGTCTTCCAAAATTGTTGGAAAGGGAACGGTAGCTATTCCAGATGGCCCGGTTCTAAATAATGTGTTATTTGTTCATGGCCTTAAGACTAACCTCATAAGCATAAGTCAACTTTGTGATAATGGTTATTCAGTTAATTTTTCATCTGATGAATGTACTGTAACTGACAAGAACCATGCTTTCTTTTTAAAAGGGGTTAGATCAGAAAACAATTGTTATGTAGTTCCTCATAAAATTTCTGAAAAATGTAACCTAGCATCTTTGAAAAATGAAACACTTTGGCATGAAAGGCTAGGTCACATAAACTTTAAGGAACTTGCTAGAATTTCAAACAAAGATGTGGTCAAGGGGGTTCCTAAACTTTCTTTTGAACAAAACATTGTGTGTGGCGGTTGCCAAAAGGGAAAACAGTCTAGGACTGCACACAAGAACTTGAACCACATAGGTACAAAACGGCCTTTGGAACTTTTGCACATGGACTTAATGGGGCCAACTCGTCAACCATCTTGGGAGGTAAATGGTATATTTTCTTATTGGTTGATGATTTCTCTAGATATACTTGGGTAGCATTTTTAAAAGAAAAAGCTGATACTTTTGATTCTTTTCACGAGATTTGCCATCGTATTATGATTGAAAAGAATGAAAAGATTACTCGAGTTAGAAGTGATAGAGGTGGAGAATTCATAAATTCCAAATTCATTGATTTTTGCACTTCTAACGGCATTAAACATGAATTCTCAGCACCTTATACACCTCAACAAAATGGTGTAGTCGAGCGCAAAAACAGGGTCGTACAGGAGATGGCACGTGTTATGCTTCATAGCCGGAACTTACCGTTATATTTTTGGGCTGAAGCGGTGAACACTGCTGTCTATGTTATTAATCGAGTGTATTTGCGCCCGGGGACTTTAATACACCATATGAACTATGGTTTTGTAGAAAACCTAACATCAAATATTTTCGTATCTTTGGGAGTCGGTGTTTTATTTTACGTGATCGCGAAAATCTTGGAAAATTTGACTCTCGAAGTGACGAAGGGATTTTCTTAGGTTATTCTACAAACAGTAGAGCATATCGAGTTTTTAACTTAGAATCTAAGACGATCGTAGAATCGATAAATGTTAAGGTAGATGAAGCTTTTCACTTTGAATCTGAAAAATCTACCCTCGATATCTCTCTTGATGATGATACACCTGCTAATGCATCTTCTTCTAACAATTCTTTCGATAATAATGATGCATCTAACGGTTCTTCAAGTTTATCTGATGTGCAGGAATCATCTCGTGTACCTCCGACTACTCCTTACCTCAAACGTTACGCATCTCCAAGGATCATCCTGAATCGAACATCATTGGAGATCCACAAGAAGGAGTTAGAACACGGAGACAATTGGTTTGCGGATTTGCATGCTATGTATCTCAAATCGAACCAAAGAATGTTGATGAAGCTCTTCAAGATGACTACTGGATTAAAGCAATGCAGGAAGAGCTCCATCAATTTGAGCGAAACAAAGTCTGGGAATTAACGAAGCCTCCGAAGCAACACAATGTGATAGGTACCAAATGGATTTTCAAGAACAAGAAAAATGAAGATGGTACTATCATCAGGAACAAAGCAAGGTTAGTTGCTCAAGGCTACTCTCAAGTAGAAGGTATAGACTTTGATGAAACTTTCGCCCCTGTAGCTAGACTCGAGTCCATTCGTATCTTATTTGCGATTGCTTGTCATTTTAAAATCAAATTATTTCAAATGGACGTTAAGAGCGCATTTTTAAATGGGTTTTTAAATGAGGAAGTTTATGTGGCTCAACCGAAAGGTTTTGTGGATCATAAACTACCTAACCATGTTTTTCGTCTGAAAAAGGCTCTTTACGGTCTGAAACAAGCACCGCGAGCATGGTACGAAAGGTTGACAAAGCACCTTTTGGAAAAGGGCTATACTCGAGGGGGAGCTGACAGGACTCTCTTTGTGAAGCATTATCAAAACAATTTCATTGTTGCACAAATCTATGTCGATGACATTGTATTTGGCGCAACAAGAGATAATGATGCTTCTAAATTCGCGGAGACCATGGAAAGCGAATTTGAGATGTCCATGATGGGCGAATTGACTTATTTTCTTGGATTACAAGTTAAACAAAACGATGAAGGTATTCACTTGTGTCAATCCAAGTATGCAATGGAGTTGGTCAAAAAGTTTGATCTAGAAAATTCTAAGGATTTTCCGACTCCAATGGGAACTAGCCATAAGGGACTTGGAAGTGAATCACATAGTGAGAATGTAGACGAGAAACTGTATCGCAGTATGATTGGAAGTCTACTATATCTCACGGCTAGTCGCCCGGATATATCCTTCAGTGTTGGGATTTGCGCGAGATATCAATCAGCACCGAAGGAGGTTCACCTGAAAGCGGTGAAACGGATCATCCGATATATCAAAGGTACAATCAATTTCGGAATTTGGTATCCTATGGGAACAAGTTTGGATATTGTTGGATACTCAGATGCCGATTGGGCTGGATCGGTGGATGATCGGAAAAGCACGAGTGGTGCATGCTTCTATCTTGGCCATTGCCTTGTTGCATGGCACAGTAAAAAGCAGAATTGCATAGCACTCTCGACTGCCGAAGCGGAGTACATTTCAGCAGGAAGTTGTTCAACCCAATTGATTTGGATGAAAAGCGTGTTGAGCGATTTCCGGATTTCAGCATCTTCGGTAACCATTTTATGTGACAACACTAGTGCTATTAACATTTCTAAAAACCCTGTGTTGCACTCTAGAACAAAACATATTGAACTTAGATATCATTTTCTTAGAGAGCTAGTTGAATCAAATATTCTTCAACTGTCATATATTTCAACTGAGGATCAATTAGCTGATATCTTAACAAAACCTTTGGATCAAAAACGTTTTATTCACTTGCGTAAAGCAATTGGCATGCTTTCCTTGAAATAACCTCTTTTGAAACCTTTGCTTAGGTTAGGTTTTGTTTTTGTTTTTGTTTTGTTCTTTATCTATGTTTGTACATAGGACATTAATTGAGCATAAATCATAATTGACTTTAATTGCATCCTTTCATGCATTTAGAAATTTATTATGCTTTTGATATCATAATATTTCAATGTTGCAATGATCATTTATGTTAATTAAGTCATCTTTTAAGTGATCAAAGTCAATTTCTCTCTCAATGATCTCTTGGTATAGTCATTATCTTATTTGATTGCTTAGTCGAGTATGAATGCGAGATCAATTTTTGGTTGAATACCTTATATATTAAATAATTGATAGCCAATTGAGGGGGAGTCAAAGAAAAGTAAAATGCTCAAAAGATGTGGAAAGAGTTACATCCCAATGAGGAGTGTGAAAACTACCACCACATGGAGGAAAAGAAAAAGAAAAAGATACTACCCCATGAATGCAAAGCAAATTTTTGTTTTAAAATGTTGATGAAATGCATATTGAAATACTTGACTCAGTCATATTTCATGGTTGGTATAAGGTGGGATTTTTGATAAAAGATGCTCAAAGAGCCACTCCTTCAACAGATTGTCTAGATATATTATCTAACTTATCTGGGATTTCAAACATCTATTGATCTTGGTATTTCATTTTCTTTACCAAAATTGATGATTTGATAAAGGCATTACGCATAAGATCAGGATAGATGTAATTGAAGTTGTTCAACTTTAAGTGTTTTAATTTTCATAAATTTTCGTTTCATTTTTGAGTATTTTTGATAGATTTGTATAATCTATTTCTTGTTGTATGAAACGATGATTTTTGTTTAAAGTTGATATGCTAAAGTGCTTACATACTTTTTCTGGATTTTATGGAATTTTTCTAAATTTTCTGAAGAAAAAGTTGAAGCCGATCCGGATCGGGCAAGTGATCCGGATCCCGAACGCAGGCTTCTTCCTGCGGGTAGCCGATCCGGATCACATTCTCGATCCGATCCGGATCACGGCTAGGGTTTTAATAGAACAAAAGGATTTGATTTCTTTTACCCTAATCTTTTGTTCTCAAGTCTCTAGAGCTTCTCTCTCTAGATTTCTTGCATCTTGGAGCTTTCCAACTCAAGTTCTTCGATTCAAGTAAGTTTTATTGATCAAAATCTCGGTTTTTCACAGTTTTTCTTATTTCTCAAAACGTGAGTAGAAATCATGGATCTTTTTCGTTTGTGAATGGTTTTTGATCAAATTTCTTTTGAAATAAGAACTCTGGGTAGATTAGTTTTGATTATATGCTGGGTTTTTCCTGATTAACGAATTTTTGGGCTTCGATTTCAAAAATTCGGTTTTAGGGCATAAAAGAGGAATTTTTGAAAATCATGCGATTGATCTATTTTTAAAATTCTTTTTGCAAAACTAATTTGATTCTTAGCTTCTCTACATGATTATGATTGTTTGGGTACAATTTTTCAAATTTTTCAAAATTGACAATTTTTCATGTGTTCTTGAGTTGGTCTTCACAGGACTTCAATCTTCTTAAGGCACTTGGATCAATGGCATTTCTCATGGTTAATCCTGTTGTTGGTCACAATGGTGCACACTCGTGCAACTGTTAAAAAGGAACAAGAGGACTCAACTCGAGACAAGACAAAAACTGATGATGTAGACAGCTCTGACTTTGATGAAGAAGAATGGGAAGAATTTTTCAAAGAAGTTCAACAAAAGATTGATGAGGATGATAGACAATATTTGAAGAACAAAAAGCTAAAGAAATCTGCCTCAACAACAAGACAATATACAAGACGAAAAATGTCAAAGAAGCGGCATTCAGATTACTGAGCCTCTTACTAGAGCACGCTCACTTTCTGGAATTCAACAAAGTAAATCACCATGGATTGAGGGCCAGGATGCACCATCTGCATCTACGCAGAATCCATCAACCTCCGAGAGAATGACTGCTGAAACAGATGCATTGGCATCCATTCGCCAAGAACAGCAAAGACTTTCTGCTGAACAGGAAAGGCTGTCCAGAGAACTTCAGCACATTTCATCTGAGCATAAGAAGATCAAGAAGAAATATTCCAATATTTCGAAGATGCTTAAGGGGATTTTAAGCAAACTGAGCTGTACCAGTTCAGACACTTCAGACTAAACAAAATTTCGTGCAGGCTCTTCTTTGTGTGCATGATTTCAATTTTTAGGAGTTAGTTTTAGTTCTCAGGTTTTTCATGTTAATGGAACTTTTAACTCTCCTTACATTTTGTAGTTTTGACTACATTTTGGCTTTGTTTGTGACAAAAAGGGGGAGAGAGTTTAGAGAGAACTTTGAACTTTGATGAACAATGATGATGTGAAAATGTGAACTTTGTGAACTTTGAAGGTAAGTTTGACTTTGGTGAACTATCAACTTTTGGTTTTTATTTTGTGATTTGTTGCATGTCCCTACTAACTATTCGACTAACTATTTGGGCATGTAATATGACTAACAAGTTGATGTTGGACTAACAAAGTTTGACATTTGGTTTTTATTGCTTAGAAGATATGTTGGTTTTTCTATGATCTTCTTACATATCTGAATTCTCAAATGTCATGATGAGAATAAACTCTATCTCTGCTAGGTTTTGTATGTTTCAATTCTTGAGGTATCTAACGATTTCTTTTGTCAAGAATGATTTCTTTGTGCAGAGAGTACAGATGTCTAAGTCTAGAGTCTGTTTTAGGAGTTTATCTCATGTATTTAATTTTTGGATCTCCATTGTAAATTTTTGTTGTATGGTGATAGCAACAAAAATATCTTTTTGAATTTTCTTTTGTGGATTTGTGTTTTGTCACGAAACCGCCAAAGGGGGAGATTGTTACGGAATTTGAGTTGGCGTATTTCGTGAAAGTGTTAAGTCTTGAAGATTGAAGATGAAAGAACTTTGGATCATATACCTCAATCTCAAGAAAGAAGAATTCAAAAGGATCAGGTATGTTTAACTAAAGATTTTTGGTGATCCGAATACTTCTTATAGTGTAGAAACACCTGGAAGAATTTTTAATTGCATAAAAATCAAAAACTGGACATGGGACATGTTCAGGATCCGGATCAGACCTTGCAATCCGGATCCCGAAGGGTGATTGTTCATTGGCAATTTCAATCCGGATCCTAGGCCATCCCGATCCGGATCCCGAACATGGGAGTTTGGTGAATTGTATGAACGATCCGGATCGGACTTTGTGATCCGGATCCCGAACCCTTGGATTTCTGGAATCGTCTTTTTGTTACTGACGATCCGGATCGCAGTAAATCCAATCCGGATCGCCGTCCTGAAAATTTCCAGAAAAGGTTGTTTTTGATCCTTATCTTCTTCCAATGGTTTCTAACCTATAAATAGACCCTTTATTCATTTTCTAGGGCATCCGCATATAATAGAAAAATACGCCGAAAAGAAAAATCCACATATAGAGAAGAAAGGAAATCAATAGATTTATTCTATGTTTCTTCATCTATATTGATTGATTTGATTCTAGGTTTTCCATACTCAGATTTTGAGTAGAATCAAATCAATGAATACTTAGATGGTATTTCCGATCTATTTCTAATCTAAGTATTCGGCGGATCATCACCACCCAAAAACAACGATTTACCCCAAATCGGCGCGTGGACTCGCGTGGCCTTGTGGATTCAAGGTGCAACCGCTCTCGTGGATTCGGAGCGAGGTACGTTCGTGGATTCGAAGCGTGCTACTGGGTGAAGACCGTGGATTCGGTCGGACGTCGTGGACTCGACGTTGGACGCTGAGGATTCGGCGTTGGGCGCAGATCGTGGATTCGAGAAGCGTCGTGGAGCGAGCGGAGAAGATCTACTAGGAGCGTATGGTAAAAGGTTGAGTCGTCTGTGAGTACGTTAAATCACCTTGTACGTGTTTTAATTCTAGTGGATTTCGCCGTGTTATCGGTCCCGTGGTTTTTTACTCCGGTTTGGAGTTTTTCCACGTAAAAATCTTGCGTGTTATTTACATTTCCGCATTGGGTTTTATTGCGCAATGATTTTTTGAGTGTTTATTGTTTACACCTATTCACCCCCCTCTAGGTGTTTTTCCCCTATTTAGATCCATATACATATAACCCAACAAATAGATCAATTTCATGATTGTCGAAAATTCTCAAAAATTATCCTAAAATCGAAATTTCTGAAATCGAAGCCCAAAAATCTGTTTAAACAATAAATAACAAGCAAAGAAGCAATTCTTAAGCATCCAGAGTTCAGATTTCGAAAGAAATTTGATCAAAAATCGTGCACAACCGAAATCATAGCATGAAATCCATCACGTTTTGGCAAAAATAAGCAAGAACAGTGAATAAACCGAGTTTTGATCAAGAAAAAACTTACTTGGATCAAGAGAAATCAAGTTGAGAAAGATCCAAAAGCTCTTGGTTCTAGAGAGAGAAACTCAGAGAAGCAAAAACAAAAACTTAGAGTGAATGAGAAATCGAAAACCCTTCGTTTTGTTTTAAAACCTAGGCGCGGTCCGGATCGGATCATGAGTTCAGTCCGGATCGACTTGGCGCAGGAAATCCCATCGTTCGGGATCCGGACTGAATCATCCAGTCCGGACTGCCTGCAACTTTTTCTTCAGAAAAATTTCAAAAAAATTCCAGAAAATCTAAAAAAAGTATGTAAGCATTCTTGCATATCAACTTTAAACAAAAAGTATCGTTTCACATAAAAAGAAATAGATTATGAGAAATCTATCAAAATATCCCAAATTTTGAAACGAAAATTTATAAAATTTATATCCTCTAAAGTTGAGCAAGTTCAAAAACATCAAACACGATCTTATGAGTAATGAATTTATCAAATCATCAATTGAGCAAAGAAAATGAATTACCAAGATCGATAGATGTTTGAAATCCCAAATAAGTCAAATAATATATCTAGTCAATTTATTTAGGGAGTGGCTCTTTGAGCATCTTTCAATATGAAATCCCACCTTATAACAACCTTGGAATTTGACAGAGTCAAGTATTCAAAAAAGTATTTTATCAAATAAACGAAAACACCATGCTTGGTAAACATGTTGTAGCTGCACACAGTACTCGGACAACCGAGGTGGTAGCTCTTTCCTCCATGTGGTGGTAGTTTTCACACCCCACTAAAGGATGTAACTCTTTCCACATCTTTTGAGCATGAAAATTTTAATAAAGTCCCCTTCAACTGGCTATCAATTATAAAAGATATTAAATATTCAACCAAAAATTAATCTCGTGTTCATACTTATTTTAATTATTAAATAAAATAAAAATAATACCAAGAGATCATTAAATGAGGGATTGACTTTGATCAATTAAAGATGACATAATTGATATAAATGATCATTGCATCAACAGAGTTATAATGATATCCAAATCATAATAGATTTCTCAAAACATGAAAGGATGCAATTAAAGTCAATTATACTAATGCTCAGTTAATGTTCTATATTATAAACAAAAAGAACAAAAACACAAAACAAAACCTAACCTAAGCAATGGTTCAAAAAATTGTTATTTCAAAGAAAGCATACCAATTGCTTTTCGCAAATGAATAAAACGTTTTTGATCCAAAGGTTTTGTCAAAATATCGGTTAATTGATCTTCAGTTGAAACTTAAGAAATTTGTAAAGTGCTTGATTCAACTAGCTCTCTAAGAAAATGATATCTTAGTTCAATGTGTTTTGTTCTCGAGTGCAACACAGGATTTTTAGAAATGTTAATGGCACTAGTGTTGTCACAAAGTATCGTTACCGAGGTCGCAGGAATGCGGAAGTCACTCAATACACTTTTCATCCAAATCAATTGAGTTGAACAACTTCCCGCTGAAATGTATTCCGCCTTGTCTGTAGAGAGAGCAATGCAGTTTTGCTTTTTACTATGCCATGCGACAAGACAATGGCCAAGATAAAAACATGCACAACTCGTGCTCTTTCGATCATCCACTGATCCAACCCAATCGGCATCCGAATATCCTATAATATCGAGAGATGTGCCCATAGGATACCAAATTCCAAAATTGATTGTACCTTTGATGTACCGGATGATCCTTTTCATTGCTTTCAGGTGAATTTCCTTCTGTGCTGATTGATATCTCGCGCAAATCCCAACACTGAAAGAAATATCCGGGCGACTAGCCGTAAGGTAGAGTAGACTTCCAATCATACTTCTGTAAAGTTTCTCGTCTACACTTTCTCCGTGAGATTTACTTCCTAATCCCTTATTGCTAGTTCCCATAGGAGTCGAAAAGTCTTTAGAATTCTCCAATCTGAATTTCTTGACAAACTCCTTCGCATACTTGGATTGACACAAATGAATGCCATCTTCACATTGCTTGACCTGCAATCCAAGAAAATAAGTAAGCTCGCCCATCATGGACATCTCAAATTCGCTTTCCATCGTTTCGACGAATTTTGAAGCATCATTGTTCCTCATAGCACCAAACACAATGTCATCCACATATATTTATGCCACAATGAAGTTGTCCTGAAAGTGCTTCACAAAGAGTGTCCGATCTGCTCCCCCTCGAGTATAGCCCTTTTCCAAAAGATGCTTTGTCAATCTTTCATACCATGCTCGCGGTGCTTGTTTTAGTTCGTAAAGAGCCTTTTTCAACCGAAAAACATGGTTATGTAGTTTATGATCAATAAACCCTTTTGGTTGAGCTACATAAACTTTCTCGTTTAGAAAATCATTTAAAAATGCGCTCTTTACGTCCATTTGAAAAAGTTTATTTTAAAATGACAAACAATCGCGAAAATAATACGAATGGACTCGAGACGAGCAACCGGGGCGAATGTCTCATCAAAGTCTATACCTTCTACTTGTGAATAGCCCTGAGCAACTAAACATGCTTTGTTCCGTATAATGGTACCATCTTCATTTTTCTTGTTCTTGAAAATTCATTTAGTACCAATTATATTTTGTTGCTTCGGGGGCTTCATTAATTCCCAGACTTTGTTCCTTTCAAATTGATTAAGCTTCTCTTGCATTGCTTCAATCCAATAATCATTTTGAAGAGCTTCATCCATATTCCTTGGTTCTACCATGGAGACGTAACATGCAACTCCACAAATCAATTGTCTCCGAGTTCTTACTCCTTGAGGATCTCCAATGATATTTGATTCAGGATGGTCCTTGGAGATTCGACGCGTTTGAGGTAACGGAGTACTCGGGAGAATTTGTGATGATTCATGTACATTAGATAAACTAGAAGAACCATGAGATGCATCAAAATTTTCAGAAGATTTATCATGCAAAGATGCAATATCATTAGCAGGAGATTCATCGTCAAGAGACATATCAAGAGTTGATTTATCAGTTGAAAAATAAAAAGCTTCATCTACTTTAACATTTATAGATTCTATCATCGTTTTAGATTCAAGATTGTACACTCAATATGCTCTACTATTTGTAGAATAACCCATAAATATTCCTTCGTCACAACGAGAGTCGAATTTTCCAAGATTTTCTCGATCACGTAAAATGTAGCAACGACTCCAGAAGATACGAAAATACTTGATATTAGGTTTTCTACTAAACTAAAGCTCATAAGGGGTATTTGTAATGACACGGTATTTTGTAATATTTAACCCTCCTTCTATTTTAGTGTCCTTTTAGTACTCCGGGATTATAACTTTTGGTTTGTCGATCGGTGTGTGTGGTGCTTGTATTTTTCTGCGAAAGAGCGCGAAAAATAATGACCGACGGTGCGATCGGATCGGAAATCCGATGTCGGGAACCCCCGGAACGGAATTTTTAGTGATGCGGTGATTAGTCGTGCATCGAAATCCGTGCAAAATATCTTGCACCCGTTTGGGATAATGGGGGTTATCCCGTGTGGATAATTAATTAATTAATTAATTAATTAATCATCCGGTGACGGAAAAAGAGATTTTTCTCTACGTACGATTTGGGAAAATAACAGAAAATAAGGGGAAAATAAATAAATAGATGAAATAAGTATTTCCCCCTCATTAAGAAAAGTTAAAAAGAGAAAATTCTAAACCCTAGCCGTAAGAGCGGAAAGAAAAGAAAGAAAAGAAGAAAGGCGAAACCCTAACCGGAAGAAAGGAAAAGGGAGAAGACGGTGGATCCGATCACCCCGAAGCACGTACCGGAACCAAGAACGTGATCGGTCATACCCCGTCGATTAATCCGGTGAGTTTTTATTTCGTAGTATTTTTCTGGTTTTTCTCTTTTGATTATTGGGTGTCTTTCCCGTTCTCGATTCCTCCGCCCGCCGCCGTCACCGTGCGGGAGAGGGCACGGTGCGCGCGGCGGGCGACGCGCGGTGCCGCTAGGGCACCGCGCGGATGAAGGAACGCGCGGTGCCGCTAGGGCACCGCGCGGAGGAAGGAACGCGCGGTGCCGCTAGGGCGCCGCGCGGATCCCACGCGGCACGGCGCCGCGTGGGCGCCGCGCGGCACGGCGCCGCGTGGGCGCCGCGCGGGCGCCGCGCAGCCCGTCCCTGCGCGGGCGCCGCGCGGCCCGACGCCACGCGAGCGCCGCGCGGCCGCCGCGGCTGACCCCGCGCAGGCGCCGCGCAGCCCGCACCCCTATGGGCGCCGCGCGGCGTGTACCCGCACGGTGCGGGCACCGCGCGGGCAGTCTCCGCGCGGGGGTCGGCAGGTGCGTTTCGCGTCGCCATTTTTGGGGTTACGGCGTAGAGGTGATTAGGGTTGCTTTTCCGGTAAACGTGTAAATTATTGACTATTATTTTGTGGATTTTTCTTAGGTCCAGGTGTGCAGCGGGAAGGTGTCTGAGACTCGTAGTACCCCGTTTCTTCCGTGACCAGGTGGGTTCTTTTGCATCAAGTGCTGTAAGTGCATTGAGTGCAACATATCACTAAAGTATCTAATGCTAATCGGTTAATAAAGTAGATGAGATGTGCTAATGTTTTAACCCTTCGCTTTATGTAATGATTAATTCACGCCGATCTCGGCATCCCTATTTTGAATGCTGCACGTACACAGGCGGAATGGCCCCCGCAATGGTGTACTTTTCCGGAGAAGTGGTCTGTATGACCCGTGCGCCCCACGTGTGTTGTTTGGGGACCACTTCACGATGGCTAAACGTGTCGCCCACGCATCGTGAAGGGGTTAGAGCTTCAAATGTTCCGTGGGGAGTACCCTGACGGGACGGTGTGAAACTAAAATAAATAACATGATTAAATTAATTTCAGGGCATCGGATAGCGAAGGTTCCGGTGCGGTGTAACTCTTTCTAAACTCTTGTTTATTATTGTTTAAGCATCTACTTTATTTGTCACTGACTTTACCCACTCCGTGACAGGTCCAACTAAGTAAGTACAGCGGGACGGTGGTGAGGCATCGCGGACCCTAGGTTTGGCCGTATGAGGCCTTTTTGGTTAAACTCTTATTCGGTTATCTCTCTCTTTTCCCTTTTCGTTATTTTGTGTGGATATGTGGATCATGCTGGATATGTGGATATGTAATTAATTGTTTGGTTTTGGTTATGTTTTATATTAATTGTGCGGCTGTTTTACGATGTAAAAGGATTTCGAAAACGCTTTTCACAAATAGGGTGTCGTGTGGACACCACTTTGAAAACCCTGGGAATTTATCCTTTCAGAACAATATAGCCGCCTAAATGTGAATGTTAGATGTTTTAAAGACTTGGGTGTCGAGTGGACACCGTTTGCGAACTCATAGGGTTTTTCCTAATGCTGTTGAATGATGATACATGTTGTACTTAGTCAATGTGACTGTGTGATCAATGCCGTGTAATGTCATTATTGTAAATGTAGTCGAGACGCCGTGCATGTACAAAGGAGACTCTGTCCGTTTGCAGAGTGAATTTGTATGTGTGGCGGGTCTGGCATGCACCGGTAGGCGGGGTCGTTGACCATCTGATTTTCAAAAAAAAAAAATAGAACACGTTTTTCCGCTTATCCTGAGACCTCCGGGGCGTGACAGATTTTATGGTATCAGAGAAAAACGGCTTTAACCACAGTAGTCGGTGACCAATATCCGTAGTGCATGATCCCACCACCAAAATTGGACATGAGATAACCAAGTCATAGGTGTCCTAGACGTGAGTGTGCGGGGAACAAGGGTCTTAGCCTCAGTGTTTTTGTAGGTCAAGTATTAGGCCAGGAACCTTAGGGTTAATGCGGTTTCTTTGTATACAGCAGCATAATGGCCCGAAATGGGTTAGCAACAGAGAACACAGGGGCAGAGAGTACGATGCCAACAGTGACGGAGTATCAGCTCCTCCGGCAACAACTACGAGAGATGGCCGGGCAGTTAGCAACCTTTATGGAACAAGTGCGTCCGTTGACGCAACTGTCGACTACACTAGTGGAGGTCACCCAGGCCCCTCTGCCCACCAGACCAGCCGCGCCAGTGATGGGACCGCCGGTGGCGGACAACGAGACTATGGTCGCCCCTCCTCCGACCACGGTAACCGGGGCACCGTCGGTTCAGGCAACTACACCTTCAGTAGCACCAACACCAGTAACAGCGGGACTTCTGTCAGGGGCCACTGTTGGAGACCCCTTGAGAGAGACCGTGGTGGCGCCTACCCATAGAATGTCCACCGATGCCGCGGGGAAAGCCCCTATCCAGCAAACCGAATGGGATAGGGCGACGGCGAACTTGGCAAATTTCAAGAGGTACAATCCACCCGTGTTTGAGGGAGAGACGACCGACCCTTGGGTCGTGGAAAAATGGGTAGACACCATGGAAAGGCTCTTCGAAGACCTACTAATAGAGGAGCAGGAGCGGGTCCCCTTGGCGGTCAACTTCCTCGAAGGAAACGCCCGCATGTGGTGGAAGGCGGTGTGCTCGGACCCCTCGGAGGGCACCGCCCTCCCATCTTGGTCTTCGTTCCAAGAAAAATTATTTGGGGCATTCTTATCCGACAGCATCAAACAGCAGATGGAAGACGACCTGGTGCGCATCAAGCAAGGAAGTCGGACTGTTATGGGGTACCAACGGGCATTTGTGAGGTTGGTCAAATGCGTCCCCTCTGTCATAAGAGACGAATCTCATAAGGCCCGTCTTTTTATGGATGGTTTACGGAGTGACGTCTTCAAGGTGGTGCAAGCGGCGGATTTGCACACCTTCCAGGAGGTGGTCGATAGGGCCACCGTGGTGGAGCGCGGATTTATGTTTTCACAAGCCAGACGGGAGAGCTCGAAATACAGCGAGGATAAGAAACGAACGCGGCCTTATTTCGGAAAGGAGCATACCAAGGGGAGCCGGCCTCCTAAACGCCCGAGATCCCAACAAGGAGCCAAGAATGCGCCGACGGGAGGACAAAGGCCGATGTACAAGCCTTGCATCATTTGCGATGGATTACACTCAGTGATCGATTGTCCCCAGAAGCGAGACCACTGTTTTCGATGCGGCAAACCGGGGCACTTACGTTTCACCTGCCCCTTGAACACAGGGACATCATCTGTAGTAGCATCTACACCTTTGTCTCGACGACCGGGAGCAGGGAGAGTCTATACGGTGACCCACCAGGGGACGGACCCACAGGGCACGATGTAACAGGTAATACTCGAGTTTCAAATCTTCGTGCTAGAACCTTTGTGTTAAGACCTGAGCGTCCCACTCCTTCACCTCGCTTCATGTTTTCAACTCTACCTTAGTTATTAGAAGAAATCCCCATCGTGGAGATAAGTTCGGTCGAATCTTTAGGCCACCCTTCGAGGCAGGCGGCCTTACTCCTTCCTGCCCAGCGAGGGTGGGGCAGGTTCTTAATCTCTAAGAACTAGTGGGGTTTTCGTTAAGGGTTATCGGCGTAGCGCTTGGGGCCGACTGTCGCGGCAATCTTTAAGCGGTAGTTGACTGCTTGAAGTTCCAAGCGTGTCTCCGGGAATCGGATTTGCCGAAACTTGTAAGCTTAGCCTGTAGGAACGCCTTTTGCTCACTGTACCTTTCGTTGTGCGGGCAAAAAGCTTTATAGACGGCAGTCGTGTAGCGTTCACGAGTTTCGTATAGATCTTTACGCAAGATGAGCAAGCACCCCTCTACCTCGGATAGATGACCTAGTCGATCAAATACGAGGAGCAATGGCATTCCCAAAGATTGATCTGCGGTCCGGCTATCACCAGCCTAGGATCCGGGGTGATGACATACCGTGAACAGCCCTGCGAGCTCGGAATGGTCAACATGAGTTTACGGTTATACCGTTTAGACTCGTTAACGCACCAGCGGTGTTCACGGGCATGGGGAATGGGATACTCAAGCCCATCTTAAACCAGTCGGTGATAGTCCTCTAGATAACGTTCCGGTCTACTCTCGCATAGACAAGGGATATGGGGAACACCCACGGGTAATTCCCCAGACCCTCCGGGATCAGAAACCATATGCCAAAACTTATAAAGTGTGAGTTTTGGCACCGCGAGGTGGGCTTTTTGGGGCATATTGGTCGGCTGCTGGGATTGCGGTCGACCCGAAGAAGACAGATTCGGTAACCGACTGGCCCAGGCCGACGACGGTGACCGAGATTCGAAGCTTCCTGGGTTTGGCAGGGAATTACGGACATTTTTAGGAAGGCTTCTCCAAGATAGCAATGCTCCTGACTCGCCTGACCCGAAAAGGGGAGAGGTTTATCTGGACTGACCAATGCCAGAAGAGTTTTGAGGAACTCAAAGTCAGGTTGACGCAGGCCTCGGTACTCGCTCTACCGGAGCCTGGTTAAGACTTTGAGGTTTGTTGTGAGGCGTGCTTATGCAACGGGGTGAGGTCATAGCCTAGCGTCAAGGCAACTCAAGGAGTACGAGAGAAACTACCCCGTGCACGACCTGGAGCTTGCAGCGGTTGTGTTCGCCCACAAACTGTGGAGTCACTATTTGTATGGTACACATTGCAATGTGTACTCAGATCATCAGAGCCTCAAGTACCTCGTCACCCAGAGGGAGTTAAATTTGCGGCAAGGACGGTGGCTCGAATTACTAAAGGACTATGATCTAACCATCCTCTACCACCCCGGGAAAGCGAACGCGGTGGTTCATGCCTTGAGCCGCAAGGGACAGACGGTGGAATCAATGACGAACGCCCTCACCCAACAGGACCGCTTGATTGCGGAATTTTCACAATTGAGACTGGAGGTAGTACCAGCAGGAACGGTCGCACGACTCATGACCCTGGTGGTCCGACCAACCCTATTGGACAGAATCCGTGAAGGGCAATCGACGGATACCCAGCTACAACTTGTGCGAGATAGGCTACCCACAGACCAAGGAGGCGATTTCGCGATGAATGCTAATGGCACGATATGTTTTCGGGGACGAATCTGTGTGCAGGATCTACCGGAACTCAAGGAAGAGATCCTGAGGGAGGCGCATACCGCCCCTTATGCGGTGCACCCCGGGGGAACGAAGATGTACAAGGATGTCAAACAAACCTTCTGGTGGCCCAAGATGAAGGAAGATGTGACTCGATTCGTGGCACACTGCCTGGTGTGCCAACAAGTGAAGGCTGAACACCAGCGTCCAGCAGGGAAGTTGCAGCCATTGCCCGTGCCGGAGTGGAAGTGGGACATGATTACCATGGATTTTGTGACTGGTTTTCTGAGATCATCCCATGGGCACGACGCGATATGGGTCATAGTAGACCGTTTGACGAAATCCGCCCACTTCCTGCCGATACATACGACGTGGACACGGTAGCGGCTGGCACGAACCTACATAGATGAGATAGTGAGATTGCATGGTGTACCCGCGTCCATCACATCGGACAGAGACACGCGGTTCGTGTCGAATTTTTGGCAAAATTTGCAACGAGCAATGGGGACTAAGCTGCATTTCAGAACGGCCTTTCACCCGCAAACCGACGGACAATCAGAGCGGGTGATCCAGATCCTTGAAGACATGCTGCGGGCATGCATGCTAGACCTGGGCGACAGATGGTCTCAATACCTGCCACTTGTGGAATTCGCCTATAATAACAGTTACCAAGCCAGCATTAAGATGGCGCCATACGAAGCTTTGTACGGACGCCGCTGTCGGTCGCCTTTATGCTGGGATGACTTGGGAGAGCGCAAATGGTTGGGACCGGATTTGGTCGAAGAAACCGAGGCAAAGGTGCGCCTCATCAGGCAACGATTGTTAACCGCCCAGAGCAGACAGAAAAGTTACGCAGACCGCAGGCGACGGGAGTTGGAATTCGCAGTGGGCGAGCACGTGTTGATGCGGGTGTCGCCTTCGAAAGGGACCCGACGTTTCGGCCTGAGAGGGAAATTAAGCCCGAGGTACGTGGGACCATTTGAGATTTTAGAGCGTGTGGGTCCGGTGGCTTATCTCTTGGCTTTGCCGCCAAGCCGAGACCGAGTACACAACGTGTTCAACGTGTCGATGCTTCGGAAGTACCTTCCCGACCCCTCTCACGCCCTGGACATATCCACGATCAAGCTTCAGGAGGATTTAACTGTTGAAGAAACACCGGTGCGGATCCTGGCGCGAGAGGACAAGAAACTGCGAAACCGGACCTTCCCCTACGTGAAGGTCCAATGGAGCAACCACGAGGAACGCGAGGCGACGTGGGAGCTGGAATCGAAAATGAGGGAGTGTTTTCCCGAGCTGTTTGGCAAGGGTTGTATTTAAGTTTCGGGGACGAAACTTTTTATAAAGTGTGAGTGGTGTAATGACACGGTATTTTGTAATATTTAACCCTCCTTCTATTTTAGTGTCCTTTTAGTACTCCGGGATTATAACTTTTGGTTTGTCGGTCGGTGTGTGTGGTGCTTGTATTTTTCTGCGAAAGAGCGCGAAAAATAATGACCGACGGTGCGATCGGATCGGAAATCCGATGTCGGGAACCCCCGGAACGGGATTTTCAGTGATGCGGTGATTAGTCGTGCATCGAAATCCGTGCAAAATATCTTGCACCCGTTTGGGATAATGGGGGTTATCCCATGTGGATAATTAATTAATTAATTAATTAATTAATCATCCGGTGACGGAAAAAGAGATTTTTCTCTACGTACGATTTGGGAAAATAACAGAAAATAAGGGAAAAATAAATAAATAGATGAAATAAGTATTTCCCCCTCGTTAAGAAAAGATAAAAAGAGAGAATTCTAAACCCTAGCCGTAAGAGCGGAAAGAAAAGAAAGAAAAGAAGAAAGGCGAAACCCTAACCGGAAGAAAGGAAAAGGGAGAAGACGGCGGATCCGATCACCCCGAAGCACATATCGGAACCAAGAACGTGATCGGTCGTACCCCGTCGATTAATCCGGTGAGTTTTTATTTCGTAGTATTTTTCCGGTTTTTCCTTTTGATTATTGGGTGTCTTTCCCGTTCTCGATTCCTCCGCCCGCCGCC
Source organism: Tillandsia fasciculata (assembly GCA_029168755.2). Lineage (NCBI taxonomy): Eukaryota > Viridiplantae > Streptophyta > Magnoliopsida > Poales > Bromeliaceae > Tillandsia > Tillandsia fasciculata. The sequence continues at coordinate 15,283,129 of CM054930.1, forward strand.
GTCACCGTGCGGGATAGGGCACGGTGCGCGCGGCGGGCGACGCGCGGTGCCGCTAGGGCACCGCGCGGATGAAGGAATGCGCGGTGCCGCTAGGGCGCCGCGCGGACGGGTGCCGCACGGATCCCACGCGGCACGGCGCCGCGCGGGCAACCGCGCGGGCGCCGCGCGGCCCGGCGCCGCGCGGCCCGGCCCCGCACGGGCGCCGCGCGGGCAACCGCGCGGGCGCCGCGCGCCCGCGCCGCGCGGCCCGGCCCGCACGGGCGCCGCGCGGGCAACCGCGCGGGCGCCGCGCGGCCCGGCGCCGCGCGGGCGACGCGCGGGCGCCGCGCGGGCGACGCGCGGGCACCGCGCGGCCCGTCCCCGCGCGGGCGCCGCGCGGCCCGACGCCGCGCGAGCGCCGCGCGGCCGCCACGGCCGACCCCGCGCAGGCGCCGCGCAGCCCACACCCGTACGGGCGCCGCGCGGCGTGTACCCGCACGGTGCGGGCACCGCGTGGGCAGTCTCCGCGCGGGGGTCGGCAGGTGCGTTTCGCGTCGCCGTTTTTGGGGTTACGGCGCAAAGGTGATTAGGGTTGCTTTTCCGGTAAACGTGTAAGTTATTAACTATTATTTTGGGGATTTTTCTTAGGTCCAGGTGTGCAGCGGGAAGGTGTCTGAGACTCGTAGTACCCCGTTTCTTCCGCGACCAGGTGGGTTCTTTTGCATCAAGTGCTGTAAGTGCATTGAGTGCAACATATCACTAAAGTATCTAATGCTAATCGGTTAATAAAGTAGATGAGATGTGCTAATGTTTTAACCCTTCGCTTTATGTAATGATTAATTCACGCCGATCTCGGCATCCCTATTTTGAATGCTGCACGTACACAGGCGGAATGGCCCCCGCAATGGTGTACTTTTCCGGAGAAGTGGTCTGTATGACCCGTGTGCCCCACGTGTGTTGTTTGGGGACCACTTCACGATGGCTAAACGTGTCGCCCACGCATCGTGAAGGGTTTAGAGCTTCAAATGTTCCGTGGGGAGGTCGTCGACCTACCCTGACGGGACGGTGTGAAACTAAAATAAATAACATGATTAAATTAATTTCAGGGCGTCGGATAGCGAAGGTTCCGGTGCGGTGTAACTCTTTCTAAACTCTTGTTTATTATTGTTTAAGCATCTACTTTATTTGTCACTGACTTTACCCACTCCGTGACAGGTCCAACTAAGTAAGTACAGCGGGACGGTGGTGAGGCATCGCGGACCCTAGGTTTGGCCGTATGAGGCCTTTTTGGTTAAACTCTTATTCGGTTATCTCTCTCTTTTCCCTTTTCGTTATTTTGTGTGGATATGTGGATCATGCTGGATATGTGGACATGTAATTAATTGTTTGGTTTTGGTTATGTTTTATATTAATTGTGCGGCTGTTTTACGATGTAAAAGGATTTCGAAAACGCTTTTCACAAATAGGGTGTCGTGTGGACACCACTTTGAAAACCCTGGAAATTTATCCTTTCAAAATGTGAATGTTAGATGTTTTAAAGACTTGGGTGTCGAGTGGACACCGTTTGCGAACTCATAGGATTTTTCCTAATGCTGTTGAATGATGATACATGTTGTACTTAGTCAATGTGACTGTGTGATCAATGCCGTGTAATGTCATTATTGTAAATGTAGTCGAGACGCCGTGCATGTACAAAGGAGACTCTGTCCGTTTGCAGAGTGAATTTGTATGTGTGGCGGGTCTGGCACGCACCGGTAGGCGGGGTCGTTGACCATCTGATTTTCAAAAAAAAAAATAGAACACGTTTTTTTCGCTTATCCTGAGACCTCCGGGGCGTGACAGTATTCAAAGTACCCGGGCGCAAATAAATCCTATTGATCACATAGACCGCGGTGTTAACTGCTTCAGCCCAAAAATATAAAGGGTGTTTCCGGCTATGAAGCATAACACACGCCATCTCTTGTACAACTCGATTTTTGCGCTCGACTACACCGTTTTGTTGCGGTGTATAAGGTGCGGATAATTCATGTTTTATGCCGTTTGAAGAGCAAAAATCAATGAATTTTGAATTTATAAATTCTCCACTTCTATCACTGCGAACACGGACAATCTTTTCATTTTTCTCAATCATAATCCGATGACAAATATCGTGAAAAGAGTCAAAAGTATCTGCTTTCTCTTTTAAAAATTCTACCCATGAATATCTAGAAAAATCATCAACCATGAGAAAAATGTACCTTTTTCCACCCAAACTAGGTTGACGAGTTGGCCCCATTAAATTCATATGCAATAATTCTAATGGGCGTTTTGTTCCTACATGGTTCAAGTTCCGATGCGTGGATCTGGATTGTTTTCCCTTTTGACAACCTCCACACACAATGTTTTCTTTAAAACTCAATTTAGGAACACCTCTAACTATGTCTTTGTTAGATATTCTAGATAGTTCCTTAAAGTTCATGTGACCTAGTCTTTCATGCCAAAGAGTTTCATTATTAAATGACACTAGGTTATATTATTCAGAAAATTTATTAGGAACTACATAGCAATTATTTTGTGACCTAACCCCTTTCAAAATGAATGAATGGTTTTTGTCAGTTACAATACATTCAACAGAAGAGAAATTAACTGAAAAACCATCATCACACAATTAGCTAATGCTTATGAGGTTAGTCTTAAGGCCTTCAACAAATAGAACATTGTTCAAAACCAGGCCTTCTGGAAATAGTAATTGTTCCTTTGCCAACTATTTTTGAAGATCGTCCATCTCCGAAAACAACATGTCCTCCGAAGGTTTTTTCAAACGTTTGAAAATATTTTTTATCACCAGTCATGTGTCGGGAACAACCACTATCCAAGTACCAAGACGAATTGTCATATGCATGTAGTGATGTGTGAATGACAAGACAATTGAAGAGTTCACCTTTGCGCACCCAAACCTTACGAGTTTTGGAATACGTCGACAATGAGCGTGAAGTTGCACTCCTTGGTGAATGCGTCTTGCTCGGTTGATCACTTTTCTTCGATTTCCATGACAATATTGTCTTGATGAATGGACTACCATTATTCTTGACCTTTGGTTGATTTCTTCTTGAATTCCGGTCTCTATTCTTGATGGTAGTTGATGCAAGTAGTGCTTGATCCGTTCGTTTGGTTCCATACTTACAATTTGATCTTATGTGCCCTGCAAAACCACAACGATAACATACCATGGTAAAGTTGTACCCGAAGAGGATGAGGTAGGCTTGTCACGTTGGTTGCGATAATTTCCGTCGGAGGAGGAGGTGAGATTTGGAATACGTCGACAATGAGCGTGAAGTTGCACTCCTTGGTGAATGCGTCTTGCTTGGTTGATCACTTTTCTTCGATTTCCATGACAATATTGTCTTGATGAATGTACTACCATTATTCTTGACCTTTGGTTGATTTCTTCTTGAATTCCGGTCTCTATTCTTGATGGTAGTTGATGCAAGTAGTGCTTGATTCGTTCGTTTGGTTACATACTTACAATTTGATCTTATGTGCCCTGCAAAACCACAACGATAACATACCATGGTAAAAGTTGTACCCGAAGAGGATGAGGTAGGCTTGTCACGTTGGTTGCGATAATTTCCGTCGGAGGAGGTGGTGAGATTTGGAATACGTCGACAATGAGCGTGAATTTGCACTCCTTGGTGAATGCGTCTTACTCGGTTGATCACTTTTCTTCGATTTCCATGACAATATTGTCTTGATGAATGTACTACCATTATTCTTGACCTTTGGTTGATTTCTTCTTGAATTCCGGTCTCTATTCTTGATGGTAGTTGATGCAAGTAGTGCTTGATCCGTTCGTTTGGTTCCATACTTACAATTTGATCTTATGTGCCCTGCAAAACCACAACGATAACATACCATGGTAAAAGTTGTACCCGAAGAGGATGAGGTAGGCTTGTCACGTTGGTTGCAATAATTTCCGTCGGAGGAGGAGGTGAGACCGACTGGGGCACAAACTTCGTACCGCTCGAACTTAGATCCTCACTAGTTTGAACGTATCCAAGGCCCAAACGGTTCGTTTGACCAAGACCAAGCAACTTGTCCAACTTGCTCCTTCCTGATGAAAATTTCTTCAAATCTTCTTTAAGTTGGAATATGATCTTTGTCATCTCCATTTTTTCTTATCGAGCCTCGGAATAGAGCTTCAAGAAGTGATTAGCTTTATCCACCAATTTGATATATTCCTTCTCGAAATGCTCGTTCTGTAAAGTACCGGATTTTCGGCACATAAATAAATGTAAATAAAAATGGTATGGAATACTGTTTTTATGAAAGTTGGGGAAGTAAAGAACATTTGGAAGCGAGTTGGGCCCAAATCGGGTTAAAATGGAGAGATCTAAAATTTTATTTGAGAAAGGGGGCCCAGATTTTTAGTGAAAAATTCACAGTGTCGGAAAATTCTGAAAAAATTACGGGAGCTCCGCAAATATGTTTTAAGGCCACAGTAAAAGTTTCGCGTTGATCGGATGTCGGATAGTGAGAACGGACTCTGCCAACAGTGTCGAAAAATTCCAAGAAAATTACGGGAACTCCGTAAATATGTTTTAAGGTCACAATAAAAATTTCGCGTTGATCGGATTTCCGGATTGTGAGAACAAGGGTCCGCCAGCGATTCTGGATACAGCGAGACATTTGGTGACCTAAAAATAGCCCAAATTAAAAATTTAAAATTTCTGTGATAGATTAAGTTGAGAGGAGCTTGCCTGTCAAATTTGGATGGAAACGGACGAAAAAAGGGACAAAAACGGGACAAAAACGGATTCCGAGGCGGCGGTGCGCGGATCGAGGCGACGGTGGCGTGCTGCGCAAGGCGCGCCGCTGGCGCGCTGGTGGGGCGCGGGTCAACGGGGGGGCCGCCACATGGCGGGCCCCATTGGGCCGCACGGGCACGGGGACGCGCTCCCGTGGGGGCGCGCGGGGGTGCGCGCCTGTGTGGCGCGCACGGTGTCCCGTGCGCCGTGTGGCGCGCGGGTGCCACGCCCGCATGGCGCGCGGGACGCACGCCACGTGGCGCGGGGCGCGCGCCTGGACCTGGCGCGCGCGCCCCTGTGCGGTGGACCGCCACCCGGCGGTTCCCCATTGGGTGCCCCCGTGAGCCCGGTCCAATGGACCACCCTCCCCTTCTCCTTCTTCTCTTCTTCTTCCTTCTTCCCCGCACCATTTCTCCTCTCCTTTTTCTTCTTCTTCTCCAACCGAGAGAGGGAGAGGGATTTTCGTGGGATGCGGCGGTGCGTCGACGACCTCGTGGAGCGTGCAAGATGCTCCAAATAGCCGGATGATCGCGTGTATACGCGCGTTGGACGGTGCGACGGTGTCGAGGTAGGCCTGTTCGTCGTTTTTACGGTATTTTTAGCGCAGTTTTTAGGTTCCCTTTGGATTTGGATTTGACCCCATGCCGTTGTGCGTGTTAGGGACCGAGTTTTACTGTGCCGTTTTGCTGCCCGGACTATTGCGGGCATTTTGGGCGCGCCTCGTTTTGCGTGCCGCTTGTGAGAGACATGCACCGTTTTGCGTGCGGATTCAACGAACATGCATAGTTTTAGGCGCAAACTCGAAAAACGTGCACCGTTTTGCGTGCAATGTTGAAAAAGGAATGTGCACCGTTTTGCGTGCCAATCCGAGGTACGTGCTCCGTTTTACGTGCAGATTGAGTTGTTGTGCACCGTTTTACGTGCAAAGTCTAATATTATATATCGTTTTTCGTACAGGACTAGAAGAATGTGCACCGTTTTGTGTGCAACCCTACAGTTAAGCGTGCACCGTTTTGCGTGCAGATTTGAGGTACGTGCACCGTTTCGCGTGCAGGTTGTGTTGTCGCACACCGTTTTGCGTGCAGTCTCTAATATTATACATCGTTTCTCGTGCAGGGCTAGAAAAAAACGTGCACCATTTTGCGTGCAACCCTACAGTCAGAAGTGCATCGTTTTGCGTGCAAACTCTAATATTTTGCATCGTTTTGCGTGCAGGATTAAAAATGTGTGCACCGTTTTGCGTGCAACCCTACTGCAAAATGTGCACCGTTTTGCGTGCCATTCGAGGTACATGCTCCGTTTTGCGTGCAGATTGTGTTGTCGCGCACCGTTTTGCGTGCAGTCTCTAATGCTACACATCGTTTTTCGTGCAGGACTAGAAAAAATATGCACCGTTTTGCGTGCAATCCTACAGTCAGAAGTGCACCGTTTTGCGTGCAAACTCTAATATTTTGCATCGTTTTGCGTGCAGGTTGTGTTGTCGCGCACCGTTTTGCGCAGTCTCTAATGCTACACATCATTTTTCGTGCAGGGCTAGAAAAACGTGCACCGTTTTGCGTGCAACCCTACAGTAGAGCGTGCACCGTTTTGCATGCAGATTTGAGGTACGTGCACCGTTTTGCGTGCAGGTTGAATTAACGCGCACCGTTTTGCGTGCAGGTTGAAATGGCGCGCACCGTTTTGCGTGCGAATTTTTAATAATGTGCACCGTTTTGCGTGCAGGTCTGGAGGACGTGCACCGTTTTGCGTGCAAGCTCGAGGGAACAAGTGGAATCGCGCGAAGACCAATTGCAAGTGTCTACAAGCAATTGGGGACACCACAAGGTGGGGGATTCTGCCGAAATTGGGTGACCTCTCCCCTTGCTCCTTTGCTTTTCGATTTCGAAGCATGATAGTAGCCTGTTAGAGGCGTTAGGTAATTATGATTAAGATTGCCTGTGTAGATGGATTCAGATGAAAAAGTACAACTGTTGGTTGCCAGAGATAGAGGAATAAATGTGCATGTGTAAATGGACATAGAGGAAAAGTGCAACTGATGGTTGCCAAAGATATTTGATGAATACGCATGCGTAGAAGTAATTACTATTTTATGAATGAAATGAAAATAATTGCATGCATGAAAAAGATTTGCTATTTATGATGGTGATCATGTTAGGGTATAACCCTAGGAATCACGTGACATAAGGGAACTGGACTTGTTGGTAGTAAGACTAGGAGAAAACCTAGATTAGGGGTTTGACGAGTGACATCAACTTAGGAGTTATCCTAGGATGGACGAGTGGCATTGTCTTAGGTGATAACCTAAGGACACTGGATAGAGTGATCAACATAGAGTCAAGAAACTCTAGGATAAGTATGACATGGAACTTAGGTAAAGGAAACCTAAGGTGAACTAGTGATCAACATAGAGTCAAGGAACTCTAGAATAAGTGTGACATGGAACTTAGGTAAAGGAAACCTAAGGTGAACTAGTGATCAACATAGAGTCAAGGAACTCTAGAATGAGTGTGACATGGAACTTAGGTAAAGGGAACCTAAGGTAAACTAGAGGATTTTAAACTCACAGACAGGAAAATGGGAAAAATGGATCAAATGTGGAGACATGAAAGGGAAAACAGGAAATTAGAGTCAGTGTAACTCTAAGTTAATAATGGAACAGGAAAATAGAGTTAAGTTAACTCTAGGATTCAGTGAGGAATCAGGAAAGTGGGATGAAATCCCAAGATTAAAGAATTAAACAAATATAACCCTAGAAAGTCATAGGGTGTCTGGGCAAATGGATATAACTTTAACTTCAATTTGAGTTAAAGAATAAAAGAGAAATGTTTAAGAGTCCAGGGACTCTCTAGTTATCCTTATGGCAAGACCTAGGATAAGAGGTAATAAATGCAAAAGGTAAAGTTAAAAGCAAGCTAAAAGTGGCTAAAAGAGCATAAAGAGAATGTAAATGGCGCCTTCGAATTTGAGACTCGTCAAGTGGAGCAGGACTCCCTGGGCAGTGACCCGTCGGACGAGGTACTTTCGAAAGGCTAAAAGTGAAAGCAAAGAGCTAAATGCTCAAAGAAAAGAGAAAGAGATTTGCCAGTGGCAAAAAGGGAGCTATAAGCTCGAATAAGAAAGAAAAGCAAGTGTTAAGAGCAAAGAGGCTAAGAACTAAAGTAAAAGAGAAAAAGAGAAAGAAAAGAAAAGAAAAAAAAAAAAAAAAAAGATAAAACGGGCGTACCTCCGGGGGCGAACGTACAACTGTCGGAGTTGGACAGGGTCCCTCTCCCGGGCAGCGACCCGTATGACAGGTTATAGAGTACTCTTGTCAGAGTTGGGCAGTGACCCTATCGGGCAGTGTCCCGTATGACAAGTCCCCCGGCAGGACGGGGTAACACTTGCGAGTGTTATCGGCAACCTTAGAAATCTTATCTTATGGTAGCAGGACTACCGGGCTGGGGCCCGTTGGATAAGAATTTCTGAGGGTTAACTTGAACTAAAGCACCAGAATCTAAAGAATAAAAAGAAAGAGAGTGGCCAAGGTGGCCGGGTTAGTTTAACCCAGTATACAGCGGCATAGTGGCCGAGTTGGTGCTTAGCAGCCTAGTGTGGCTAGACAGAGTAGTGCTGGGTGATGATTAGACACAGATAGTATAGTGCAGTGATATATTATATTGCATAGCAGCATTTTGATGTTGAGGATTTTAGTTTCCTAGCACTATTATTATTGCTTCCATTGGACCAAGTGGTGTAGGACACTTTTTCTCGGTGGTTGAACCCACTGGGAACTCTGTCGTAGTTCTCACACCCCTTGGGTGACCCCCCCACAGGTTCGGGTATGGATGCAGCGGTCGAGACGGTTCAGATGCAGACGGCGAGGCATACGACAGGGGCAAGGGCCCAGCAGCATAGAGACCTAGAGGGTCTAGCAGAGGTATCCCTTTTATATATTTCTTGAGTGAACCTTGTATGGTGAGGAATTTATGTAAAGAAATTGTAATAATTTTATTTGCAAGTTCAGAATGTAAAGTGTAATAAGTTTAATTTATGGTTCACTCTGGTATGCTTTCATTTCCGTTTAACTGTTAGTTATTGAATGAAAGTTTTAAATTTATAGTGATTTTTAGTACTCTGATATTGAGCTTCCGCATACACTTGTTGTGTTATTATGGATGTTACCGTTCCTTTCGGGTAGTGAAAGGTCTTACCCGATTGGCGGGTCTGTTGGCGTGCCCGAACCGTACAAATTGGCGGACTCGGGGCGTGACACGTTCTTTTCTTGAAGGGAAGTGTTTATCTTAATCAAATTATCCCTTTCCTCTTCAAGAGCGTTTGAGAGAGAAGTTGTCTCTTTAGATTGTTCTTCAAGATCCCACAACCTTCTTCTCAAACTTTTATTTTGCTTTGCCAATTTCTTAAAATCCTTTAACAATTTATGGTAGGCAAAAGCAAAGTCTTCACCCTCGGAATCGCTTAGTTCATCATCCGATGCAGTTTTTCCATTTTGGGATGAGATGGATAACGAGCCGGTGGTCAATGAAAAACACACGAAAGGTGAAGTTGTGGACGTAATAAATGCTGTGGCGTTGTTATCCTCATCACTAGAAGATGACTCATCAGAAAATGAGGTGTCATCCCATATGACGGCTTGCATAGCCTTTTTCTTTGCCGGATTCTTGTTGGGACACTCCGTTGAGATATGGCCAAAACCTCTGCATTTGAAGCACTGGATTTGTCCCTCGGTGTTCTTTTTGTCCTTTAAAGAACCCTCTTGCTTTCTTGATTTAAAGCTTGAAAATCCTTTGCCTTTCTTGGACTTAACGAAGGATGATATATTTTGCTTGAATTTCCCCTTCGAAAGCTTCGGCAAAATTTTTTTGTCAAGAATGCAAGTTGTTTCTTGAAATCCTCCATTGATAGATCATCGTCAGTGTCTGAGGAGGATGAATCCGCGTCTTCTTCTTTTGTTGATTTCAATGCAAAACCTGAAGACTTAGAAGAAGAGGAAGGCTTTCCAGAAGAATAGTTAGTAGGAAAAGTCATTTCATAAGTTTGAAGTGCACCAACTAATTCTTCTACTTTGATTTCGTCCGGGTGTTTTACTGTTTCAATGGCTGCAACCTTAGGGCGAAATCTTTCAGGAAGAGTTCTCAAAATCTTTCTTACAACTTTCGATTCTGAAATTTTCTCTCCCAAGTTAGCACATGTATTTACGATATCTTGCAATCGTGTATAATAATCTGTGAAAGATTCATTTTCTGCCATATGAATTGAATCAAATTTGCTCGTAAGCATTTGCAGTTTTTGAATCTTCACTAAACTTGTACCCTCATGTGTAACTTGTAGAGTATCCCAGATTTCTTTCGCGGTCTCACATGCCGAGACGCGAGAAAACTCAGTTTGAGACAAGGCATTAAATAAAGCGTTAATTCCCTTGCCGTTGTAAGAAGATGCATCAATTTCTTCCTTGGTCCATTTCGACCTAGGTTTGATGGTGCGAACATCATCGGCAATAATCTCAGTAGGATATGACCATCCAAACTCAATTGATTGCCAAACCCGTTCATCGATGGAAATCAAGAACGCTCTCATGCGTACTTTCCAGTAGGCATAATTTGTTCCATCGAAGAACGGTGGTCTATTGATGTTTCCACCTTCAACCATTGTTTACAACCCTATTCCCGCTCTAATACCACTTGTGGGTTATGGGATAATGGATTTGAATAGGAAAAAAACCACCTAGAAGGGGGATAAATAGGTGTAAACAATAAACTAACCAAATCATTGCGTGAAAATAACCCAATGCGTAAAAATAAATAAGCACGCAAGATTTTTACGTGGAAAAACTCCCAAACAGGAGTAAAAAACCACGGGACCGATAACACGGCGAAATCCACTAGAATTAAACACGTACAAGGTGATATACCGTAACACTATGACTCAACCTTTTCCATACGCTCCGAGTAGATCTTCTTCGCTCACTCCACAACGCTCCTCGAATCCACGATTTGCGTCCAACGCCGAATCCACGACGTCCAACCGAATCCACGGTCTTCACCAATATAGCACGTATCGATCACACGAACGCACCTCGCTCCAAATCCACGAAAGCGGTAGCACCTTGAATCCACAAGGCCACGCGAATCCACGCGCTGATTGTCCTCTCGGAAATCGTTGTTTTGTTGGTGGTGGTAATAATCGAATACTTAGATCATACAGATAGATAAGGAAAACACCATCTAAGTATTCATCGATTTGATTTTTCAAAAGAAAAGATTGAAAAACCTCGAATCAAATCGATAAATATAGAGAAAGAAAACCTAGAAATAAATCAGTGTTTACCTTTTCTTCTCTATACGTGGATTACCTTTTATTCTTTAAATATAAGAAATTAAA
>CM054930.1:15294369-15344369 GCA_029168755.2 Tillandsia fasciculata
CGTCTTTTTATGGATGGTTTACGGAGTGACGTCTTCAAGGTGGTGCAAGCGGCGGATTTGCACACCTTCCAGGAGGTGGTCGATAGGGCCACCGTGGTGGAGCGCGGATTTATGTTTTCACAAGCCAGACGGGAGATCTCGAATACACGCGAGGATAAGAAACGAACCGGCCTTATTTCGGAAAGGAGCATACCAAGGGGAGCCGGCCTCCTAAACGCCCGAGATCCCAACAAGGAGCCAAGAATGCGCCGACGGGAGGACAAAGGCCGATGTACAAGCCTTGCATCATTTGCGATGGATTACACTCAGTGATCGATTGTCCCCAGAAGCGAGACCACTGTTTTCGATGCGGCAAACCGGGGCACTTACGTTTCACCTGCCCCTTGAACACAGGGACATCATCTGTAGTAGCATCTACACCTTTGTCTCGACGACCGGGAGCAGGGAGAGTCTATACGGTGACCCACCAGGGGACGGACCCACAGGGCACGATGTAACAGGTAATACTCGAGTTTCAAATCTTCGTGCTAGAACCTTTGTGTTAAGACCTGAGCGTCCCACTCCTTCACCTCGCTTCATGTTTTCAACTCTACCTAGTTATTAGAAGAAATCCCCATCGTGGAGATAAGTTCGGTCGAATCTTTAGGCCACCCTTCGAGGCAGGCGGCCTTACTCCTTCCTGCCCAGCGAGGGTGGGGCAGGTTCTTAATCTCTAAGAACTAGTGGGTTTTTCGTTAAGGGTTATCGGCGTAGCGCTTGGGGCCGACTATCGCGGCAATCTTTAAGCGGTAGTTGACTGCTTGAAGTTCCAAGCGTGTCTCCGGGAATCGGATTTGCCGAAACTTGTAAGCTTAGCCTGTAGGAACGCCTTTTGCTCACTGTACCTTTCGTTGTGCGGGCAAAAAGCTTTATAGACGGCAGTCGTGTAGCGTTCACGAGTTTCGTATAGATCTTTACGCAAGATGAGCAAGCACCCCTCTACCTCGGATAGATGACCTAGTCGATCAAATACGAGGAGCAATGGCATTCCCAAAGATTGATCTGCGGTCCGGCTATCACCAGCCTAGGATCCGGGGTGATGACATACCGTGAACAGCCCTGCGAGCTCGGAATGGTCAACATGAGTTTACGGTTATACCGTTTTAGACTCGTTAACGCACCAGCGGTGTTCACGGGCATGAGGAATGGGATACTCAAGCCCATCGTAGACCAGTCGGTGATAGTCCTCTAGATAACGTTCCGGTCTACTCTCGCATAGACAAGGGATATGGGGAACACCCGCCGGTAATTCCCCAGACCCTCCGGGATCAGAAACCATATGCCAAAACTTTTAAAGTGTGAGTTTTGGCACCGCGAGGTGGGTTTTTTGGGGCATATTGGTCGGCTGCTGGGATTGCGGTCGACCCGAAGAAGACTGATTCGGTAACCGACTGGCCCAGGCCGACGACGGTGACCGAGATTCGAAGCTTCCTGGGTTTGGCAGGGAATTACGGACATTTTAGGAAGGCTTCTCCAAGATAGCAATGCTCCTGACTCGCCTGACCCGAAAAGGGGAGAGGTTTATCTGGACTGACCAATGCCAGAAGAGTTTTGAGGAACTCAAAGTCAGGTTGACGCAGGCCTCGGTACTCGCTCTACCGGAGCCTGGTTAAGACTTTGAGGTTTGTTGTGAGGCGTGCTTATGCAACGGGGTGAGGTCATAGCCTAGCGTCAAGGCAACTCAAGGAGTACGAGAGAAACTACCCCGTGCACGACCTGGAGCTTGCAGCGGTTGTGTTCGCCCACAAACTGTGGAGTCACTATTTGTATGGTACACATTGCAATGTGTACTCAGATCATCAGAGCCTCAAGTACCTCGTCACCCAGAGGGAGTTAAATTTGCGGCAAGGACGGTGGCTCGAATTACTAAAGGACTATGATCTAACCATCCGCTACCACCCCGGGAAAGCGAACGCGGTGGTTCATGCCTTGAGCCGCAAGGGACAGACGGTGGAATCAATGACGAACGCCCTCACCGAACAGGACCGCTTGATTGCGGAATTTTTACAATTGAGACTGGAGGTAGTACCAGCAGGAACGGTCGCACGACTCATGACCCTGGTGGTCCGACCAACCCTATTGGACAGAATCCGTGAAGGGCAATCGACGGATACCCAGCTACAACTTGTGCGAGATAGGCTACCCACAGACCAAGGAGGCGATTTCGCGATGAATGCTAATGGCACGATATGTTTTCATGGACGAATCTGTGTGCCGGATCTACCGGAACTCAAGGAAGAGATCCTGAGGGAGGCGCATACCGCCCCTTATGCGGTGCACCCCGGGGGAACGAAGATGTACAAGGATGTCAAACAAACCTTCTGGTGGCCCAAGATGAAGGAAGATGTGACCCGATTCGTGGCACACTGCCTGGTGTGCCAACAAGTGAAGGCTGAACACCAGCGTCCAGCGGGGAAGTTGCAGCCATTGCCCGTGCCGGAGTGGAAGTGGGACATGATTATCATGGATTTTGTGACTGGTTTTCCGAGATCATCCCAAGGGCACGATGCGATATGGGTCATAGTAGACCGTTTGACGAAATCCGCCCACTTCCTGCCGATACATACGACGTGGACACGGGAGCGGCTGGCACGAACCTACATAGATGAGATAGTGAGATTGCATGGTGTACCCGCGTCCATCACATCGGACAGAGACACGCGGTTCGTGTCGAATTTTTGGCAAAATTTGCAACGAGCAATGGGGACTAAGCTGCATTTCAGAACGGCCTTTCACCCGCAAACCGACGGACAATCAGAGCGGGTGATCCAGATCCTTGAAGACATGCTGCGGGCATGCGTGCTAGACCTGGGCGACGGATGGTCTCAATACCTGCCACTTGTGGAATTCGCCTATAATAACAGTTACCAAGCCAGCATTAAGATGGCGCCATACGAAGCTTTGTACGGACGCCGCTGTCGGTCGCCTTTATGCTGGGATGACTTGGGAGAGCGCAAATGGTTGGGACCGGATTTGGTCGAAGAAACCGAGGCAAAGGTGCGCCTCATCAGGCAACGATTGTTAACCGCCCAGAGCAGACAAAAAGTTACGCAGACCGCAGGCGACGGGAGTTGGAATTCGCAGTGGGCGAGCACGTGTTGCTACGGGTGTCGCCTTCGAAAGGGACCCGACGTTTTGGCCTGAGAGGGAAATTAAGCCCGAGGTACGTGGGACCGTTTGAGATTTTAGAGCGTGTGGGTCCGGTGGCTTATCGCTTGGCCTTGCCGCCAAGCCTAGACCGAGTACACAACATGTTCCACGTGTCGATGCTTCGGGAGTACCTTCCCGACCCCTCTCACGCCCTGGACATATCCACGATCAAGCTTCAGGAGGATTTAACTGTTGAAGAAACACCGGTGCGGATCCTGGCGCGAGAGGACAAGAAACTGCGAAACCGGACCATCCCCTACGTGAAGGTCCAATGGAGCAACCACGAGGAACGCGAGGCGACGTGGGAGCTGGAATCGAAAATGAGGGAGTGTTTTCCCGAGCTGTTTGGCAAGGGTTGTATTTAAGTTTCGGGGACGAAACTTTTTATAAAGTGTGAGTGGTGTAATGACACGGTATTTTGTAATATTTAACCCTCCTTCTATTTTAGTATCCTTTTAGTACTCCGGGATTATAACTTTTGGTTTGTCGATCGATGTGTGTGGTGCTTGTATTTTTCTGCGAAAGAGCGCGAAAAATAATGACCGACGGTGCGATCGGATCGGAAATCCGATGTCGGGAACCCCCAGAACGGGATTTTCAGTGATGCGGTGATTAGTCGTGCATCGAAATCCGTGCAAAATATCTTGCACCCGTTTGGGATAATGGGGGTTATCCCATGTGGATAATTAATGAATTAATTAATTAATTAATCATCCGGTGACGGAAAAAGAGATTTTTCTCTACGTACGATTTGGGAAAATAACAGAAAATAAGGGAAAATAAATAAATAGATGAAATAAGTATTTCCCCCTCGTTAAGAAAAGATAAAAAGAGAGAATTCTAAACCCTAGCCGTAAGAGCGGAAAGAAAAGAAAGAAAAGAAGAAACGCGAAACCCTAACCGGAAGAAAGGAAAAGGGAGAAGACGGCGGATCCGATCACCCCGAAGCACATACCGGAACCAAGAACGTGATCGGTCGTACCCCGTCGATTAATCCGGTGAGTTTTTATTTCGTAGTATTTTTCCGGTTTTTCCTTTTGATTATTGGGTGTCTTTCCCGTTCTCGATTCCTCCGCCCGCCGCCGTCACCGTGCGGGATAGGGCACGGTGCGCGCGGCGGGCGACGCGCGGTGCCGCTAGGGCACCGCGCGGATGAAGGAATGCGCGGTGCCGCTAGGGCGCCGCGCGGACGGGTGCCGCACGGATCCCACGCGGCACGGCGCCGCGCGGGCAACCGCGCGGGCGCCGCGCGGCCCGGCGCCGCGCGGCCCGGCCCCGCACGGGCGCCGCGCGGGCAACCGCGCGGGCGCCGCGCGGGCAACCGCGCGGGCGCCGCGCGGCCCGGCGCCGCGCGGGCAACCGCGCGGGCGCCGCGCGGCCCGTCCCCGCGCGGGCGCCGCGCGGCCCGACGCCGCGCGAGCGCCGCGCGGCCGCCGCGGCCGACCCCGCGCAGCCCGCACCCGTACGGGCGCCGCGCGGCGTGTACCCGCACGGTGCGGGCACCGCGTGGGCAGTCTCCGCGCGGGGGTCGGCAGGTGCGTTTCGCGTCGCCGTTTTTGGGGTTACGGCGCAAAGGTGATTAGGGTTGCTTTTCCGGTAAACGTGTAAGTTATTAACTATTATTTTGGGGATTTTTCTTAGGTCCAGGTGTGCAGCGGGAAGGTGTCTGAGACTCGTAGTACCCCGTTTCTTCCGCGACCAGGTGGGTTCTTTTGCATCAAGTGCTGTAAGTGCATTGAGTGCAACATATCACTAAAGTATCTAATGCTAATCGGTTAATAAAGTAGATGAGATGTGCTAATGTTTTAACCCTTCGCTTTATGTAATGATTAATTCACGCCGATCTCGGCATCCCTATTTTGAATGCTGCACGTACACAGGCAGAATGGCCCCCGCAATGGTGTACTTTTCCGGAGAAGTGGTCTGTATGACCCGTGTGCCCCACGTGTGTTGTTTGGGGACCACTTCACGATGGCTAAACGTGTCGCCCACGCATCGTGAAGGGTTTAGAGCTTCAAATGTTCCGTGGGGAGGTCGTCGACCTACCCTGACGGGACGGTGTGAAACTAAAATAAATAACATGATTAAATTAATTTCAGGGCGTCGGATAGCGAAGGTTCCGGTGCGGTGTAACTCTTTCTAAACTCTTGTTTATTATTGTTTAAGCATCTACTTTATTTGTCACTGACTTTACCCACTCCGTGACAGGTCCAACTAAGTAAGTACAGCGGGACGGTGGTGAGGCATCGCGGACCCTAGGTTTGGCCGTATGAGGCCTTTTTGGTTATACTCTTATTCGGTTATCTCTCTCTTTTCCCTTTTCGTTATTTTGTGTGGATATGTGGATCATGCTGGATATGTGGACATGTAATTAATTGTTTGGTTTTGATTATGTTTTATATTAATTGTGCGGCTGTTTTACGATGTAAAAGGATTTCAAAAACGCTTTTCACAAATAGGGTGTCGTGTGGACACCACTTTGAAAACCCTGGAAATTTATCCTTTCAAAATGTGAATGTTAGATGTTTTAAAGACTTGGGTGTCGAGTGGACACCGTTTGCGAACTCATAGGATTTTTCCTAATGCTGTTGAATGATGATACATGTTGTACTTAGTCAATGTGACTGTGTGATCAATGCCGTGTAATGTCATTATTGTAAATGTAGTCGAGACGCCGTGCATGTACAAAGGAGACTCTGTCCGTTTGCAGAGTGAATTTGTATGTGTGGCGGGTCTGGCACGCACCGGTAGGCGGGGTCGTTGACCATCTGATTTTCAAAAAAAAAAAAATAGAACACGTTTTTTCGCTTATCCTGAGACCTCCGGGGCGTGACAGTATTCAAAGTACCCGGGCGCAAATAAATCCTATTGATCACATAGACCGCGGTGTTAACTGCTTCAGCCCAAAAATATAAAGGGTGTTTCCGGCTATGAAGCATAACACACGCCATCTCTTGTACAACTCGATTTTTGCGCTCGACTACACCGTTTTGTTGCGGTGTATAAGGTGCGGATAATTCATGTTTTATGCCGTTTGAAGAGCAAAAATCAATGAATTTTGAATTTATAAATTCTCCACTTCTATCACTGCGAACACGGACAATCTTTTCATTTTTCTCAATCATAATCCGATGACAAATATCGTGAAAAGAGTCAAAAGTATCTGCTTTCTCTTTTAAAAATTCTACCCATGAATATCTAGAAAAATCATCAACCATGAGAAAAATGTACCTTTTTCCACCCAAACTAGGTTGACGAGTTGGCCCCATTAAATTCATATGCAATAATTCTAATGGGCGTTTTGTTCCTACATGGTTCAAGTTCCGATGCGTGGATCTGGATTGTTTTCCCTTTTGACAACCTCCACACACAATGTTTTCTTTAAAACTCAATTTAGGAACACCTCTAACTATGTCTTTGTTAGATATTCTAGATAGTTCCTTAAAGTTCATGTGACCTAGTCTTTCATGCCAAAGAGTTTCATTATTAAATGACACTAGGTTATATTATTCAGAAAATTTATTAGGAACTACATAGCAATTATTTTGTGACCTAACCCCTTTCAAAATGAATGAATGGTTTTTGTCAGTTACAATACATTCAACAGAAGAGAAATTAACTGAAAAACCATCATCACACAATTAGCTAATGCTTATGAGGTTAGTCTTAAGGCCTTCAACAAATAGAACATTGTTCAAAACCAGGCCTTCTGGAAATAGTAATTGTTCCTTTGCCAACTATTTTTGAAGATCGTCCATCTCCGAAAACAACATGTCCTCCGAAGGTTTTTTCAAACGTTTGAAAATATTTTTTATCACCAGTCATGTGTCGGGAACAACCACTATCCAAGTACCAAGACGAATTGTCATATGCATGTAGTGATGTGTGAATGACAAGACAATTGAAGAGTTCACCTTTGCGCACCCAAACCTTACGAGTTTTGGAATACGTCGACAATGAGCGTGAAGTTGCACTCCTTGGTGAATGCGTCTTGCTCGGTTGATCACTTTTCTTCGATTTCCATGACAATATTGTCTTGATGAATGGACTACCATTATTCTTGACCTTTGGTTGATTTCTTCTTGAATTCCGGTCTCTATTCTTGATGGTAGTTGATGCAAGTAGTGCTTGATCCGTTCGTTTGGTTCCATACTTACAATTTGATCTTATGTGCCCTGCAAAACCACAACGATAACATACCATGGTAAAAGTTGTACCCGAAGAGGATGAGGTAGGCTTGTCACGTTGGTTGCGATAATTTCCGTCGGAGGAGGAGGTGAGATTTGGAATACGTCGACAATGAGCGTGAAGTTGCACTCCTTGGTGAATGCGTCTTGCTTGGTTGATCACTTTTCTTCGATTTCCATGACAATATTGTCTTGATGAATGTACTACCATTATTCTTGACCTTTGGTTGATTTCTTCTTGAATTCCGGTCTCTATTCTTGATGGTAGTTGATGCAAGTAGTGCTTGATTCGTTCGTTTGGTTACATACTTACAATTTGATCTTATGTGCCCTGCAAAACCACAACGATAACATACCATGGTAAAAGTTGTACCCGAAGAGGATGAGGTAGGCTTGTCACGTTGGTTGCGATAATTTCCGTCGGAGGAGGTGGTGAGATTTGGAATACGTCGACAATGAGCGTGAAGTTGCACTCCTTGGTGAATGCGTCTTACTCGGTTGATCACTTTTCTTCGATTTCCATGACAATATTGTCTTGATGAATGTACTACCATTATTCTTGACCTTTGGTTGATTTCTTCTTGAATTCCGGTCTCTATTCTTGATGGTAGTTGATGCAAGTAGTGCTTGATCCGTTCGTTTGGTTCCATACTTACAATTTGATCTTATGTGCCCTGCAAAACCACAACGATAACATACCATGGTAAAAGTTGTACCCGAAGAGGATGAGGTAGGCTTGTCACGTTGGTTGCAATAATTTCCGTCGGAGGAGGAGGTGAGACCGACTGGGGCACAAACTTCGTACCGCTCGAACTTAGATCCTCACTAGTTTGAACGTATCCAAGGCCCAAACGGTTCGTTTGACCAAGACCAAGCAACTTGTCCAACTTGCTCCTTCCTGATGAAAATTTCTTCAAATCTTCTTTAAGTTGGAATATGATCTTTGTCATCTCCATTTTTTCTTATCGAGCCTCGGAATAGAGCTTCAAGAAGTGATTAGCTTTATCCACCAATTTGATATATTCCTTCTCGAAATGCTCGTTCTGTAAAGTACCGGATTTTCGGCACATAAATAAATGTAAATAAAAATGGTATGGAATACTGTTTTTATGAAAGTTGGGGAAGTAAAGAACATTTGGAAGCGAGTTGGGCCCAAATCGGGTTAAAATGGAGAGATCTAAAATTTTATTTGAGAAAGGGGGCCCAGATTTTTAGTGAAAAATTCACAGTGTCGGAAAATTCCGAAAAAATTACGGGAGCTCCGCAAATATGTTTTAAGGTCACAGTAAAAGTTTCGCGTTGATCGGATGTCGGATAGTGAGAACGGACTCTGCCAACAGTGTCGAAAAATTCCAAGAAAATTACGGGAACTCCGTAAATATGTTTTAAGGTCACAGTAAAAATTTCGCGTTGATCGGATTTCCGGATTGTGAGAACAAGGGTCCGCCAGCGATTCTGGATACAGCGAGACTTTTGGTGACCTAAAAATAGCCCAAATTAAAAATTTAAAATTTCTGTGATAGATTAAGTTGAGAGGAGCTTGCCTGTCAAATTTGGATGGAAACGGACGAAAAAAGGGACAAAAACGGGACAAAAACGGATTCCGAGGCGGCGGTGCGCGGATCGAGGCGACGGTGGCGTGCTGCGCAAGGCGCGCCGCTGGCGCGCTGGTGGGGCGCGGGTCAACGGGGGGGCCGCCACATGGCGGGCCCCCATTGGGCCGCACGGGCACGGGGACGCGCTCCCGTGGGGGCGCGCGGGGGTGCGCGCCTGTGTGGCGCGCACGGTGTCCCGTGCGCCGTGTGGCGCGCGGGTGCCACGCCCGCATGGCGCGCGGGACGCACGCCACGTGGCGCGGGGCGCGCGCCTGGACCTGGCGCGCGCGCCCCTGTGCGGTGGACCGCCACCCGGCGGTTCCCCATTGGGTGCCCCCGTGAGCCCGGTCCAATGGACCACCCTCCCCTTCTCCTTCTTCTCTTCTTCTTCCTTCTTCCCCGCACCATTTCTCCTCTCCTTTTTCTTCTTCTTCTCCAACCGAGAGAGGGAGAGGGATTTTCGTGGGATGCGGCGGTGCGTCGACGACCTCGTGGAGCGTGCAAGATGCTCCAAATAGCCGGATGATCGCGTGTATACGCGCGTTGGACGGTGCGACGGTGTCGAGGTAGGCCCGTTCGTCGTTTTTACGGTATTTTTAGCGCAGTTTTTAGGTTCCCTTTGGATTTGGATTTGACCCCATGCCGTTGTGCGTGTTAGGGACCGAGTTTTACTGTGCCGTTTTGCTGCCCGGACTATTGCGAGCATTTTGGGCGCGCCTCGTTTTGCGTGCCGCTTGTGAGAGACATGCACCGTTTTGCGTGCGGATTCAACGAACATGCATAGTTTTAGGCGCAAACTCGAAAAACGTGCACCGTTTTGCGTGCAATGTTGAAAAAGGAATGTGCACCGTTTTGCGTGCCAATCCGAGGTACGTGCTCCGTTTTACGTGCAGATTGAGTTGTTGTGCACCGTTTTACGTGCAAAGTCTAATATTATATATCGTTTTTCGTACAGGACTAGAAGAATGTGCACCGTTTTGTGTGCAACCCTACAGTTAAGCGTGCACCGTTTTGCGTGCAGATTTGAGGTACGTGCACCGTTTCGCGTGCAGGTTGTGTTGTCGCACACCGTTTTGCGTGCAGTCTCTAATATTATACATCGTTTTTCATGCAGGGCTAGAAAAAACGTGCACCATTTTGCGTGCAACCCTACAGTCAGAAGTGCACCGTTTTACGTGCAAACTCTAATATTTTGCATCATTTTGCGTGCAGGATTAAAAATGTGTGCACCGTTTTGCGTGCAACCCTACTGCAAAATATGCACCGTTTTGCGTGCCAATCCGAGGTACATGCTCCGTTTTGCGTGCAGATTGTGTTGTCGCGCACCGTTTTGCGCGCAGTCTCTAATGCTACACATCGTTTTTCGTGCAGGACTAGAAAAAATATGCACCATTTTGCGTGCAATCCTACAGTCAGAAGTGCACCGTTTTACGTGCAAACTCTAATATTTTGCATCGTTTTGCGTGCAGGTTGTGTTGTCGCGCACCGTTTTGCGCAGTCTCTAATGCTACACATCATTTTTCGTGCAGGGCTAGAAAAACGTGCACCGTTTTGCGTGCAACCCTACAGTAGAGCTTGCACCGTTTTGCATGCAGATTTGTGGTACGTGCACCGTTTTGCGTGCAGGTTGAATTAACGCGCACCGTTTCACGTGCAGGTTGAAATGGTGCGCACCGTTTTGCGTGCGAATTTTTAATAATGTGCACCGTTTTGCGTGCAGGTCTGGAGGACGTGCACCGTTTTGCGTGCAAGCTCGAGGGAACAAGTGGAATCGCGCGAAGACCAATTGCAAGTGTCGACAAGCAATTGGGGACACCACAAGGTGGGGGATTCTGCCGAAATTGGGTGACCTCTCCCCTTGCTCCTTTGCTTTTCGATTTCGAAGCATGATAGTAGCCTGTTAGAGGCGTTAGGTAATTATGATTAAGATTGCCTATGTAGATGGATTCAGATGAAAAAGTACAACTGTTGGTTGCCAGAGATAGAGGAATAGATGTGCATGTGTAAATGGACACAGAGGAAAAGTGCAACTGTTGGTTGCCAAAGATATGTGATGAATATACATGCGTAGAAGTAATTACTATTTGATGAATGAAATGAAAATAATTGCATGCATGAAAAAGATTTGCTATTTATGATGGTGATCAGGTTAGGGTATAACCCTAGGAATCACGTGACATAAGGGAACTGGACTTGTTGGTAGTAAAACTAGGAGAAAACCTAGAATAGGGGTTTGACGAGTGACATCAACTTAGGAGTTATTCTAGCATGGACGAGTGGCATTGTCTTAGGTGATAACCTAAGGACACTAGATTAGAGTGATCAACATAGAGTCAAGAAACTCTAGAATAAGTGTGACATGGAACTTAGGTAAAGGAAACCTAAGGTGAACTAGTGATCAACATAGAGTCAAGGAACTCTAGAATAAGTGTGACATGGAACTTAGGTAAAGGAAACCTAAGGTGAACTAGTGATCAACATAGAGTCAAGGAACTCTAGAATGAGTGTGACATGGAACTTAGGTAAAGGGAACCTAAGGTAAACTAGAGGATTTTAAACTCACAGACAGGAAAATGGGAAAAATGGATCAAATGTGGAGACATGAAAGGGAAAACAGGAAATTAGAGTCAGTGTAACTCTAAATTAATAATGGAACAGGATAATAGAGTTAAGTTAACTCTAGGATTCAGTGAGGAATCAGGAAAGTGGGATGAAATCTCAAGATTAAAGAATTAAACAAATATAACCCTAGAAAGTCATAGGGTGTCTGGGCAAATGGACTATCACATTAACTTCAATTTGAGTTAACTGAATAAAAGAGGAATGATAAGAGTCCAAGGGACTTTCTAGTTATCCTTATGGCAAGACCTAGGATAAGAGGTAATAAATGCAAAAGGTAAAGTGTAATAGCAAGCTAAAAGCGGCTAAAAGAGCATATCGAGAATGTAAATGGCGCCTTCGAATTTGAGACTCGTCATTGTGGAGCAGGACTCCCTGGGCAGTGACCCGTCGGACGAGGTACTTTCGAAAGGCTAAAAGTGAAAGTAAAGAGCTAAATGCTTAAAGAAAAGAGAAAGAGATCGCCAGTGGCAAAAAGGAAGCTACAAGCTCGTATAAGACAGAAAAGCAAGTGTTAAGAGCAAAGAGGCCAAGTGCTAAAGTAAAAGACAAAAAAGAGAAAGAAAAGAAAAAAAAAAAAAAAGATAAAACGGGCGTACCTCCGGGGGCGAACGTACAACTGTCGGAGTTGGACAAGGTCCCTCTCCCGGGCAGCGACCCGTGTGACAGGTTATAGAGTACTCTTGTCAGAGTTGGGCAGTGACCCTATCGGGCAGTGTCCCGTATGACAAGTCCCCCCGGCAGGACGGGGTAACACTTGCGAGTGTTATCGGCAACCTTAGAAATCTTATCTGATGGTAGCAGGACTACCGGGCTGGGGCCCGTTGGATAAGAATTTCTGAGGGTTAACTTGAACTAAAGCACCAGAAGGTAAAGAATAAAAAGAACAGAAAGTGGCCAAGGTGGCCGGGTTAGTGTAACCCAGTATACAGCGGCATAGTGGCCGAGTTGGTGCTTAGCAGCCTAGTGTGGCTAGACAGAGTAGTGATGGTTGATGATTAGACACAGATAGTATAGTGCAGTGATATATTATATTGCATAGCAGCATACTGATGTTGAGGATTTTAGTTTCCTAGCATTCTATTATTATTGCTTCCATTGGACCAAGTGGTGTAGGACACTTTTTCTCGGTGGTTGAACCCATTGGGAACTCTGTCGTAGTTCTCACACCCCTTGGGTGACCTCCCCACAGGTTCGGGTATGGATGCAGCGGACGAGACGGTTCAGATGCAGACGGCGAGGCATACGACAGGGGCAAGGGCCCAGCAGCATAGAGACCTAGAGGGTCTAGCAGAGGTGTCCCTTTTATATATTTCTTGAGTGAACCTTATATGGTGAGGAATTTATGTAAAGAAATTGTAATAATTTTATTTGCAAGTTCAGAGATGTAAAGTGTAATAATTTAATTCATGGTTCACTCTGGTATACTTTCATTTCTGTTCTAACTGTTAGTTACTGAATGAAAGTTTTAAATTTGTAGTGATTTTTAGTACTCTGATACTGAGCTTCCGCATATACTTGTTGTATGATTATGGATGTTACCGTTCCTTTCGGGTAGTGAAAGGTCTTACCCGATTGGCGGGTCTGTTGGCGTGCCCGAACCGTACTAATTGGCGGACTCGGGGCGTGACACGTTCTTTTCTTGAAGGGAAGTGTTTATCTTAATCAAATTATCCCTTTCCTCTTCAAGAGCGTTTGAGAGAGAAGTTGTCTCTTTAGATTGTTCTTCAAGATCCCACAACCTTCTTCTCAAACTTTTATTTTGCTTTGCCAATTTCTTAAAATCCTTTAACAATTTATGGTAGGCAAAAGCAAAGTCTTCACCCTCGGAATCGCTTAGTTCATCATCCGATGCAGTTTTTCCATTTTGGGATGAGATGGATAACGAGCCGGTGGTCAATGAAAAACACACGAAAGGTGAAGTTGTGGACGTAATAAATGCTGTGGCGTTGTTATCCTCATCACTAGAAGATGACTCATCAGAAAATGAGGTGTCATCCCATATGACGGCTTGCATAGCCTTTTTCTTTGCCGGATTCTTGTTGGGACATTCCATTAAGATATGACCAAAACCTCGGCATTTGAAGTACTGGATTTGTCCCTCGGTGTTCTTCTTGTCCTTTGAAGAACTCTCTTGCTTTCTTGATTTAAAGCTTGAAAATCCTTTGCCTTTCTTGGACTTAACAAATGATGATATATAATTTGCTTGAATTTCCCCTTCGAAAGCTTCGGCAAAATTTTTTTGTCAAGAATGCAAGTTGTTTCTTGAAATCCTCCATTGATAGATCATCGTTAGTGTCTGAGGAAGATGAATCCACGTCTTTTTCTTTTGTTGATTTCAATGCAAAACCTGAAGATTTAGAAGAAGAGGAAGGCTTTCCAGAAGAATAGTTAGTAGGAAAAGTCATTTCATAAGTTTGAAGTGCACCAACTAATTCTTCTACTTTGATTTCGTCCGGGTGTTTTACTGTTTCAATGGCTGCAACCTTAGGGCGAAATCTTTCGGGAAGAGTTCTCAAAATCTTTCTTACAACTTTCGATTCTGAAATTTTCTCTCCCAAGTTAGCACATGTATTTACGATATCTTGCAATCGTGTATAATAATCTGTGAAAGATTCATTTTCTGCCATATAAATTGAATCAAATTTGCTTGTAAGCATTTGCGGTCTTTGAATCTTCACTAAACTTGTACCCTCATGTGTAACTTGTAGAGTATCCCAGATTTCTTTCGCGGTCTCACATGCCGAGACGCGAGAAAACTCAGTTTGAGACAAGGCATTAAATAAAGCGTTAATTTCCTTGCCGTTGTAAGAAGATGCATCAATTTCTTTCTTGGTCCATTTCGACCTAGGTTTGATGGTGCGAACATCATCGGCAATAATCTCAGAAGGATATGTCCATCCGAACTCAATTGATTGTCATACTCGTTCATCGATGGAAATCAAAAACGCTCTCATGCGTACTTTCCAATAGGCATAATTGTTCGATCAAAGAACGGTGGTTTATTGATGTTTCCACCTACAACCATTGTTTACAACCCTATTCGCGCTCTGATACCACTTATGGGTTATGCGATAATGGATCTGAATAGGGAAAAAACCACCTAGAGGGGGGGTGAATAGGTGTAAACAATAAAATAACCAAATCGTTGCGTAAAAATAACCCAATGCGAAAAAATAAATAAGTACGCAAGATTTTACGTGAAAAACTCCCTCACAGGAGTAAAAAATCACGGGACCGATAACACGGTGAAATCCACTAAGATTAAACACGTACAAGGTGATATACCGTAACTCTACAACTCAACCTTTTCCATACGCTCAGAGTAGATCTTCTCCGCTCGCGCCACAACGCGCCTCGAATCAACGATTTGCGTCCAACGCCGAATCCATGACGTCCAACCGAATCCACGGTCTTCACCAATATAGCACGTATCGATCACACGAACGCGCCTCGCTCCAAATCCACGAAAGCGGTAGCACCTTGAATCCACAAGGCCACGCGAATCCACGCGCTGATTGTCCTCTCGGAAATCATTGTTTTGTTTATTGGTGGTAATAATCAAATACTTAGATCATACAGATAGATAAGGAAAACACCATCTAAGTATTCATCGATTTGATTTTTCAAAAGAAAAGATTGAAAAACCTCGAATCAAATCGATAAATATAGAGAAAGAAAACCTAGAAATAAATCAGTGTTTACCTTTTCTTCTCTATACGTGGATTACCTTTTATTCTTTAAATATAAGAAATTTAAGAACCTTCGGAATAATAGGAATACCCTAAAAGATGATAATAGCGTCTATTTATAGGTTAGAAACCTTTTGGAAAGAGATAAGAATCAAAAACTGACTTAACATAATTTTTTCCATACGACGGTCCGGACTGGATTTGGCTAATCCGGACTGTCATCTTTTTTCAGAGAATTTCCTGAAAAAACAGTTCGGGGTCCGGACTAGATTTGGCCTGATCCGGACTATTCATGCGATTGAACAAATACAAAGTTCGGGGTCTGGGCTAAAGTGGTGATTCGGACTGTAATTTCGCATGAACTAAACCTTGTTCGGGGTCCGGACTGGATATGGCTGGTCCGGATCTTGAGCATGTAAAATGTCCAGTTCTTGATTTTTATGCAACGAAAATTAATCCAAGTGTTTCTAATATATAAGAATGTATTCGGATCACCAAAAATATTTAGTTAAACATACCTGATCCTTTTGAATCCATTCTTCTTAAGATTGATGTATGTGATCCACAATTCTTCAACTTCAATCTTCAAGACTCAAAACACTACACGAAATACGCCAATACAAAGATCCTTAACAAGGTCGTCCACGATCTACACTTATTCATAATATAATGGAAGAGGGGGATGGCCGACGAGAAAAATGCTCCATTTGTAAACAAGTATGCCACTATAGGAGCACATGTCTACAAAATGTAGAAAGAGTGCAACAAGAACATTGGCGTATGACTTCCACAATTTTATTTATGTTGTCTTAATATTTTACTTTTTTTAGCTATTATGTTACTAATATATAGATTACATATTGCAGATGGCAGATCACGAAGACGCGGGACTAGTTGATCCGTCGGTCCTATCAGAGCAGCATCTCCATAGGTCAGTATTTATTAGGACTGAGGTAAGAGTTATAAAATTTTATTTGATATTTATCGTAATATAAATAAACTGAATTGATGTAAGAGCAGCATCTAGGAGTAGTTGCAGCTATGTAGCTGCCAACTGATTCAGTTTTATAGAGATGAGTTAGATCAGTAGAGAGAGACGCAGATATGTAGATGTTTTATTCAATACTTTAAATATATTTCTTCTAAACACTTATATTAATTGATCATTTTGTGTTATTAACAGGTTATATGTATGCTGTACACAGATGAGATTTTAGATGCATTACCAGACTTCTGTGTACAGGGCTCGCATGTCTGGCGTTCAAGAACAGTCATCATCTGCTTTCACATTGTAGAGATGCATGTACCAAACCAAGTCCTGCGGCAGTTCGGTCTTCTCCAGTATATACCTCTTAATGTGGAGTCCATCCGACACGTGACATCACGTGGGCGTCCGGATGAGGATTGGATTGCTTTTCACGATACACACATTGAGAGGTGGTCTAAGAGGTTACATCACATTGTTGATCAGCTCCCGGCTGCTGTTGAGGACCCACTGCAGGCGGCATCCATATATATGCAATGGTACTGGACGATTACGAGGAGATGGATATATCATCCAGTACAGCGTCCTCCGGTGACTTTTCATCCTCGTGGGCATATCGAGAGAGCACTCGTACAATTATTTATATATATAATATCACGCCCCGGGTGTAAACCGGAACCCGGGCTCGCTAACAGATCCGCCATGCACACGGGATTTTCCGCGTACACAAAGCGCTGGTAACCTGCTCAGATATAATATAACAATAACAGAGCATAATACAGAGCTGAAATAGAAGAACCACATAGTACCTCAGACTGAAAATACAAATAAAACTGTAATAGGTACAATAATCTCCCAGCTCACCAAAATAGTACAACCAGCTGGCGGAAGCCAGACCCAAATAAAAGGAGAATACCACAGTCTGGGTGAAGGGTACAGCGTCTATCTACAGCTCCCAGTCTCACAGGAGATCTATCTATTCGGCGATCCCCTTACCTCGATCCGCTGCCGAAGGCCTAGCAGCTCCCGCAGATGACTCTGCAAAAATAATGGAGAAGAAAGAAACAGAAAATAACAATGGGGGGTGAGAACTACCAGATAAACCAGCAGCCTCCCCTAGTGGGTAAAAATCTCAACTCTGACGCACCCACTAGGACTACTAGAGGCAAAAGGGAAAAGGGGAAGTGGTAAGATACATAAGATGCTAAAACAGGTAAACTACCACTACTATGCTGTCAAAACTGTATGCATGCATCAGAAACAGTATCTGTCCAAATAAACCCAATCTGGATACCAGTAACAACTGGTGCTGCCTGCTCAGCGGAATCTGCACGCAAGGCTCGAAACCGCGGGATCGACCCGCACGGCTCGCATCCCAAAATAAGTATCAGACCGGCACACAAGGCTGGATCCGAAAAAGAAAGCCTACCTCCGGAGTGGCACTCGAGGGGAGCGACCCACACGAGTAAAGTATCTCTGTCATCAGTATCACAAGTATCTCTGTAGCACATGTCTCACAAGCATCACAATATAGCAGGACTGGATCATGACTATGATCAAAGTGGGAAACTCCGTCCACTACAGAAACCCAATCCCCAGCTGATGCAATAAACCAGACTCAACCCCAATCTGATGCAAGGATAAACATCTGGTCGACCGCCTACTGTCCGCGGTCACCGCAATACCCCACAAATCCACAATCTAATGCAATCTCGACTACACTATCCCAAACCCCTGCTCATACTTGAGCAACAAGCATCTGGATGCCAAGGACAACAATGAAACATGTACAAATCCCAATATGATAGTGTAGCAATAAATAGGGCTAACCAGATGTCCAAGCAAGCATGCATTTGCACTTTTCAAAAACTGTAGAAAGGTGTTAAATATTTGTTTGAAAAGAAGATTGATTTACGGGAAAAATTATTTGCATGCGAAATTATAGCCTTTGTCCCAATCACAGTGTCCCAATATAAGTCATCATATAATCTGTGGGGTCATATTAAATTTTAGGAGAGTTCGTCCCAGCGGTTCTCATCAATTGTCACATTAGTTCGTCCAATAGTTCTCATCAATTGTCATATTAGTTTGTCCAATAGTTCTCGTTAATTGTCATATTAGTTTGTCCCAATGGTTCTCATCAATTGTCCTGTTAGTTTGTCCTGTTAGTTTGTCCTGTTAGTTTGTCCCAATGGTCCTCATCAATTGTCATATTAGTTCGTCCCAATGGATCTCATTAAATTTTAGGGGATTTCTAGTAATCCCAGTGAGCTTGTCAAAAATGAGGTAAGCAACAACCGCCCACCTCGAACAGCTCAAACTACACCCCAGGTAGTCTCCTGGCTGTCCACAGTTCTCAATTCCTGCAAATCAATGAACAGTTGTTCAATAAAAATCCCCAAAAGTACAATATTTGCTGTTTTTCAACTAGCACGGGAAAAGAGGAGTTTTTCACCTCTATACAGTGCTCAGAAAAATCCGAAAAAATTACGGTTGCGTTCCTCGCGAAGAGTAGATCAAAATCGACTCTTTAAACGCCTCGATCTGATGCTCCTACGCCAAGATAAAAATCGGAGAAGTCGGTGCTGTCCAAAAACTACCACAGTAAAAAGGGGGGTCAAAGAGGCCTCGGGAATCGTGCCAAAAGTATGAAACGGAGTAAAATGATCAACACGAAAATCGAAGCCCTACCTCTTACGATCGCGCTGTCACAAAAATCGTCCAAAAATTCCTCCTGGTTAACCCGCAGGGATTTTTCGACTGAACTGCGACGGAAAATGGGCCTAAAAAGAAAACCGTCGCAGTGCGCCGCGTCGCAGATAACTCACTAACTGTAACTCCAGAAATTCTGGAATTTTGAGGAGAGAGAGAAGAGAGAGAGAGGAACAACTTTTGTATAGTGCACTTTCTCTGTTTCTCTCTCTACAGCCCGCAACCCGAGGTGGAATGAGAGGGGGTGAGGGGGATGCTATTTATAATGGGTTGAGGCTCCACACAAGATCGGATCCGAGCAGGAAACACCGAAACGGGCCAACCAAAACGCGCCGTGTGTCCACAAAACAGGAAACAGCGGTGCAAGGGCCAATCAGAATTCGCCACGTGTCCACGTGGTGCACGTGGTTGCTCCGCGCTCCGGGTTTTCCGGATCCTGTCAGCCAATAGGGGAGCGCCACGTGTCACCTTCCCACGTGCTTCTAGAAGCCGGCCAACCAATGGGGAAGCGCCACGTGGCAAGGGGGGTTTTCGGTGCACCCGGTGCACGCCATGCCGTGGACCGCGCACCCGCGCGCCTGCCCGCGCCTGCCCGCGCCGCGCGCCGCCGCCCTCTGCCTTGCTCCGCCGCGCTCCGCCGCCGCGCCGCCGCCCGCCGGTCGCCGCCGGCCGCCGAAACAGTAATTCCGGCCGGCCGGGTTACTGTTCCGGTGAACAGTACCAATGTGCCGAAAAAATAAAGTGAATATACCATTTTGACCGTTTTCGCGCGCTGAGTCCAAATCCGCCATCCGTTTCGCCAAATTCTCATCCGAAATTTTGCCGAAAGCTCCCGGAAAATTCCATTTGCTCCGATTTTCGCGCAGAGTCTATATTAAATGTCCAATTTCGATTCTACAAGCTCTGTTTCACCGAATAAGCTCCCCACAGTCACTGTTTAATGTTGCACAGTTCCTGCGGGAGTCTGGATCATCACATATAAATTTAAAATATTTTATATATTTAATATAAAATTAATTTGTAAATTAAAATACAGGTTGACGCTCTACAACAAACGAATGATAATATACGCCAGTTAATGCATGAACAACCGTCGTATGCGATCACATTCGAGACTCTGGTAGATATTAGCCGACATATTGATATGGTACTGCAAAATGTACCAATACTTCCTACTGTCAGAGATTCGGGGGGTCGTCGAGATTATACTCACGCATCGTCCTCGAGTCATCAGGTACCTTCATATCTGCATAAATTTCAAAATAAGTCTTCAAATTCAAATTAACTAACTATTTAGATCCCCTCAGGTGTCATGATCTCCATCTCCTCTCATTCAGGCCCCTACGATATTTCCCTCGACTTCAAAGTCGCTCCCGCCTCCTGTATCACGGACATCTTTTGCTTCGACATATTCACGTCGTCGTCCCTCGTCATCATCACCACAGGAGATCCAGCATATTGCTGAGCATGATGAGGGCGGTATTATCGAGGAGCTCGATCAGTTGGCAGCTGTCAAGCATCTTGATGATATACCGATTATCGAGCTTGGGCGTAGGCGTGGGCATGGGCGTGGGCGAGGGCGAGGGCATGGCCGAGAACGTTGAGGGAGAGGACGAGCTCAAAATTGAGTTTTAGCTCAATTTTTAGTTTGAGGTTGTATTATTGAAATTTTTATAATGTTGATTTTTAGTTGTTACTCAATTGTAATTCTAAATGTTGTGAAACTTGTTGTACATAATTTCTTAATGTTTTAGCTCGAAATCTGAATGTTGTGAAATTTATTGTACAAAATTTATTTTTTTTTTTACTTGGAAAAAAAATATTGGCATGTACTGTGACTAAAGGCGCTGAATCGTTCAGGGCACCGAACCGTTCAGCGCCTTCTTCAATGTATAAAAGGCGCTGAATGATTCAACGTCTTTAAGACAAAAACTACACAAGCCAATTTTCCTTAAAAATTGGCTGAGTCCTGCTGGGGTGAAGGTGAAATCAGGGTAAGACCTGGTGAATGCGCTGAAGGCGGTGAATCAGCATGTATACTGAAGGTGGTGAATGGTTCACCGCCTTCAGTACACCGCCTTCAGTATACATGCTAAAGGCGGTGAATCGTTCACTGTCTTCAGTATATATATCGAAGGCGGTGAATCCTTCACAGGGTTATTGTGAAGGCGATGAATGATTCACCGTCTTCAGCAGACCTTTAGGTCGTCTACCCAACGTGGCGCCGAGCTGGCAAAAGTAAGGTTAGTTTTGCAAAAAAAAAATTTATAGAAGATTATTTTGCAAGTTTTAAAACTTTATAAGGTTTTTTTTTTTTTTTTTGAGGGAAAACTTTATAAGGTTATTTTATAAAAAAAAAAAAAAAAAAAAAAAAAAAAAACATAGCAGAAGCAGCAGCAGGCCACGAGACAACATAGCAAAATGAGCAATCATTAAACAGCTGCGTTCCTTTATTTTTCATAGCAAACCAGTGTTCTTCACATGATGTTTTATCTCCGTAGTAGAGTTCAATTCAGACTTCATAGTTGCTTTGGGAGAGATGACACAGGGCACATTTACCATGCAGCGGTTATTTTATTGCTGTTGAGAAATTTTTCGGCATTATCAGCAACGTCTCTCAGATTTGAAGCCCTTCAGACAACCACCTGGCCCGCTGCAAGTCTGGCAATAGGAACCCTGCAAAGAAATGACGAGGTTCGATTACTATCGATCTCACATGAGCATTTTCCTTGTCTTTTTCTTTAACTTTTTGATGCGTTTAGTTCTTGAATTAGGAAAATTTTAGGAGGTTCTATTTTCATATATAGATGGTTTGCTGTGCAAACAAACAGTGATGAAGAATACCAACTCGTAAATACTGAAAATTTCAAACAAAATTTACAAAGAGTCCGATGTCCTAAACTGATATCTATTTATTCTCTCTTTCATGAGGTTTAAAAGTTCTTTAGATATCGTATACCTACTGTAATAGACATAAACAGAAGATCCATAGACCATAGTCAGACATCCCTCAAACAAAAAGCAAAATAGCAGACACAAAATATTTGAAGGTGTATAATCTTGCTTTGTCTTAGGTCCTTTTGTGGTCATTCTTTGGATTCAGTCTCATTTATATCTTTCTTTTAGAAAAGTGCGATTACCTCTTGATTCTCTACATGCAAAATAACTCGACTAGATTTGTAAGTTGCCATCAGAAAAAATAATAATAATAATAAATACTATAGTTGACCATTCAAAAAATAATAGCATAAAGTGTAATGTATTACTACGTCGATGACCAACCTGAATGGGGAGCAAGAAACATAGTCCAACCCAGCCTTTGCGAAAAATGCAACTGAAGAAGGTTCCCCACCATGTTCACCACAAATTCCCACCTGTTTTGCAACAGATACAAGCCAGTCAATCTTTCGTAACGAATATTGTAATCCGCGAGTTCTTAGCACATCTAAAGTGTACCAAATCTGACGCTAACCTTTAAGTTGGGCCTTGCTCTGCGACCTCTTTCTGTAGCAATCTTAATGAGCTCCCCCACTCCTTTCTGATCAAGCACCTGAAGTTAACAGTATAGGAAAATGTTGTGTCACAAGGAACAAAGCTAAATAACAATGAAAAACTGAAAGGAGCAAAAGAAAATTTTGGGTGCCAATCTTATTGTGCTCTTCTAAAATGGTACAATAAAGTTGTGAGTCCATGGTTACAGCATTTGAAATAAGTCAAGATGTGTTTAAACAGGCAATTTTTAGAAGATTACAAGTAACAATGAACAATAAAGAGTCTACAAGTATTTTAGAGAATTATGTTGCTACAATCACATTGCATGAGAACCCTTTAGATATTAATGCTAAATTAACGGCACTACCATTCTTTGATTGGTACAGACAGCACAAATCGGGTAAAAAGTTGAAAGTACTTCCAAGAAGATCAACACTGATAATTTACATCTTTCCTGTACTCGACCATTTCCCTTTTTCAATAGCTTAAAATCTGCTTCATAGTTTATGGATGGATGTCTACATTTGAAGTTACTTCACATACTACTGAGTGCCAACGTACAAGTACGACAAAATTTTGTATTTCTTTCATGATCAAGTAGATCTTTCTACTGAAGTAATTTGATGTTGTTTTACCTCGAATGGATCGCTTTGGAGGATACCCTTAGATAAGTAGATTGGGAGAAACTTGCCAACATCATCTCTACTGTAACCGAATGTCATCTGTGTGAGATCGTTTGTTCCGAAAGAAAAGAACTCAGCTTGCTCTGCTATCTGTGGATAACCATGTAGAATTCAAATGAGAAAAGTAATGCAACTAAACTAAACCATCACAAATTGACTGAAATGGAAGCCATTGGATTCACAGTTGGCAAATTCTACTGCAAAAGGTACAACCAAAAGCAGATACAAGGAAACAATTATCAGAAAGAGAAAAGCGAATAAGAAAGTCCAGCTTTAGGCTCTTGAATCTGGTTAGCTTCCATGATTTTCTTTTCTGAAGGTACATTCAAACTGAAGGACCACTCATATGTAACTGAGAGTATCATGGATTAAACTTTCCAAGAAAAATTAGTATAAAATGCATCTAATGCTTGCAAGTACTAATTAAGTAGACATTCTCGGAGTAAGGAAAAGTCATTTTAACATCTCACCTCATCTGCTACTAGGGCAGCCCTCGGGATTTCGATCATGGTCCCAATTTTATAGCTAAGGGAGGTGCCCATATTAGCAAACACTTTTTCAGCAATTTTGCGTATCAGACTGACTTGGTGCCCGAGTTCCTGTAAATCTTAAACGTCAATTGTTGAAAGATGGAGAAGTGAGTGCATGATTTGAGACTCTTTCCGACTAAGCATTTAAAGACTACAGTCATAGGATTAAAATTAGGTGAATCTTAGTACTTTATTTCTCCCTTTATGAATGGAAACCTCTTAGTGTATAGGCATGAAAATAAAAGCAAGAAAAGAGGAATTCACAGCCGAAGTTAACATTCTCTAGGAGAGAAAATTTGTGAAGTTATTAAGGGTTCAAAAGAAACTACTGCAAGCTGCTTTCCTGGAAAGTTGTTTAAAATATCACCAGCTTTCCATTTTCCCAAAAGCAGCGGATATCAAGTAAAATTATCTACACGGGCAAGGCTCCAGTTTTTCATTAACTGTGAATCTTTATAAATGGATTCAGTTACATCACAGAAGCAATTATCAGCATTTAATTACTCGTTATTGTAGCTCACAGATAAGTTATTACCGAACTATAATGAATTGGAAGATTGCGATGTAATCAGACTATCTTCAGAAATAGGCAAAGGAACATGCCTGCGGTGTTCCAACGAGAGGTACCATTATTTCTGGAAGAACTTTGATACCCTGATTGCTCATGGATATCGCAGCTTCGAAGATAGCGCGTGCTTGCATCTCTGTTAATTCAGGGTATGATATGCCAAGCCTACAATCACAATATTATGCCAAGTTTACCATAAAAAGTTACGATTAATGTCTATAATACAACACTCAGTCAATAATTTGCATGAGCGACTTGGTAACAAAAACTAAAATGCTCATTTCAAGGTCAATTCAAAAAGTACCGTTTGAAAAACACGAGAGAGTAACATGATCGCCACAATATAAGTTAAATAGAATGACAGCATTTGCTGAGGAATTCAATTAGAATACATACTAGCATCTTAGTAGAGTAAATTATGAAGTACAAGATAGTAACTATATGGTTTTAATTCAATATTAAAGTCGAACTTCAAGAAAAAAATGAAAAAAAAAAAGAGATTCAATAACCTGCAGCCACGGAAACCAAGCATCGGATTTACTTCAGACAGCTTCTCAATTCTTGCAAAGACTTCCTCTTCGGGTGTGCTGGTCTCTGAAGACAGTTCGCGCACAATGTCCTCAACATTGCCTTCTGGCAGGAATTCATGCAGTGGAGGATCCAACAATCGGATAGTAACTGGAAGCCCTGAAATATCAATAATGGTTACAGAGATCAAAGATCAATAGAAACCTTATTCAAAAACCCCTATAAGTAACTTGCCAAATGAAGTAGACTAAACATGCTGTATTGGTTGGATAAATCTATTACAGCAAATAGTTTAGATGAGTTGCGCACACAAACTTACTAGTAATCACAGGAAAAGCTAGTATGTTTAGACTAAAAGAAAGTAAATCTCGTGCCAATTAATATCCAAAAACAAAATATCATGTCAATGAATCGATTGTTATGATATTCCTTTATACACAGGTCCATCAAAACTTGATGTGTCAAATGGATCTGTAAAATGATCACAGGCATGTCGCAGCGACAATATTTTGAAATTGTAATATTAAATAGTATGTTATGATATATTATTTTATGAGGGAAGATTAAATATACCATCCATGGCACGGAATATGCCTTCAAAGTCAGATCTCTGGTAAGGCAAGAGGAGGTCTAATGCTTTTTGCCTCTGTTCATGAGTTATCGCCATTATCATCTTTCTCACAGCCTTGATCCTTTCATCTGAAGCAAAGAACTGTGACATAGAGCATATTGCATGTTATAATTTTAATACTCCATGAAGTACAAACCAGACTCCCCAGAGCAATATATTGATTAGTTAAGAAAACAAAATAGATTTGATAAGAAAATGCTGATTAAATTTGCTCATATAATTCGATGCAATGTTAATGGGAGTATTTAGCCTTATACAAGATTAAGAGGTGAATTGTTAGCACTCGCATATATTTACTTGTTTTATAAAGAACTATATTTATCGAATCAAACATGACATTCCAAAAGTAATTAAGAAAGAACAAAAAGTTATACCAACCATGTGTTCTGTCCTGCAGAGTCCGATTCCTTCTGCGCCGTTGTTTCTTGCAGTCAATGCATCTCCCGGTGTGTCAGCATTTGCCATTACCTAGCATTTTAAATTTTCAAGCACATCTAATGACTACTCTTATTGTGGGCAATAAAAAGACAATCGTCTTAGCTTAACGGACAAACATGACTGCTGCCCAATGTGATTAGTCGTGAAAATTCATCAATCAGACAAGCAACTAAATACTTGAATTAATTGGAAGAATATACAAGCGAAAACAATGTATAAGGTGTGATGCCCCCATGCCCAATCTGTCTCGTTGTGAAAGTCCATCAATCAGACAAGCGACTAAATACCTAGATTAATTGGAAGTACATACGAACTGAAACAACATTAAGGTCTGATGCTCCAATAGTCCCACATTGGATTAGTACTAATAACTGGGCTTAAATATTTTGGGCTGGTGGTTTAGGATCCAACGAGTTGTTAGTGCTAGTGAACTGAGTCGCTACATGAGGTTTCAGTAAAAGAAGAGCTACAAAACAAGTTTAGCAATTTTTTATTTTCTCAACAAATTTGCAAGTTAATTAATAATGAACATATGCTTGGAGAGAATAGTACCTTTAGTTGCCTGATCTCATCAACCCAAGCCATAAAAGTTTCCAAGTCACCACTAAGAGCTGGTGGAGAGAGTGGCTGCTTCCCCAAAATAACTTCTCCAGTAGATCCATTCAATGATAACCAGTCACCTTCATAAATTATTTTATCTCCAACAACAAGTACCTAAATTGGAAAATGTTAAATGCAGCATAAGATGTACAAAATTGCAAAATGTTAATGTAGCATAAGATATACAACAACAACAAAATGTTATATTTTTATTCCTTCTATTACTTGCACTTCCTTGTTAAATGAAATTAATTATTTCAATTGGGAAACTCGCATCAATTGGAACTATTAAAGCAATTAAAGGGAAATGGTTCACCTTGTCGGTATCATTTACACGGATATCAGAGCATCCAGAAACACAACACTTCCCCCATCCACGTGCTACAACGGCGGCATGAGAAGTCATGCCACCTCGAGCTGTCAGAATTCCAGTAGCCGCATGCATGCCACCAACATCCTCTGGGCTGGTTTCTGTCCTTACCTTTGTATAGGCAAAATACGAAACAATATTGAGACACGAAAGAATATCAAGAGTAATGATGTCAACCAAATGTAATTTCTCACGTTAATCTCTACATCAAAGTTGAACATATATGACACAGATAGATGATTGATTTATATAAACAAGGATATGAAAGCAACAAGAGATGGAGGAAGAACAACCGAATAAGCACAAGTCAAGTGGCCAACAGAATGTTCATTATTAGATAGTCCTACAAAAGGAGATTCCCTTCACCAGATGCATAATGACTAAACTAAAATAATCAATAGATATTGCATTATTTGCCCAAACTAAGTATGTTCATTCCAATAGTTGGAATTGAAATGTGGAGAATAGCAGTTATTAGCACCAATAAACATGTTAGTTGTTCTCAAGTAAACATATTATATATTTTCTGAACGTTTTTTTTGTTTGTTTCCTTAAGTTACTCGATCATGTTACTTATTTAGTCTAATAAAAAGATCATGAAGACTACCAAGTTAGTTTCATCATATGATCAAGCTGTAATCTGACATGGGGGCACAGGTTTAGGTTCTCTAATAAAGCATCAAGGTTCTCTAATACAGCATCATCTTCATCACACTATAATCATGCAATCACAATCAAAGGCAACAACAACAAGGGAAGCAAGCCATAATACTAAATTGGCAGAAATCATAATATTAAAGGCAACATTAACAACAAGGGAAATCATAATATTATGGTCTACACTCTACACTATCATATAAATAATGGGTTGCTGTTAGATCAGAATTACATCAAGAGAGCTCTTTCTTCCTAGCACAACTTGACCTACTAGTAAATAAGTGGCTATTCTCAAAAACACACAGCACAAGATCTATAGTGTTATTTGCTTAAGCCAGGAAACCAATCACGCCAAACCGTCATCATGCAATTCAATCTTCTGCTAAAAGGGAAACCAACTTACCAGAATAACAGCCTTTCCCTGGGCATGCCATGCTTCAGCATCATCAGCCGTGAAGACAACTTGACCTACCGCAGCTCCTGGAGATGCGGGCAAGCCTGTGGCAATCACTTTGTCCTTGTAGGCAGATGGGTCTTCAAACTAATTACATATAAGAAGATAGAAAAGAATCAGCTGCTCATTTATGACCGACCATCCATGTTGTAATACATAACTGTTAATCAGGTTCGTAATCTCCTGCAGATAGATAAGCATTAAAAAAAGTGTACATACTACATACATATTCAAGTCTAACTGGGTACTCAATGGATAATTATCAAGGATTTAAGTACCGTGGCACGGGGTCGTGCCAAAAACTTGCCGGTATGGTACGGCACGGTGCGTGCCGAGCCATGCCGATGAGTGTCGGTTACAAAAAAAACATGTGTGCCGACACATATTTGCTTGAAATATTTATTTTCTTTAGTAACAAAATTTTCTAATTGCTTATTATGTATCTTTATCAAATATTTTGAACTTTATTGAGAAAATTACTTAGTAATTTAAAGAAAAAAAAGTTTTGAACTATGCCATCGGCACGGGAGCTGTATCGTACCGGTATCTTGTTGGCACGATACGGCACGGTGGATACGGCCCGTGGCGATGGATACTTAAATTCTTGATAATTATACTTATTGTAAGTCATATATTTGTTAACAACTGATAAATATATCGAACGAGTGTAAAAAAAAAAAAGCAGTTCTACTTAATGGATGAGAGGATAGTATGATTTGATCAGTGATCTTCCATTTTTAAATATAAGAAGTCAAGACAAAAAAAGAAACACATATTTCCTTATAGCACAATTCTAGACTAAGACACAACAGATCCAGCAGGAAGTGCTCCAGAAAAGAAGTTTGGCTTTTGACATCTTTATAGAGAAATAATTGTCCCACAGAATAAATCAAAAAAATTGTGCATCATAAGAGTTTGCATACATTAAGTGGGCGTTTGATACCAAGTTAAGAGGGGGGATAAGGGGGATACCCCCCCTTATCCCCCCAAACAAAATCAAAATGAGGGGGGAACTATTGTTCCCCCGATGGTGGGAGCAAGGTTGTGTTTCCCACCCCTTTTCTTCTTCTTTTTTTTAATTTAAATTAAAAAAATTTAAATGTTATGATATTTAAATTTATAAAATTTAAAATTTAAAATTTTTTTATTTTATAAATTTTAAAATTTTTAACTTTACTTTTTAATTAATCTAAAATTTAAAATTTTTTAAAAATTTATACAAATTTTTTATAGAAATTTTTAAATTTATACAAATTAAAATTTTTGCTCCCACTTTTGCAATTTTTTGAGACAATTAAAATTAAAATTTTTAATATTTATAAACTTTTAAATTTAGAGAATTTTTAAATTTTATAGCTTTTAAAATGTTTAATTTTAAAATTTTAAAATTTTTAAAAATTTTAAATTTTATACCAATTTTTATGTACAAAATTTTGAATTTTTGAAAATTTATAAATTTTCAAAATATTAAAATTTTTTAATAATTTTTTTTTATATACAAGTAAAATATAAATTTTAATAAATATCTTAAATCAAATATTTAAAATCATATAGGTAAAATTTTTATTTGTTTTAAAAAACCATTATGGTTGAGGGCAATTTCGTCATTTCATACAATTACTACTCTCTATTCCTCTTATTCCCCATTATCACACCAAACATAAATTCTCTTATCCCTGGAACTAATCTAATACCCAAGCAAACACTTTTTTACAATAGTTCCAGCTAGTTCCCAACTTTATACTTATTCCTGGAACAACTAGTTCTCTCTTATCCCACAACCAAATGCTAACTAAACAAATAGAATGCTGCCTCTTGGTATCAAGAATAATTAACTGTATAGCTAAGATGAATGTCCAGAAAATACTAAATCATGGTCGGAAGTAAAGATTTACTGCACATTAATCATAATTGTTTTCTTTTTTTCCCTTAAACTTATACCTGAGGATGAAGAAGTTGGTCAAGATGGCCTGGTTCAACCATTTTAATGGCAGATCGTTTATCCACAAGGCCCTCTGTGACAATATCTACAGCAATCTTCACAGCACCTTTGCCAGTACGCTTCCCTGATCTGCACTGAAGCATCCATAGCCTATTTTCTTGGACGGTAAACTCAATATCCTACATTCAAATGAGATATATTAGTTATTGAAGGTCAGATTGTTATAAATGACCATGGATTCTAATTTGTATTCCAGTTTGTCCGAACTAAATGGACATGTTATGAAACAAAGATTATCTGAAAATGGGCTTAAAACTCTCAAGTTCAGAATCAGAAAATTGTTCTAGGAAGCCCTTATGTATTAAATCTATAAAAACCAAAATTAGTTGTGTGAGAGACAAGATGCAAAAATGACAAAATGCCTTGAGAGTGCACTACCATGGTAGTCAAAGGCAAAATTAGCCCTCAAAGCAATGCACCCATATATTGCCCAAGACACAAGGCACTAAAAAATCCCTTGTGCAGTTGAAAGTTTTAGCATTCTCCTAGCTAGTAAGAAGTTTTTTCATCAGGCTCTAAGTTCTCTTCAACTTGCATTCTCCTACGCTAGAAGTCATCATCAAGCTTACTTTGGATGTAAGCCATAGGTGAAAAGTTGTTAGGTGACAATTGTATCCCCTCTTTATTCTCCCAAATTTGTCCATTTTCCAAAGTTTAAATATATAACTCACACGTCTGAATAAAACCAGCAGACGTTCAACAAGGCACAAGCCTTGGTGGCCTTTCGCCTTGCTTAAGGCACTCTATTAGGCACAGAAAAGAGTGTTTATCGCTGCATCTCTCACCTTAGCGGTGCTAAAATGTTCTGGTGTTTTCCCATCTCACTCAACCTCCTAGGCAAGCGAGGTACTCACCTCTGACAACAATAATAGTACATGTAGTGGATAAAAATACTACTTTTTGGCTAAAATTCTCCATTATTTATAATTTTAATTGCTAAACCGAAGCTGCACATGACTGATAAGACCTATATACCATTTGCGGAATATTGTATGCATTTTACCTCAGTATTCTGCATGAGAATACTTTGTTCGCAAGTATTCATTGGCGTCTATACTACTATCTTAAAATCAATAACAAGTTTACATTAAAGAAATAATTTGAGGGACCATGGAAAGAAGTTGGACATACCATCATATCTTTGTAATGCCGCTCTAAAATTTTGCAGTTCTCAACAAGCTCTGCATAAGCATCTGGCATACATTCCTTCATCATGTCCAGATCTTGTGGAGTTCTTATTCCTGCAACTACGTCCTCACCCTGTCAAATAAAGAAACGACATTTCATAAAAGAATCACCTTTCAATTGTTATTTACACTCATCTTAGAGTTAACAAGACTAACATTGAACAAATTACGATCATTTCAATCAGAATAAAACACAACTGGAAGTAGCAAAAGCATATGTAGCTACAAAGACAAAATCTATGAATGCTTCCAGAAATACTTAGATGACAAGGATGTAATTTTTGTCCAAACAGAACGCAAAATTTGGAAGAACCTAATTAACATGGCTTGGATTGACACAGTTGGCTAAATCATAATATCAAAATTTCACAGTCAAGAACAGCATATATGATTGTAAAGCAATTCATATGTGTTAGAGATAAATCTAGTATTTATCAGCAGATATGACAGTAACTATAATTATTAGCTTATCTCTGCGAGTAGTGAACATATGGTGCTTATAAAAGTTAATAGAACTGTGATGTAACAATGAGTATTGGAGGCTCTAACTGCTATTAGTGGCCCTTGCAAAAATTTGATTAAAGCTCATCGACTTTTATGCATACGTCCAATAACCTAACAACTCAATGTGATATTTCAACATGATTGTGTCACAATATCTCCTGATAATCAACATATCAGCTGCCATATTATTGATGAGCTCCTGAAAGGTATAATCAACTCATTATATCTACATATCCAGTTGGTCCTATTATTGATAAGCTCCTAAAGTTTCTAAAAAGGAGGTTGGCTTTCAAGAAAACACTGTTCTTTTATTGAAAGAAGAAAAAAACTCTCTGCAAGAGATCTACCTGAAAGATGTATAGCAGACTACCTAGTTGACTATCTACATGACACATTGACTACACAAATTTTTACTTAAACAACGCAATGGATTCAACAGACCTGCCTTATTGTTTCCTCATTTA
This sequence comes from Tillandsia fasciculata, assembly GCA_029168755.2. NCBI lineage: Eukaryota > Viridiplantae > Streptophyta > Magnoliopsida > Poales > Bromeliaceae > Tillandsia > Tillandsia fasciculata. Next base: position 15,326,457 of record CM054930.1, read on the forward strand.
GGCCCTATTTGGATGTCGAGACAAGATATCCAACGATAACATAAGATTTTCACTTGTGATTTGAAGCAAGGAGTTGCATTTTGCTCCTTGAAAAGTCTTGACATTCATGATTTGGGAGGAGCGTATTTTACCTACGACATGATTTATCTTCTACCGGAAAAAAGAATTGAAGGTCGAATATAACATTCATTTTAGACAGTTGATCACACTCCTTATCTACAATATATTACATGTTTCTTTGGTAAATCGAAGAGATATACCAAATAAGTTGAAACATCCAAGCAAGCAGAGGCAAAGTCAAAACTCAATCATAAGGGATGCCAAAATATATACAAATAGAAACTTTAGCAAATAAACAAGATTGTACCTAATCAAATCTTTAATGAGAAAATTAATTGACTAAATAATTAATGTAAAATACATTATCCTTATCTTTTTTATTTACACTTGTTTAACTTGTAATTATTTTATTTATATTATTCCATTCAAATAACTATGAATTTTACTAAATCTACCAGTAATTTAGTTAGTGATCTAATTTTTTATTTTTTAGTAAATTGTAATAATCAATCATTATTAACTGACAAATGTATTAATTTTTTTAATTAAACAAAGCTATTATATCTAATATAATTTTTTATTTAGTTAAATAAAATAACTTATCCAAAATAATTAGAAGTTGGGAATCAAAAGGTACTTAAAAAAAATAAATAAATAAAATAAAAAAATAAAAAAAAATTGAGCTGAGGGACAAATTTCAGAAAACCCTATAACTAAGAGGCTCTTACTACATTTTTACGTATTGCTCTAAAACAAATAACAGAACAGAGAGAGATTTAAGGACTATCAAGCAAATTTAAAAAGTTAGTAGGGGCTATGTCACCTTATGCATAGCTCCGTGGATTTTTTTTAAAACTAACCCTAAAATTTTTTAAAATTTGCAAACTAACCCTGTAAAAAAAGAATATTGTAAAACTAACCCTACTTTTGCCAGCTCGGCGCCACGGCGGGTAGACGACCTGAAGGCGGTGAACGGTTCACCGACTTCAGTGTTTTTGCTGAAAGCGGTGAATCATTCACCGTCTTCACAAAAACGATGTGAAGGCGGTGATTCACCGCCTTCTGTATATATGCTGAAGGCAGTGAACCATTCACCGCCTTCAGCGTGTACACTGAGAACTTAGCCATTTTCGCAAAAATTAGCTAAGTCCGCAGGGCAAGTGGTATAATGTTAGTAAAGGGGCTGAATGATTCAGCGCCTTTAGTGTAAGTGTTTTAGTGTTTATACTGAAAACGCTGAATCATTCAGCGCCTTTAATATAAACGCTGAATCGTTCAGTGCCTTTAGTGTAATGCTAAAGGCGCTGAACGATTCAGCGTCTTTAGCATAACGCTAAAGGCGCTGAATCATTCAGCGCCTTCTTCTCCAATAACACCCCGCGCGGCACAGTGCCCTCACTTTCTCTCTCTTCAAAATCGCGACTCCCCCTCACAGTACTCTCCCCTCTCCCTCCCGCACAGTACTCTCCCCCTCTCCACCTCTCCACCTCTCCCGCACAGTGCCGAAGCCCATTGTCGCCATCGCCGAAGCCTATTGTCGTCGTCGCCGTTGCCGAAGTCCATTGTCGTCGTCGCCGTCGCCGAAGACCATTGTCGCCGTCGCCGTCGCCGAAGACCATTGTCGCCGTCACCGAACCCCATTGTCGTCGTCGACGAAGCCCATTGTCGCTGTGGCCGAAGCCCGCGGTTGCCGTTGCCGCCGCTGTCACTCTCTCTCGCTCCCTAGATCTCTGTGAGCCTCTCCCCTCTCTCTCTCTCTCTCTCTCTAACTGAGAGAGCTCTCTCTCACACTCTAGATGTGAGATCTCTCACAATGAGTGATCTCACAGTGAGAGATCTCTCACTGTGAGAGAGGTTACTCTCACCGTGACTGTGAGAGATCTCTCACAGTGAGAGATCTCACAGTGAGAGATCTCACAGTGAGAGAGACATATCTCTCACTGTCCATGTCTCTCTTTTACAGTGTGAGATCTCATAGTGAGAGGTCTCACTGTCGCTCTCTCTCACTGTGAAGTTCAAATTAGTATTTTGAAGTGCTGAATTCATCAGCACTTCAACCTCTCACTGTCCCTCTCACAATTGTAGTATTAATATTTTTTTTGTATTTAAAATGGTTAATCGTCGCATGTCACTAAGTGTTTATTGGGATGGACAATTAGTTATCGATGAGAATGGTCCAAAATATATCGGCGGTCAAAAAAAATTAATCGCGATACGTTCCGATTCCACATATACTAGTTTCCAGACGAGAATGTATCGTTTAACTTTCCATATTGACATAACATATTGGAAGGCTTGACAATCAAGGAGTAAAGCGTTACAGCTTATTTACGGGAGCTGGGAGCAGTCATATACAGACTTGCCTCGTTACCTTACTATGCTGAAGGAATCTAATCCTGGTACTTTATGACGTCTGGATCATAGGTGGCCCGCTGATGGGATTTGTCGCTTTGGTCGTGTTTTTTGATTATTTGGACCTTCGATTCATGGATTCGCGCATTGTCGGCCGGTAGTGAGTATTGATGCCAAACATATGTACGGCAAATACGAAGGTCATGCTTTCATAGCGACGGTTGCAGATGCAAATAATGAACTATATCCTTTGGCATTTGCAATTTGTGAGGGGGAGAATGGTGGGAGTTGGCGATGATTTATGCAAAACATGCGTCATTATGTTACCAGCGATAGAACCATTTGTTTTATATCTAATCGATTTTCTGGATTGAGGGAAATAGTAGCTATTATCTATCCTCCAGGACAGGGTCACTCGCATCGTTGGTGTCTTCGACATATGAAAGCAAATATGAATAAGCCCTTCAAAAACGATATTTTGTTAGATAAATTCTAGAAGATCGGAAGTGCTTCAACACCGACGAAATATTATCAGCTGAAGGAAGAATTAGATGTGCTGGATCACGATACTTGGCAGTGGGTCCATGATCTTGAGAGATATAAAGAGTACTGGGCAAGGGCATTTGATGGAGGCCGCCGGTTTGGATTAATGACTACGAATCTTTCTGAATCGTTAAATGGGGTACTTAAGGGTAGTCGTGGTTTGCCTATCAGGGCTTTTGTTGCGGCTATTTTTTATAAGCTTAATACGTATTTTTTAAAGCGTCGTGATGACGGTGAAAGTATGACGGGCGCGCTAACCCCTAAATAAAAGGAATAATTACCGAAAGTATGGATACGGCGCGGGGACATTTTGTCGAACGATTTGGACTAACGAAATTTGAAGTCAATACTGGAGATTTCGCCTTCAAAGTGATCGTGAATGGAACAAATGCAGAATGTTCATGTAGTGAATTTCATCTAACGGGAATACCTTGCTCGCATATCTTAGCAGTTTGTAGTACATCATAAATAAGATTAGACTATCATATTTTTTGTTCAACCTGGTATAGTACGGACTGCTATCGTGCGACGTACACACCACATTTTCATCCTGTTCCTGATAGACGACACTGGCCAAGACCTCAAGGTCCCCCGATTGTACCGCCTCCTATACGAAGAAAGAAAGGTCGTCCACGATCTACACGTATTCATGATATAATGGACGAGGGGGGTGGCCGACGAAGAAAATGCTTTATTTGTAAACAAGCAGACCATTATAGGAGCACTTGTCCACAAAATGTAGAAAGAGTGCAACAAGGACGTCGGCGTATGACTTCTACAATTTTATTTATCTTGTCTTAATATTTACTTTTTTTTAGCTATTATGTTACTAATATGTAGATTATATATTACAGATGGCAGATCACGAGGACACGGGACCAGTTGATCGGTGGTTCTAGCAGAGCAGCATCTCCATAGATTTATCAGGACTGAGGTAAGAGCAATAAAATTTTATTTGATTTTTATCATAATATAAATAAGCTGAATTGATATAAGAGCTAACTATATTTTTTTGCATCACAGGGGTATCGTGTTGTGAAGTTCGCAGAGCATGGGCGCAAGCTCAACCAGTGGGAGCTTGACCATCCAGCTGTACTATATCTACTCCGACAGTCCGGATTTTACGGGGTAGCACGACTGAGACGAGTGCAACTAGATCAGGCTTTACTGGGCGCCCTTGCTGAGAGGTGGAGACAGGAGACCCAGACCTTCCACTTCCGCCACGGTGAGATGACCGTCACACTACAGGATGTGGCGGTTATTTCGGGTCTTCGTGTCCACGGTGCGCCAATGACGGGATCTGCACTTCAAGATTGGGAAGGTCTCTGCGCGGAATTATTGGGAGCGGTACCCGATGATATCAGTGGGGGACAGATACGTCTAGATTGGCTACATCAGCGTTATCATCATATACATCTAGATGCCCCTGCCGGAGTAGTCGCAGCTACAGCTCGTGCATATATATTGTATCAAATCGAGTGTAGTCTGTTTCCCAACCCCACCGGATATAGAGTTCATCTGAAGTAGCTACCACTTTTAGATGACTTCGCTATCTGCGGCGCGTATGCGTGAGGTGCAGCCACGCTGGCCTATCTATATCGAGCGCTAGGACCTGCCTCGCTGAACGGGAAGGCCGAATGTTGTTGTTTTGGAACCCTATTACAGGTATAATATCTAATTTTTTTATTTCAGTATTATCTTTATATATTGGTATTTTATATTTTATGTATTATACTAAACCGTTGGTGTTAATTTTTAGATCTGGGCTTGGGACCACATTCATATCGTCCGACCTACAGGCGTCCTAGCGCTGCCCGATATAGTAGATCGACCTCTGGGTTGCCGGTACGACACTTATTTGATATAGTACATTTTTGTATTTCAAATATAATTGCAACTAATATATGTATTTTATAATCTAGATGGGGCAACGCTGGAGGACTACGCTTTGAAGCCAATGTCAGGACCACTGACATTGAGTTTTATAAAGATGAGTTAGATCAGCAGCGAGAGGCGCAGGTATGTAGATGTTTTATTGAATACTTTAAACATATTTTTTCTCAACACTTTTATATTAACTGATCATTTTGTCTATTAACAGGTTATATGGATGCCGTACACAGATGAGATTTTAGCCGCATTACCAGAATTCTGTGTACAAGGCTCGCAAGTCTGGCGTGCAAGAACAGTCATCATCTGCTTTCATATTGTAGAGATGCACGTGCCAGACCGAGTCCTGCGGCAGTTCGGTCTTCTCCAACATATACCTGTCAATGTGGAGTCCATCCGACACGTGACATCACGTGGGCGTTCGGATGAGGATTGGATTGCATTTCACGCTACACACATTGAGAGGTGGTCCGAGAGGTTAAATCACATTGTTGATCAGCTCCCGGCTGCTGGTGAGGACCCACTGCAGGCGACATCTATATATATGCAATGGTACTGGACGATTACGAGGAGATGGATATCTCGTCCAGTACAGCGTCCTCCGCTGACTTTTCATCTCCGTGGGCATATCTAGAGGACACTGGTATAATAATTTAAATATATAAATTTAACATTTTTTGTATATTTAATATAAGTTTAATTTATAAATTAAAATGCAAGCCGACACACTACGACAGATAGATGATACTATCACCCAGTTATTGGATGATCGGCCAGAGCCTGCGTTCACATTCGAGACTCTGGCAGATATGCGTGCGAATATTCGTATGGTATTGCAAAATGTACCAATAGTACCTATTGTCAGAGTTTCAGGCGAACGAGGAGATTATGCTCACGCAGCGTTCTCGAGTCATCAGGTATCTTCATGTCAGTATAAATTTCAAAATAAGTCTTCAAAATCAAATTAACTAACTATTTAGGTCCAAGCAGGTGCCACGATCTCCATCTCCTCCCATTCAGGCCCCTACGGCATTTCCCTCGACTTCAGAGTCGCTCCCGCCTCCTGTATCACAGGCATCTTTTGCTTCGACATATTCACGCCGTCGTCCCTCATCATCATTACCACAGGAGATCCAGAATATTGCTGAGCATGATGAGGGTGGTATTATCGAGGAGCTCGATCAGTTGGCAGCAGTCGAGCATCTTTGATGATATACCAATTATGGAGCTTGCAGTTCCTCGTGGGCGAGGGCGTTGGCGAGGGCGTTGGCGAGAGCGTGGCCGAGGACGTCGAGGTCGAGGACGAGCTCAAAATTGAGTGCTAGCTCAATTTTGAGTTTGATGTTGTATTATTAACATTTTTGTAATGTTCATTTTTAGTTGTTACTCAACTGTGATTTCTGAATGTTGTGAAACTTGATGTTCATATGTTCTGAATGTTGTTTGTCAACTATCATTGTCGACTGTCATTGTTTGCAACTTATTGTACAAAATTTGATTTTTATAATTTGATAAAAAATGCTGGGTGTTACTGTGGCTAAAGGATTCAGCGCCTTTAGTGTTGATACTCATTCAGCGCCTTTAGCCAAAACACTAAAGGCGCTGAATCATTCAACGCCTTGTACATTATACCACTAGCCCTAAGGACTTAGCCAATTTTCGAAAATTGGCTAAGTCCTCAGTGTACACGCTAAAGGCGGTGAATAGTTCACCGCCTTCAGCATATATACAGAAGGTGGTGAATGATTCACCACCTTCACACCGTTTTTGTGAAGACAGTGATTCACCGTCTTCAGCATAAACGCTAAAGGCGGTGAACCATTCACCGCCTTCAACCTGTCATTCCCCCGTGGCGCCCAAGTGGCAAAAGCAGGATTAGTTTTACAAAAAAAAAAGGCTAAATTACAGAAAACCCCCCTGTCATATCCCACTTTTTCACTTTACCCCCCTGTCATTAAAAAGTCGACAATCTGCCCCCTCGTAATTACCGAATTGTGCAATAACCCCCCCGCCGTCAGTTGACCGTCAGTTGACCGTCAGTTTTTTTGAAAATATAATTTCATATACCCAAAATACCCTTAGAAAATATCCTTAAAAAAAAAAAAAAAAAAAAAAAAAAAAAAAAAAAGACTTCGGAATAAAAAAAAAAAAAAAAAACTTCGGAATAAAAAAAAAAAAAGAGGGCATTTTCGTCATTTTACCATTCCCGTTAACGTCGTTGCCCCCTAAATACAATTCGGTAATTACGAGGGGGCAGATTGTCGACTTTTTAATGACAGGGGGGTAAAGTAAAAAAGCGGGATATGACAGGGGGTTTTCTGTAATTTAGCCAAAAAAAAAAGATTAGAGGGTCATTTTGCAAGGGTTATTTCAAAAAAAAGTCCTAGCTCCGTCCCTGCAAGCAGAGCCTTAAGGAAGAAACATTATGCGAGGAAGTACCATTAATTCTTTTCATACCTACTCTTGCATCAAAATTCTTGTTACTTCTCTAATATGCGACAAGCATTGTACTCACTCATGTCTGAGCAATTAGGCATCAGTCTGGTTAGCACAATTTTTGGGACGAACCGAATGAGCAGTTTGGTTCAGTTGGTTTATTCAGTTTAGCCAACAAACTACACGCATGCTAGAGGAATACAAGCGTGTTTGATTTGAAGTATTTGAGCCTTGGAATGGGAATCGACGTAAGTTATTTCTATTGTTAGCGTTTGGATTGAGGAATTGGCATTCCGATTTTTATTCTGGAGATATTCGAATCCCTCAAAAATGACTCCCACCTCCATGGTGGGAGTCAACTTTTATTCCGGAGTGATTGAGAAAAAAAAAATTTCCACTAATAATTATTTGAATTCAAATATAAATTATGTAAATTTATTAGATTAAATCATAATTTTAAATTTGAATTTAAAATATAAATTTAAAATTTTAATTTTAATTTTAAAAATTTTAATTTAATAGTTTAAAATTTAAATTTTGACATTGACCATGAATTTGAATTGCAAATTCAAATTGTAAGTTCAAATTTTGATTAAAAATTTGGATAACAAATTTAAGTTTTGAAAAAAAAAAAATATATTTTTTTCGAATTTCAATTTGGACATGATTCCAATTCCGATTCCTTTTATGAACCAAACAAATTGTTGTCTTTATCATTCTTTCAATTCCGACCTATTTTCATTCCTATTCCGATTTCGATTCCTCTTCTAAACCAAACATGCCCTAAAAGAACCAATGAATAGCAGTCGTTAAGCACTTAACAATTTGATCAACATTTAATGGCTATTATATTTTATATATCATACTATTATAAATTCAGTTGATTCAGTTTACTTGCATTATTTGATTCCTGATTCAGAAAAACCAAACCGCAACGAATTACTGATGACCGAACCTGAGCATTGACGAGGAACTCGCCGTAGAGCTTCTTCTCGCCGGTGCTAGGGTTGCGGGTGAAGAGGACGCCGGTGCCAGAGGTGTCACCCATGTTGCCGAACACCATGCACTGCACGTTCACCGCCGTGCCCTTGAGCCCCATGATCTGATTGATGCTCCGATACTTCTTCGCCCTCGAGCTGTCCCACGAGTTGAACACCGCCAGCACCGCCAAATACAGCTGCTTCTTCGGATCTGCAACCGACAATTAACATTCACACTCTGTATGGAACCAAAACATACTAGAATTCATTTCATTTCAGCTGTCATCTAACCAGAACTTTATTACATTTTTAAATTAGAAAAGTAAATTTTTAAAAAAATTAGTTTTACCGCATAATCTCAGACTTTGTTTGATTTATGTGCGCCCCTATCAGAAATCAACAGTACTTTCCAACTTTTCTGACCAAATGTGCTGCAACCTAACAGAATATTATTCTATTTGATGAAATATTCTATCAATTATTTTTTTAAATCCAATAAGCTCTAAGAAAATTTGGCTTCTTTCTCTGTTTTTTTTTTTGTACTTTCTCTGCTGTGAAGAAAATTGTAGGGCATCTACCTATGACAGCAGATCTGCTATAGTAGATAAAAGTTAGTCAGCCAAAACTGCCAAGTTGAAAATTCAATAAAATTATCAACTGGCATCAAAAGGAATGAAAGACTAAGTAGTAAAATCAAAACTTTAAAGTTCAGATATCCATTTGCGGCATGTTTGGATTGATGAAAATGTTTGCAGCAAGGATTAAAGTGTCGTGACACGGGAGTGTGCCGGCCGTTGTCTGACACGGTACGGTATAGGCACGCTTGCATGCCAACACATAGCACGCTTACGTGCCGACGGATACGCACAACCTCCTAATGGCGCACTTTGTCACGATCTTATTTAAAAAAAAAAAAAAAATCCAATAAGACTTTCTAATATTATTTTATAAGTTCTTTTAGTAATAATTATAAATTTTTGCTATGTATTGATTTGTCTTGGTCTAATGTCAATAATAGTTTACTAACTTACTAGTTAATAGCTTAATATAATAGTAATCTTTTTTATATGTGAAATAAAATACAACTATAGCTCATACAGATAATTTTTTTATAAACATTTGTAAGATCCATTCATATTATTTCGTTGAATGACAGTATGATGGCTAAACTAAATTAGAATAGGATCTCAAGTGTGCTGATAGTTTTTTTTTTATTTTCAAAATTTTTAAAAATATTTATAAAAAAAATAAAAAAACTTATTTTTTCTACAAATTTTTACAAAATTAAAAAATCTATCCATGAAAATTTAATAATAAACCGTACGATGAATAAACTAAGAAAGTTTATAATAAAAATTGATTAACTTTTATAATTTTTTTGATTTATATTTTATTTTTTTAGAATTTTAAAATTTATAAAATATAAATCGGAGAAAATTTTTTAAAATAAAAATTTATGCGAAATTTGCAAGATTCATCCAAGAAAATTACTTTTTCTTAAATTTAAATAAGAAAACTAGTGAAATCTATTTATGAAAATTTAACAATAAATCATATGACATATACATTAAGAAAATTTAAATATCAATTATTTCTATTTAGTTTTCGATTTTATTAGAATTTACATATTTCTAAATCTAATAATAAATTTTTCGAAGTTAAAGAATATCTTAAATCTCACACAAAATGCTAAATCTATTCAAAAAAATTAAAAAAATAGATCATATAATGACTAAATCATGTGAATATATTTTCAAATTTTTGTAAATTGTTAATAAAAATTTGTATAATTTTATATTTTTTCACAAAAGAAACTTTACAAGTTAAATATATTCCAAATGTATGCAAAAAAAATTTTAAGTTGCAAATTCCTTGACTAAACTAATAGTAAATCTTCGATTTTGTTATGTTTTTACTTTTTCTTTTAAGATCGAAATGATCAAAGAATAATTAAGATTGAAAGAAGAAATTGAAGAAAAAATTATCAAAAAAATGGAGGAAAAAAATAGAAAGTAAAAAAAAAATAAAGGAAGAGATGTGAGAGGAAACAAAAAAGAGCGCAGAAGAGAAGAAAATATAGAAATAAAAAGAAAAGATGAGATGAGATGGATAAAAATCTATGCGAGAAATTCAAAAAAAATATCGAAGTAAAAATAAAAAATAAAAAAACATTGTGCCTATGTGGCCATGCAACGGCGCGTGCCGTGGTACCCTTTGGTTATCGCTCTGTCTCGTTTGATATTCAAAGAGTATCACGGCACAAGAGGACCAAGAGAGACCCTCCTATACCGTGCCGCCTAATTGGTGGCACGTTACGTATTGCCCGTACCGTAAAGTACGGATGGATAATTAATTCCTTGATTTGAAGTGGCGGAACATTCGGTGAAACTCTAGTGCAATGAAATTTAAGTTTCTCTAAAGTCAACTTCTCCTTCAGTAAAAGTTCCTTGTGGGAGAATGAGATTCCACTTGCTTATTTTGCTAAAACTTAGCTATGCTGTAGTTAATTTTTTGACTTTCTTTCATCAAAAATCACCTAATCTTAGGACACATTTGGTTCAAAATAAGAATCGAAATCGGAGTATGAATGAGAATGGACCGGAATCGAAAGTGAAATGATGAAAACTGCTGATTTGTTTTGTTTATGAAAAGAATCGAAATTGAAATCATACTCAAATTAAATTAAATTTTAAATTTACTATCCAAATTCATTTTAAAATTTGAATCCAACTTTGAACTTAAAATTGAATTTATAATTCAAATTTAAGTTTAGAGTTGAAATTTAAATTTATAACTAAATTCAAATATCAAAATAATATTAGAATTCAAATTTGTACTCAAGAAATTAAAAGCAAAATTTTGAATGCATAATTCAAATTTAAATATAAATTTATAATTTACTCTAAAATTTTAATATAGATTAATATTTGAATTAAAATAATTGTTAGTGAATAAAAAGAAAGTATTTTTCTTAATCCTTTTCGGAATCAAAATTGATTCCCACCTCCGTAGTAAGAATCATTATTTTGGAGAAATTTGATTTCATTCGGAATGGAAACGGAAATGCCAACTCCTCAAATCAAACTGGGATTTTGGGCTTCTATGCCTAGAGAATTTTCAGAATTTTTTTTATTGTAAATATAGATATTTAAAAAATTTATTTATAAAAGTAGTTATAAGCTGTGAATGATTTTCTACTTTTAGAAACATGTAGATATTCATTGTTTTTATCTAACTTAACATATTTTCTACGGCCAAACTTCAAAAGATATATAGTAGTAAATAAAAAAAAATTATTTTAACACATTGAAGAAAGCAGTAAATAATTTATCATATTTTAAAAATAGTAATTCATTCATTCATTCATTCATTGCACATAACTAATTTTATAAATAAATGTTTTAGAAAATTATTTTTATAATTATAATATTTATTTAAGTCTATAAATAAAAAACAAAAAATCAAATCAAACTCCAAACAATAATAATGGATCATTCCTATTCCCAGTCCAAACACCAAATCTTTGAAATCAAACACGCCCTTAATCTTTAATAAATATATAGATAAATTTTAGACAATTAATTATAGGTATATAATATTTTAATTAATACTTAACTTCTCATCCTGGGATTTGAGCGAGGGGGGAAAAAATAATAATAATTTAAAGAAAGAAAGAAAGAAAGAAAGAAAGAAAGAAGAAAGGAAGGAAGGAAACCTGAAGGGAATTGCTCCCCCTTGGCTTCGAGGTAGACATTCTTGTACTGAGACACCAACCCCTTGAGATCGGCGGCAGTCAGCTCGGTGTCCAGGCGGAGCCCTTTCGACGCTTTCAGCACTTCCAGCTTCTCCTCGAACAGTGCGTGCGGAATGCCCATCACCTGCCATTATATATCATATATCATATATCATATATATATATATATATATATATTATATATATGTGTGTGTGTTAACCCACTATTAAGTATTAATCACCCCACCACCATCACTTTTCAGTTTTCGCGGCAAAATATTTTTAAAATTACGTACCAGTTTATTATTAAGTTATTAAAAAAATAAAAATAGTATAAAATTTAGGAATCAAAATAAATTTTTTTTAAAATAATATTATCTTGTAAATCACGAAATATAAATTTAATTAACTCGTATCGTAATACTTAATTTGAAAATTATGAAAAATTTTAATACTTAATTTTTTGATATATCGTAATACTTGATTTGTAAATTATATTAAATTTTAATACTAAATTTTTTAAAGTAATTTTTTTTTATAAATATCTAAAATATTATTATTTTAATGATAAAGATAACTATACTCTATTTATATATATATATATATATATATATATATATATATATATATATATATATATATATATATATATATATTAAAGCTCGAAAACTAATGAACAAAAAAATTACTTATATATAATTTTTTATTAATAATTTTTAAAAATTAATATATTTTGTATAATATATTTTTGACCCCCCTATAGTTAAAATTCTGGCTTCGTCCCTAGTGGCACCGCTTGCATTTATGGCCGGGGGCACAAGGGAGCTGGGCCGGACATTGTTTGTTCGTATAGAAACCAAACTCGACCTTTCTAGTCAAAATATTAAGCTGATAAATTCATATCGTATCTGGTATATATGCTCGACAAGTCAAATGCGAATTGATTTTCAAATAGCAATCTAGATTCAGTGTTACTACTAAACTGAAAGACAATGAACATTAGAAAATAATAATAAAAAAATTTTAATCTAATAATTAAAATTTGTAAAATATAAATTTATTTATATTTGAGTTACTCTAAAATTTAAATAGTATATATATATATATATATATATATATATATATATATATATATATATATATATATATATATATATATATATATATATACTAGTCCGGCTACTATACTTATGCCCGTAAAAGTATCAAGTACTTGATGGTTATAAATTTTTTACCGATAGATCTAATTCTTTGACTAATTTCATCTCTTAGATTATATTATTTTATCAACCACCCACTAAATTCAAAACCCCACTATTATTCTAACCGCACATCTTTTCATCTAAGAGTTAAAAAGTTATAAGCACCAATGACTTGATACTTTTAAAAATATAGAATCTCAATTATATATATATATATATATATATATATATATATATATATATATATATATATATATATATATAGAGTAGAGTTTATATATTTTCAAAAGTATAAACATAATTATGCTTGTGAATTTTTTACCATTTGATTTGGATTGAGATTTGTACTATTTACTTTCGCTTTCTCTCTTTTTAGTTGACTTTACAATAGCACAAATCTCAATGCAAATCTAATAGTAAAAAATTCAACAGTATAGTTGTGCTTTTGCTTTTGAAAATATATAAGCTCTACTATATATATATATATATATATATATATATATATATATATATAGAGAGAGAGAGAGAGAGAGAGAGAGAGAGAGAGAGAGAGAGAGAGAGAGAGTCCGGTTATTATGTTTGTAAAAGTACTAAGCAATTAGTGATTGTAAATTTTCTACCATTAGATATATTCATTTCATTAATTTCAACTCTAAGATCATGTTATTTCACCAACCATCCGCTAAACTTTAATGTATAATTTTGTTCCAATATAAATAAGAACTGATTATTTTTTATATAAGTACAATTTTTGGGATAAGTATGAACAAAACTAATTTTACGTTTAAATAAAAATTAAATTATTTTTGAAAATAAAAAAAAATAAAGTTTGGATAGTTAAATTTGAATACTGAGAATATGAGTAATTATAATTTTCAAATAATAATTTATCTAATTATTGAACATAAAAATATTAATTAAATAATAATTTAAATTATTTAATTAACTAATTAACCATGAATACGGCTAAATAATCCTAACTAATAATTAACAATGAGTATTGTTAATTAATAATTAAATTAACCATAAATAATTTAATAAATTAATAAATTAATTAGTTAATTATTTAATAGTTAGATAATTAATTAATAAAAAAATTAAAATAATCAAAATATTAAATTAATTAAAGAGTTAATATAATAATAAAAATTATATTTACTTTAATTAAACTTGTTCTCAAGTGAAGGTAAGCTTGTTTCAGAAAAAATGATGGAACAATAGGTCCAGAATTATACCAACTTATTCTCCAAAAAAGAAAATTATTGTTTTCCCTTAGTCAAAATAGTGTTTGGATATAAAGAAGAGAAAAAAACTTATTTCATCCATTATAGCTAAACCAAACACAGTCTAAAGGATCACTATCATCCTAACCGTACAAAAACCTAATAATGCTAACGACTTGGTACTATTAATAATATAGTAGTCGCATATATATATATATATATATATATATATATATATACACACACACACTACCGCTGATGTGTGGAGATGTCTTATTTTTTTAACATTTTTTTGATTTTTTTCTTAGTCACAAGGACTCAGTCTATTGTCTCTCTCTTTCCATCATATCCCTTCATATTCCCCTCTTTCTTTCTCAAGCCTGCTCCTCCAAATCCCTTCATCTACCCTCTCCCCTCTTCCCTCTCACTCTCTCTCATTAATTATAATTGAAAATCGAAGCGACGATTTAGAAAATTTAGGATGTGTAGTTATGAATTCGGAAAAATAAAGCGACGCGCGGATATTATTTTGTATTTAATATCGCTCTTTTCTTCACATTTTTTTTCTCCCTCTATTGTCTTCTTCTTCTTCTTCCTCTCATTCACTTTATTAGTATATTAAATGCCGAATCTAATCCTAATGATGGCGGAGGAGGCAAAACCCTCTTCGGTGCTTACTCTCAGCGCCTCCAACTTTGCCAACACCGTTTCCAATCATTCCTTCGTCGTCGTCGAGTTCCACGCCCCCCCAGTGATTCCCTCTTCGATCCCCTCGATCCCATTCTATATTTTCGATTTCTATATTTTTACGTGTAGATTTAATATGATCGCGTGTTTGCTAAGAAAAAATTGTAATTTCTATTATATATTTGGGTAATTTAAAAAGGATTTGTTACTTTGTGATATTTTTTATTTGGATTCTTATCTTATAAATTTTTGATTACTTTTTTTGAATTTGATTGATTCAATAATATCTACCCACCGGAACGTCCGGATATCTTCACTAGTGTGTGTGTGTGTGTGTGTATATATATATATATATATATATATAGAGAGAGAGAGAGAGAGAGAGAGAGAGAGAGAGAGAGAGAGAGAGAGAGAGAGAGTTCGGCTACGGTACTTGTAAAAGTATCAATCACTTAGTACTTGTAAATTTTTTACCGTTAGATCTATTCTTTTAATTAATTCCACCCCTTAAATAATGCTATTCCACCAACCACCCACTAAATCCAAGGGATCCATTATCATCTTAACTGTACATCCTTTTATACAATGGCTAAAAACTTATAAGCACCAATGACTTAATACTTTTAAAAGTATAGGAGCTCAATTCTATATATGTAACGACTCGGCCCACTAGCAATAATAACCCATTGGGGCTAAACTAGCTGCCCAAAATGACTCGGTTATTATTACTAGTGTCCATAGTCTCTTATATGCTCAATCACAATCCCATTCTCATCCGATGTGGGACTATTAGGGTGTCACAGACTCGCCCCGTTTAGGCCTGACATCCTCGTCAGCCCAAACACACACACAGTCCAAGATCACCAGGCGAAGTGAGACTTGTCTTACTGGCCTTGTCATTCAAACCCCTAACATAGCCCGTCACCGTGTTTTTTAGACCCAGACTCAGCCGAGACTCATCACACACTTCTGGATGGTGATTGGCTCTGATACCAAAAGTAATGACCCGGCCCACTAACAATAATAACCCGTTGGGCGAAAGCAGTCATCGGACGAGCTATTCATTCGTCTGTGACACCCCAATACTCCCACATCGGATGAAAATAGGGATTGTGATTGGATATATAAGAGACATGTACACTAATAATAATAACTGGGCTTAAGTATTTTGAGCTGTAGTCTGGACCCAACGAGTTATTATTGCTAGTGGGACGGGTCTTTACATTTAGTATCAGAGCCAATCACCAGCCGGAAGTGTGTGATGAGTCTCGGCTGAGCCTAGGTCTAGATGACAGGGCTAGCAAGACAAGTCTCACATCGCCTAGTGATCTTAGGTTGTGTGTGTGTTTGGCTGACGAGGACGTCAGGCTTAAACGGGGATAGTCTGTGACACCCCAATAGTTCCACATCGAATAAAAATGGGATTATGATTGGGTATATAAGAGACATGAACACTATTAATAATAATAGGGCTTAAGCATTTTGGGTTATGGTTTGAGCACAACGAATTATTATTACTAGTAGGCCGAGTCATTACAATATATATAGCTAGGCTGGAATGCTATTAATAGCACCAAATCAATGGTGCTATTAAGTTTTTGACCCTTAGATTAAGAGATATGTGGTTGGAATGATAGTGGGCTCATGGGTAGTTAGGGAAATAGTATGATCTAACGGTTGAAAATGATAACTGACGGTAGAAAACTTGATAGCACCAAATGCTTGATGCTATCGATAACATAGTAGACGGACTACTATATATATATATATATATATATATATATATATATATATATATATATATATATATATATATATATATGATAGCTTTTATAAGCACGAAGCTCTTCGTACATATAATTTTTTTTTTTTTTAGGACTTCTGAATCAACGATCGATTTCATTAGACTTAATCTAAAATATTTGAAATAATTAGGAAATAAATTTCACGATTTATTGATATCATTTGCTTAGTGATTGAAAAGGCTCAAAATTAATAATTTTATTGATTGTGGTGAGTCGTTTGCAAGTTTAACGCTGTAAAATATCCAAATCACGTAAAATTTTGAAAGAAAAATTTCTATATTATATAAAATAAGATCAACATCTTTCATATAAAATTTTAGAGTCATATCATCACATTTTGTGTGATTTTTATTTTCAGCTGTTAACTTTGAGTCCTTTCTATCACTAAGCAAATGATATCAACAAATTATAAATTTTATTTTTTAAATATTTCAATTGCACTAGATCCTGCCTAACGGTATTGATCATCAATTCAAAAATTCCAATATTGAAAAAAGCTTATAAGCACGAAGGGCTCTATTCTTATAAAAAAAATACCAATCGTACTATATATATATATATATATATATATATATATATATATATATATATATATATATATATATAGAGAGAGAGAGAGAGAGAGAGAGAGAGAGAGAGAGAGAGAGAGAGAGAGAGAGAGAGTGTGTGTGTGTGTGTGTGTGTGTGTTAGGCTGGAATACTATTAATAGTACAAAGTTATTGGTACTATTAAGTTTTTAACCGTTGAATTAAAAGATGAGTGGTTGAGATGATAGTGGGCCCCTTGGGTTTAATTGATGGTTGGAAAAATAGTAAAATCTAACGGGTGAAAATAATTAAAGGTGTTGATCTAAGGGTAGAAAATTTGATAGCACCAAATGTTTGGTACTATCGATAATATAGTAGCCGCACTATATATATATATATATATATATATATATATATATATATATATATATATATATATATATATATAGTCCGGCTACTATGTTTGAATAAGCA
>CM054930.1:15351869-15444912 GCA_029168755.2 Tillandsia fasciculata
AAAATGGGAGCAAAAATTTTAATTTTAAAATTAGTATAAACTTAAAATTTTTTATAAAAAAATTTGTATAAATTTGAAAATATTAAAATTAATAAATTAAAAAAAAATTAAAAATTACATTTTTAAATTTATTAAAAAGTAAGTTAAAAATTTTAAAATTTATAAAATAAAAAAATAAATTTTAAATTTTATAAATTTAAATATATTATAATTTAAAAAATTTTAATTAAAAAGAAAAGAAGTAAGTAAGAGGTGGAACAACTGTTCCACCTGTGGTGGGGAACAGCAGTCCTCCGTGCTCCGAAAATTTAATAGTATCAATAACTATATATATATATATATATATATAGAGAGAGAGAGAGAGAGAGAGAGAGAGAGAGAGAGTAGGACTTGTGTGTGCTTTTAGAAGCACGGAGCCCTCCGTACTCCTAAATTACTTTCAATATTAGGATTTCCGAATGGACGATTGGCTCCTTTAGACTTGATTTAGAATATTTTGAAAATATCTAGAAAATAAATTTTGTGATTTTTCGATATCATTACCTACTGATCAAAATGGCTCAAAATCAACGGGTAAAAATAAAAATCTCATAAAATGTGATGATATGATACTAAAATTTTAAATCAAAAATATTAATCTTTTTCTATATAGTATAAAAAATTTTCTATAAAAATTTTACGCGATTTGCATATATATAGAGTTCGGCTTCTATACTTGCAAAAGTACAAATTTTTTGGTGCTTGTAAGTCTTTTATCGTTACATCTAACCTTTGACTTCATCTTTTAAATTATGTTATTTCATCAACCACCCACTAAACTCAAGAGCCCACTATTATTCTAACCACACATTTTTCCATCCAAGAATTAAAAATCTACAAGCACCAATAACTTGGTACTTTTAAATATATATATATATATATATATATATATATATATATATATATATATATATATATATATATATATATTAGTCCAACTACTATAATTTTATGAGTATAGATTTTTTTGTACTCATAAATTTTCAACCTTTGAATGAAGTAATATACGAATAGAATTACAGTGATACTCTAGAATTTATAATATTCTCACCTTTATAGAAAGTGTCAAGTACTCTCTTTAAGGACTTGTTTAGTTAAACTATTTTAGACTATGAAATCGAAACATGATTTATTAAGTTTTATAGTTTTTATTTGTTAATTTTACTAGAATTGAATTCAATTTTCATTCTAATTCTATAATTATTTTTTAATCAAAAAATTCTCTCAGAATTTTAAATTTTCATTTTAATAATAAACTAAATATTATTATTATTATTATTATTTTTGTGATGATTCACCATTTCATTCTCGAGTTCACTGCCATCCAATTTTATTTTTTATTTTTATTTTAATTATAAATCAAATATACCGTTAATTTTTGGTAAAAAATATATAAAACCTCTCAACTAAAAAAAGTTTGAGAAATAGCCTTCTCGACTATAATTTTTCGGATTAAGACCGTCTCAACTTTTATTCGTTTGAAATTGAATGATATCGGCCCAATAAACTGAGAATTTTACTAAATTAATTAATAATTTTATCAAATTAATTTAGCAGTTTAAATCACTTTGTACCGAGTAAAACTATGTTAATTAACTGCTTGCTAATAATTGACATGAATTTAATAAAATCTTTTACCGTTATTAATCATAAAAATTAAATAAAAAAATTTAAAAGTTAAATGAAAGTCTCAATTTAAAAAATTATTATAAGCAATACTATCGATTGACTCTTAAAAAAAAAAAAAAAAAATGTATAAATCTTATATTCCTTCGACCGAGGGTTAATTTTTAATTTTCGTCTTCTCAAATTTTTTTGTTTAAAAAAAGTTAAAAGAATTTTGTAAAGTTTTGAATATAATAATAATAATAATAATATTGTGTTGTGGGGGTAGGATGTCAATGGATACGGAAAATCAAAATTTTATTCGAATCCGAATTCGAACGAGATATATTTATCCGATGTTAAACGGATATGGATTCGGATATGAATATAAAAAATGAAAATTCGACGAATTTGAATTTGAATATGGATTTTAATTGTATCAGACCGAATCCGAATCCGATCAGAATCCGATTTGATTTTATATTATATAATATATGTGTATATAAATATTTGATATTATATTTAAATTTATATTTTAAAATTTTAAATTTAATATAATATATTTTGAAATATTGTAAAAAAAAGTGAAAAAAAATTATTTCGGATTTAAATTTTCGGATTCGAGTTCGGATTTGAATTTTAGATTTTTGATCGGATTCGAATTTGAATATGAATTTTTAAAATCTGTCAAATTTAGATTCGTATTCAAATTTGGTAGTCGGTTCAGATTTGAATTGAAATTTTTAAAAATTCATCCCGAATCGGTTAGTTGAAATTTCTAGGGAAGGCGCTGTAATTAAATAGGATGAAAATAATAATAATAATAATAATAATAATAAATAGATAAGAGGGAGAAAGGCACGTGTGATGGAGCGACGTGTAAGGCAGAGCGGTACCCAGACGAGTCGTGTGGCGAGATAACCCGACGGCACAGCGTCCTATGTTTGTGTGGTGGGACCCACCTCGAAACTGCGGGCAAGATCACCCGGTTTTCCGCTATATTTAACGCCGTTACTACGTTTCTTTCCTTTTTTTTTTTTTAATATAAAAAATAAAAATAATTATAAAACTTGGGGATAAAGGTAGATTTCTTTTATCTCTCCCAACATATCAGGAAAATAACTTGTTCCAATATTTTTAGTATAAGTAAGAATTATTATTACTATAGTAAAATTTTACTATATATTTTTTATAAAAAAAATTACCCTACTATATTTTTCTTTCAAAAATTACCTTATTATATTTTTCTTTCTAAACTTACTCTGACTGTATTTTTCTTTCCAAAATTACTTATATCATGCTTTTCGAGGCACAGCTCCTCCTCTGCTTCGCTTCCCGAGGCGACATCTCCTTCTCCCCTTGATTTGAATTTTATCTCATTAATTTTTTTTGAATAATATGATAAATAATTTATTTTTTTGAATAAAAATATGATGAATAATATATTTTTTTTTGTAAAATAAATCAAATGAAATGTTAAATTAAATATTATTTTCATAAAACATAATTTAATTTCGATTTTGATTTGGATTTTATCTTATTTTTTTGTAAAATTTTAATCTATTAATTAAAAGGAAGAAATTAAAATTTAACAAGCTTTATCACATAATAAAATTTGAGGGTAAAAAGGTCATTTAACCCAACTAAAACCTTTTATTCCTCTTATTGCTCATTATTATACCAAACACAAAATCTCTTATCTCTGGAATTATCCCAAACGTTTTTTTACACTAATTCCGAATTTTATATTTATCCCTGATATAACTAAAATTATCTTATTCCGTTACCAAACGGATCCTTAATACTTGTTTTGTTTAGAGTACGATGTCCGACATTTTTATTCAAATTATTATGATTAGTTCATTCAGTCCTAATTTGATAATTTGGCATTACAAATAATACAAAATTATTTTTAAAAAATTTATTTTGAAAATATTACTAGAAATTGAGTATTTTATGGAATATCTTACTAAAATTATAATTTTATAAACTAATAAGTTTCATTTCTATAAAAAATGAACGAAATACCATGCTGCATTTTTCTCCAAAAAAAAAAATATTATTTTTAAAATTTAAATTTAAAATTTAGATTTTAAAATTTAAAATTTTAATTTAGATTTTAAATTTTACAATTTTAACTAATACTTATATTTTAAAATTTAAATTTTTAAATTTTTATATTTTAAATTAATATATTGAATTTTATATTTTTGTTTAGATTAAAATTTTAAATTTTAAATTTAAGCGCAAATTACATTAGAGTTATATTTAGTAAAAAAATAATATTAAATTTAACCGCAAGTGTAATTTTAAAATATACTATATTTTATTATCATAATTACTAAATTTTATAAAATAAATTAAATATAATAATTCTATATATACAGTAATATAATATTACATTACTTTAGTAATAATCTCATATATTTATCAAAATAATTTATAATACTATGTAACGCAAGCACGCATTTAAGTCCTATTCTGATGTACGTTATTCCCCTGCATCTTATTTTCTATAATAATCATATTTGAGTATATTTAATATAATAACTTACTTCGTGTATCAATTTTTTTGTTTGATTGGGAAAGTAGGGTTTGATTTTGGGTTTCGAAACTCTTTAGATATGTATAATTTAGCATGATAATATTTTCCACTTTTCAAGTGATTTATTTTATTAACAAAAAATAACTTGAAAATTAAATATAATATTCTTTTTATTCATTTGATTGCATCCCTTGCATATCTTGTTGAAAGTTCAATCGAACGTTCGCGGACCATTAACTGGTTTCGGTCAGAGATCGACTCCGGTATGATCCTCTAATGTGATTGTGCTGTGTGCCAAACGATTAGGCCGAGGAGGGATCCGCTGGGCCGGATTCTCCTTAATCAAACTCTTAATAAAATTCGGCCTAAAGGAGCCGAATTAAAATCAGAGGGTATTGGTCAACACGGTCGAATCAGCCGGTTCGCTTTGTATTGCTCGAGAAAAGGTTACAAGAAACGGATTATAAGTACGACTACTTCTAGAAAATACAGTAAATGCGGGTATGAAAAGCTATCTTGGAAAGCTGTAAGTGCGGGAATAAAAATCTATCTAGGAAAGCAGTAAACTTAGTCTAGAAAAACTGTAAACGTAGGTATGAAATGTATTGAAGAGTATGCATGGTTACTGGCTTACGAGATTGCAAGATCCAATTTCCTTCGATGGTTTGCTTATTTATACTTGTTCGAACCGCGTATACAGCTATGTATATCGTAATTTATGAAAAATCATCGCGTATCTCTCAACCTCCTTCTGAATTGATTCTTTTCGGCTGGACAGTGGACAGTGGCTATTTTTTTGTCTATGTTCATTCATAGGATTAGCGCGCCGAGGCGTGATTCTCGGCGCTCATTATTACAGGGCACCGCTTGTCAATCCTGCGTTAGTTGCGCGATCCGCGCCCGAAATCTCATGCCTGCATTCTTCAGCATCTTTCCTTTTATGTTCGTATATGCTCCTTTTCGGCTTGAGCAGTCGATTTTCGATTCTGATTTCGTCTCTTGTCACCGTTCGGCTGAGACAAACGATGACTTACAGCCGATCGGAGTCGGTCTTGATCAAGGTGCGAGCACCTTTCGTCGGCTCCTTCTTTTATCGACTGATATTTTTGGTCGCTGGTTTGTGCCACATATCGCATTCTGACTTAATCGCGGCGCATTTCACGTGGCGACAATTTTGACATCAACAGTATCAAATACTATATATTCATGCTTTCAAATAAGATCTATGTGAGTTTTCTATTATGATTGAAAGTTAGGCATATATATATATATATATATATATATATATATATATATATATATATATATATAGGGTCCGGCTACTATACTTTTATGAGTAAAATCCTTTTATACTCATAAGTTTTCATCCCTTGGATGAAGGAATGTGCGGTTAGGATTATAGTAGTCCCTAGGATTTATACTATTTTCCTAATAACCTAGTAAACTTTAGGGGGACCACTATCAACCTAACCGCACATTCCTTCATCCAAGGGTGAAAAAGTTATGAATATAAATGAGTTTATACTCATAAGAGTATAGTAACCCTACGCTATATATATATATATATATATATATATATATATATATATATATATATATATATATATATATATATATATATATTCAAGTATTAGTATGAAATTATATATTCGATTTTTATATTATTTTTTTAGAACTAAATAAATTATTTTATGGATAGAATATACTATTTTAATGTCAAAACCTTTTAGGAAGATTTTTTTTTGAACTAATGCCACATCTAATTTTATTGAAAAAAAAAAAAATTCAATCTAGTCTTCTGTTTTTAAAAATTTCTAATCCAGCCTCATTTGAATGGATTAGAAAAAAAAATAATTTAATAATATTTATATGAGTTTATATGTTAATTAGGAGAGAATTTTTTTTTTTTTCTCTCTCTCTCCACTTTCTAAGACACCGTATATTTACTGTATAATTATATCACTTTTATCTTTATGTAATTTATAATCATATTAATTTTATATCATATTAATTTTTTAGTAATTCAATTGTTATGTAATTATATTAGATAATTAATTATGTTAAATATATATAGTTATATTATTTTTAGTCATGCCAATGTTATATTCTTGTGTAGTCATATTAGGTATTTAATCATGCCAAGTGTGTAATAATAATATAATATTATTATTATTATTATATTTATTTATATCTAGTGTATAATTATATTATTTTGTATTATATTTGTTTTCAGTAATATCAAGTCTTATTTTTCAGTGGGTAGTTTTATCATATAATTAATAATATTAATTATAAATTTAAATTAAATAATAATAATAATAATAATAAATAATAATTTAAATTAATAAGTATTATTAAATTATTTGAGAAGTAGGGGGAGTAGAGAGGAAGAAAAAAAAAAAATTCTCTCACCTAATTAACACATAAACTCAAATAAATATTTAACTAAATAACTTTTTTTTTTTTTTTTTTTCTGATCTATCCGAATGAGGTTATATTAATTTTTTTTTTTGAAAAAAAGATTAGATTGAATATTATTATTATTATTATTATTATTATTATTATTATTATTATTATTTCAATGAGACTAGATAAGGGCATTAGTTCAAAATTTTTATGCCAAATTTTATTTGATTGAATAATTTATTCAGACATCTAAGATAAGATATTAGCATATTTGCAAGCATGCAATTAAAACTTTAGCAGCTTTCTACACTTCATCAAATAGTTCAATAATTTTTTCTTTGCAATCAAAAGTTTTAATTATCCAATCATTTTGATTGCTTGAATTGCATACAATTTTGTAAAGTTTTAACATACAAAAAAATATAATATATTTTTTTTTATTTTAACAAATAAGAAATTAAAACAGTCAAAAAAAAAAAAAAAAAAAAAAAAAAGAAGGATTTTGTTGCGTTTTGAAGTTGTAAAATATTGTGTACAAGATATGCGGTTAAAACAGTTATTTAATTAGTAAAGTAGATAAGTATATTAAACGTGCATTTTTTTGTGTTTTTGTCTCGTTTATTCAACAGTTACCAAATTAGTCAAAATTTTAGATCATTCAATACTAAGAGAATTTTACAATTTTTTATTAGAATTTTTCACAATTCAAAAGGATTGTAATCTTAGGTAGGGACATAAATTTTTTTTTAATCTTATACCTTTTTTTTTTTTTTCTTTTCTTTCCTTTTTTTTGTACAAACTTTGCTGAACTTTTAGCCCCATGTTACCTTTTATAAAATTTTATAATAATCCATGGCCTCCATTTGACCCTTAATTAATGCTAAAATTAATTCACAAATAATAGAATTATAGGATCTTCATATAAGGGCATGTTTCACAATCACTAAAAAATAAAATAAAATTTTATTTTATAATATATTAGATATATTGAAAATTTAATACTCTACAAAAATATTACACTATTTTTTACAGTTTGGATTATGAACTTTAAAAAATACTCTATTTTAAATTTAAATTTTTAATACAAAAATTTAAATTTAAAAATATAAATTTTTAATTTTTAATTTTAAAATTTTAAAATTAGGATTTAAATTTCAAATTTAAAAATTTCAAAATTAAATTTAAATTTTAAAATTTTAAAAATTGAATGTAAAATTTTAAATTTTAATTTTCAAATTTAAAAATTCAAATATAAAAATTAAAATATAAAATTTAAAATTAAAATATAAAATATAAAATATAAAATTAAAAATTAAAATATAAAATATAAAATATAAAATATAAAATATAAAATATAAAATTTTAATATTAAAATTAAAATCAAAATCAAAATTAAAATTAAAATTAAAATTAAAATTAAAATTTTAAAATTTAACTTTTCAAATTTTAAAATATAAAATTTCAAAATTTAAAATTTAAAATGCTATAATATTAATTTTAAATTTAACATAAAATTTATATTATTTTACAATAATAAATTTTAATTTTAAAATAGTAAATTTTAATTTTACAATTTAGAATTTTAAATTTCAAAATTTAAAATTTAAAATTAAATTTTAAATTTTAATTTTTTAAATTTCAAAATTTTAAATTTTGAAATTTAAAATTCTAAATTTAAAATTTAAAAAAATTTAAAATTTAAAATTTTTAAAAAGAGGTGAAATGCAAAAGAGGGGGAGGGGGAGAAGTGGTACACGAAATAATTTTTTTTTTTTTTTTCACCGGTATACTTTTTTTTTTTTTTTTTTTTAAAAAAATACACCGAAATATCAATAATAAGATTTTTACATTTTTATTGGCCATCCAAAACAGCTAACTAATAAAAAAATAATATTTTTTAAAATACAGAGTAAAATGCCTAAAACCTTATTTTGAAGATTTTCGGGCCCTAAGTGTCAATTACCAAAAAAAAATTAGTGAAATTTGTACTCAGGCGATGGATTGTACTGAATAGGAACTCCATGTAGTTTTTGTTCAACTTTTTAATGTTAGGACGGACAAGGCAAATTTGAAATTATGTTGTCAAAAGTATCAGTTTTTATATTTTTAACTAATTTTTTTTGAAAACATTTTGAATGACCACTAATACTGTAAAATGTTTATATATATATATATATATATATATATATATATATATATATATATATATATATATATATATATATATATATATATATATATATATATATATATATATTTAAATCTATTTTTTAAAGAATATAATATCATAGTCAATTCTAAGCATATATATATATTTTGTTCTATGAGACCGTGAATTTAATTTCAATCTTAAATATATAACAAGTTAATTTTTTGTATTATATAATGAATTAAATTTTTATTTATTATTTGTTCTGTTGATCTTACATGCTTTCATATTCATTATGCACGTAAGTAAAATTATAAATATATATTTTTTTGTTTGATCGATGTTTTTTTTTGTAATAAAATGATATAGTATGAAAGACTAGTTACTAGATTTGCTCCTCTTGGAACAGTTCCCATCACGTACACGCTTATAGTGGTGGGGTTGAGACAAGTTCAAAAGCTCTTTTCAATTTTTGGAACCTTTCAAAGTGTGAAAGCAAGAGTTGCAGAAGCATCTTACCTCAAGGCCAATAGTAATAATTTAAGGATAGAAAAATTGATAGCCAGTTGAGTTTTATATAATATAATTTTTCTATATTATATTTATTCAAAAATTTATAATAAAAATTAAAATTTTAAAAAAGTAAATTCAAATGGTTCTACATTATTAAAATAATTTGTCATATTCTAACTTAAATCTAAATAGCTGTTGCCTACAACAATTATATATATATATATATATATATATATATATATATATATATATATATATATATATATATATATATATATATATATATTGAAAATTTTTATATATTTTTTGAATTCTTACGAATTTAAAATTTAAATATGTGTTTTAATCTAAAAGTAATAAAATTTTAATTTATTTTTAATTCAAAATTTAAAATTTATTTTTGATCTATTTTATTTAAACTTTATAGTTATTAATTTAAAATTTTAATCACTTTCAATTACTAGGTAATTAATATCTAAAAATTATAAAATTTATTTTCTAAATACTTTCAATACTCTAGATCAAATTTAATAAAGTTAATTATCAATTCGAAAGTCTTAGTATCGAAAATAACTTACTAGCACGAAAACTATAGTACTAGAGCTCCTATATTATAGATAGTATAGAAGCCTAGTTCTATATATATAGTTTGGTTACTATGCTCTGATGAGTATGATTATTTTCGTACTCACAAGTTGTTTTTTTTTGTGGAGCTTTCGAATCAACAATTCATACTGTTAAATATAATTTAAAGTATTTAAAACTTATAAAATCAAATTTTATAATTTTTTCACATTATTTACCTTATGATCAATAGATATCAACATTTATAGTTTTTAACTTCTAGTATGAAATACTTGCTAGTTTAATGATACAAAAGAATCAAAATTATTTAAATTTTTAATAAAAAATTCTATTCACTATCTAGATTAATATCAATAGTACTCTTATCTTAAATTAAAAAAAATCCATCCTTTCTTTTAGGAGGTTCTTTGATTTTAATTATTTATTTTGTATCCGCTTGATGAATTTTATTATAATTTTAAAAAATCACAAAATTTATTTTTATATGTTTCAAATACTCTACATTATATTTAATGATTTGTATCGTCGAAAACTCCATCATTAAAAATAATTTATGAATACGAAGGATTCTATATATATATATATATATATATATATATATATATATATATATATATATATATATAGCGTATGGCTACTATACTCTTATGAGTATAAATTTCTTTATACTCGTAACTTTTTCATCCTTGGATGAAGAAATATGCGGTTAAGATGATAGTGGTCCTCCTTGGGTTTACTAGGCTGTTGGAAAAATAGTATAAATTCTAAGGACTACTATAATCGTAACCACACATTCCTTTATCCAAGGAATGAAAATTTATGAGTACAAAAAGATTTTACTCATAAGAGTATAGTAGCCGGACCCTATATATATATATATATATATATATATATATATATATATATATATATATAGTCTGACTACTATATTTGTAAAAACACCAAGCAATGGATGTTTGTAAGTTTTTTATTATTGGATCTATTCCTTTGACTAATTTCACCATTTAGATCATACTATTCACCAGCTATCCACTAAAACTAAAGGAGGCCACTATCATCCTAACTGTATATTTTTTATTTTAGGATTAAAAATCTACCAGCACCAATGACTTGATACTTTAAAAAAAATAAGAGTTTAATTATATATATATATATATATACACACACACACACAAGAGAGAGAGAGAGAGAGAGAGAGAGATCGAGATCGGCTATTATACTCTTATGATCAGTACGATCGTCTTCATACTAATTAATTATTTTCGATAATAAAACTTTTCAAATCGACGATTCGTACTGTTAAATATGATTTTTAAAAATTTAAAAGTTTTAAAAATAAAATTTTATATTATTTTCGATATCATTTACTTTACAGTTGAAAAATCTCAAAATTAATAAATTTTTAACTATTGTTATATTATACTTGCTAATTTAACTATATATATAAAAAAAAAAATTAATAAAATTTTTCACAGAAAATTTTATTCACTGTTGAAACTCCCTCAAGAGATGCCTCCCCCGTGAGAATCTTAATTTGCTAGTACCATAATGACGTAGGAAGAGACATTAATTACTTAGCTAGGTTCAGTGCCCGACCAAAGGAAAAAGCCACAAGTTGAAAATGTACCTGGTATATAACATACAACCCCTCTAAGGACTTGTGAAAAATTAGCACTTATTTGGTGCTAGTGGCTTATTATTAATTTATATATAACTCCATAATTTGTACTAACTTAGTCCCCATGGAAACACATTCATCCAATCCTTTCTTGGTGTGTATTGACTTCAATTTTGATTTTTTTGGCCACTTCCATATATATATATATATATAAATAATATATGGTTAAACATGTCCTATTCTTTATAAATAGCATGGGTAGGTTTTTTGTCACCATCTTTTGATTCCATGATTGATTCCTTTCATACCTTTGTATTGATTGAAAAATCAATTCAATAAAAAATAGTTCAAATCAAAAAGTATAACTCCCTCACCGTGATATATTCATGAAAGGCATAAAATGTTAACGCGTTTGGTTAGAAAAATATGAACGGTCATCTGACCCTTCAGTTTTAATATTGATTGGCATATATATATATATATATATATATATATATATATATATATATATATATATATATATATATAAATTTAAGAGAAGGTGATTAAATCCATTAAATTTTAACATATGAATTTAATTTACTGATTTAATGTACTCGGTGAGAATTTGAATTTATTATGATCTCACCTTATGTTAGATCTGTTATCATATAATTTAAAATATCAAATTAATCAATTTGATAGAAAATATTTGACCAGCGCAAGAATAAAGATAAAAAAAAAAGATCAGACACGGTCAAATATTAGACAAAAACTATATTCATATCCAAATTTTCTAGATATGCAATTATGTTGGATGCTAAATTTTTTGTTACCATATATCCACTAAAATTGGATTCCAATAAGATAGAATATTTCTCGGATTTGGATATGGAACATATTTAGATTTGAATATTATTTGAATAAAACTATGTACTAATATATATATATATATATATATATATATATAGTCCGACTACTATATATGCTATCGATAGCATTAGTATTTGGTGCTATCAAGTTTTCTACCTTAAGATCAATTTTTTTGATCATTTCTATATGTTAAATTTTATTATTTTTCTAACCACCAATTAAACCCAAGGGGTCCACTATCATCTCAACTACATATTTTTTTAATTTAAAAGTTAAAAACTTAATAATATAAATAACTTGATGCAATTAATAACATTCCAGCCTAGCTTTATATATATATATATATATATATATATATATATATATATATATATATATATAGCGTAGGGCTACTATACTCTTATAAGTATAAACCCCTTTATACTCATAATTTTTTTTTCCTTGGATGAAGGAATGTACGGTTAGAATGATAGTGGTTCCCCTAGGATTCACTAGGTTATTGAAAAAATAGTATAAATTCTAGAAACTATTATAATCCTAACCGTGCATTCCTTCATTCAAGGGATGAAAACTTATGAGTACAAAAAGATTTTACTCATAAGAGTATAGTAGCCAGACCCTATATATATATATATATATATATATATATATATATATATATATATATATATATATATATATATATATACACACACACACACACACATTTAAATATAAATTAGAATTAGGTATTGAATAAAATTTCACATTTAACAAATATAAATATAATTTTAATATAAAACTCATGATAAAATGAATGGGGAACCTAAAAAAATTTAACTTATTTTCCAACAATTCACATTAGAGAGTGCTTCTATATTTTTTATTTTTTGGTATCATTCATTTATTCTCGCTCTGCAATCTAGATTTATTAAAGTTGTGACTTACAATGACAGATTATTTGAAGAGTGGTACATATTATTATCTCAAAGAGAGATATTTTGATCTTTTGATACAAGAATAATTTTGTCTCACTCTCTCTTATGTATTTTTTTCTCCTCAAATTAATTAATCTAGTCAATTAGACTAATCAAACTTTTTTTTTTTGAGATAAAAAAAAAAAAAAAAAAAAGTTTGATTAGACTAATCAAACTTATAAATTATACAAATAGTCTAGATTTTTTCCTTATAGATTTATTTAATTTATCATTAAAACTTAATGGTTCTAATTTTGTTTACTCAATTAAAACTCTATGATCTGAGATTTATTATAAGTTTAAAATATTATAAGTTTAAAATTTAAATTGTACATGCTACATTTATCCTAATTTTAAGTCTAAATTGCACTATGCTATTTAGGTTTTTATGTGATTTAAATTTATTAAAACCCAGATTTATAGGAGATTTCTATAAACTTTACCGTCCAAGTTTATTTTATCCTATTTAAATTGTACTATATAAATGTTCCAAATTTATTTATTGAAGATTTATTCAATTTATTCCACTAAAACTTTATGATTTAAAAATAATTTCTCCACATTATCAAATTAGCTAGCGATATAATTATTTAGTACTCTTGTACGTTTATCAAATGGAAGAAGCGAAAACACTCCAAATCTTAGTCGGCGACAACTTTAGAGGGAGTAGAAATAGTACCTATATATATAATACTACTAAAAATCTGGATATATATCTATATTCATTTCTATTTTTCTTTTTTAATATCCGAATTTTTTTTTTGACACTCTGTAATCATATTCTCATCCGTACACAATTGGATCCGGATATTTGCACTCCGGATGCAAAAACTGTCGGATAATATCCGACCCGTTTTCACATCCACGTAAGGAGCATGCCCGACTTAGCGACCGATTGGTCCAAATGTTTAATTGGCTTCTTCCTCGAATATCGTAAAATGCATGCGTCTCAATCCCAACAAACATTAGTACGTGTTTACAATTGATTGACGGTTTTATATTTATAAATTTGATCGTTTAGGATTAATTATTTCTTAAATTCAAGAGTTGCCTGAGTACCACAAACAAAATTATTCTATTCTAACCTTATGTCACCATTAATTTGGTAAAGAAGAGAAGTTGCAAATTAAAATCTAGCTTGTTTGGTGTAATTATCGTTCCTCTCTCTCTCTCTCTCTCTCTCTCTCTCTCTCTCTCTCTCTCTCTCTCTCTCTCTATTAAACACTAATTTATGTTGGCGCCAAAAAAATAGTGTCATGTGATAAGGAGCTTAATCAATATGGTCAATCAGTGCGGACGAATCGAGAGGCGATACGTAGTACACGGGAAGCCGAGGGAAAAATAGTTGGACTCGAATGAGATTTAGACGAAAACGGCTGAAAGAGTGGAAAGATAATTTTGTGGCCAACGCGCCTCTAGCCCAAGTGCGCCCCGTAGAACAAGGGATGTGCCGCAGACCAAGGGATGTGGCCGAAAGATCCGCCACTACGTGAATCGATGAATAATCGTACGTGGAAGACTCATCACTATAAATAGACAAAATTCACGTGTAATAAAGGTCCTTTACACACATAAGAGGCCACATCTATTCTACTTTTTTCGATTTCAACATTTCCAGTATTCTAGTTTAAGAGTTTAGTTAAGAGCTTAGTAACTTTTCGACCTTTATAGGAGTAGTTCTTAATCTTATAATCAGTTTTTTCAATCAATACAATTGACTTGGCTCTTTAAGCTGAGTTTGCTTTTCGGTTCAATTCAAGTGTTTGTAAGAGAGAATTCGGTTGAGCTTATCCTTCTTGAATCTGATCATTTGATTTGGAGGTGCATTTCGAGGGTCATTTTTGAGAACTGATCCAAGACGAGGCAAGTTTGATTTGGGTAGCGGTTTGATTTCGGTTGGAGCAAAATAATTTTTGGCATGCCTGGTGGGACCCTCAGGTAAATACCAAACTTTTCTTTCATGGCTGATGACAACAGCATGAGTCTCAATAATAGGGTCGTTCCAAGATCATCATGGAACGACCACGCAAATAGTGCCGAAAATGCAAACGAGCATCAGTCGGCACTATTGTGAGGTACTGAACTTTTGCAAATTGCAAAATCGAAGTTAGATTGGTCTTTTTGCAATGTTGAGGGAGTGCTGGACTGAGCCGGAATCATTTTTGTGCGAATCGACATGAAAACGAAGTCCGAGGTGCGTTTTGGTGCGGCATGGAACAGCCACATGGTGGCACCCCATTTGGTGCGCCACCCGACGCAGACGCTATGCGCGCACCTCGTGTCCCATATATATATATATATATATATATATATATATATATATATATATATATAGAGAGAGAGAGAGAGAGAGAGAGAGAGAGAGAGAGAGAGAGAGAATTGAGTTCATATGCTTTTAAAAGCACAAAGTCATTGGTTCTTGTGAGTTTTTGGCTCTTGGATGAAAGGATGGACAATTAGAATGATAGTGAGTCCCTAAAATTTAGTGGGTGGTTGGTGGAATAGAATGAGCTAAGGAGTGAAATTGATTAAAGGATAGATCTGACGGTGAAAAACTTACAAGCACCAAATAATTGTTATTTTTACAAGCATCATAGCCGGACTATATATATATTTGAGAGAAAGATATTATGCTACCCGTCACTTTTTTTTTTTCTTGAAAATAAGTTTGGTTAAAAATTGTGAAGCAACTAAATTTTGAATTTCGAATATCGAGTATTAACTATCAAGTTCTTTGCCACTTATGCTATCAAGCAAAAGTATGCTTAAATGAAATATCAAAAGCCTACTAGCACTCTCTTTGTACCTCTCAAAATAAAAAAGAAAAAGGAAAAAAAAATTGCCCTTCTCAATTCTTCTACGACCTAGTATTTTCTCTAGCAGTGTTTTAAAAATTAATTTGTTTAAAGAAAAAGATAGCACATTGTCTATTTTTATTTATTAAAGAGATGAATTAAGTTTTAGAAGTGAGGTAATAAACATGTGATAAAAAGAAGATTAAAAAACAAAATGAACTCTTTAATGATCACAAAAATTAGTAGCTGACATGTTTGGTACCAAGGATACGATCGATTTGATAGGTTTATAGAAAATAATTTGACAGGATTAAAATTAAAAATTGGACTAAATGAAATAATCTAATCATGTGCTTGGTATGTTCATGATAAAAATCAGGATTGTACTATCCAATTAACAATAATAAAAGTTAAATTTCTAATTAGACAAGACTTTTTAAATTTCTTAATAAATTACTCAAAATAGATTGTATTGATATTTCAAACATCAAAATTGATTTTACAATTTAAACTCAAAATGTGCTTTAGAGTTGAATTTTCTAAAACTTAGATTTTGATTTTGAATTCAAAATTTGAGTCTGAATGCAAATTCAATGTCACTCAAGATGTTGCATTAGCTTTGACACAATACTTAAATTTAAATTCTAACTCAAACTTTAAATTAGATATTTTTATTTTAACTTGAATTAAAATTTGAATCTAGTAAACCTACTTTGAATTTGAATTGGAAATGAAAATTTAGGTTCACAGTCCAAATTGAAAATTTGGTTTCAAATTGAGGCTCAAAACAAATTAATAATAAAGTATGAATTTAAATTCAATTATTTGAATTTTAATTGCGATTTAAAAATTTGGCTAGCTTATTGTAGGTAATATACCCAATTTGGGCTAAATTGACAAAGGGCGAATTTAATCATACAAGATACGATTTAAAATGAGTTTTGAGAAGCTTAGTCGGAGTTTGGATGGAATTAAAATGAATTCTAATTGAAACAGACTTGAGAATAATTCTGGAATCAATCAATCAGAGTTTCAGACCCATTTATTTCACAAGCCTAGAACAGGGGGGATTGGAGCATCTGGAAATGATATTAGACTAGGGTCCGTGGAAGTGCCTAGAACATTTCAGACTCTCTCTCTCTCTCTTCCAGATCAGTTGGTATGTGGGAATCGAGAGGATTTGGACGCCCCGGCGGCAGAGTTTAGACTCTCAACTTGAGGATTTGGCCCAAAAAATTCCCACTTGAGGATGCTCCAAACACAAATCCCACATTCGGACGGACGTTCAACATGAGAGCATCCCCCTCGGGCTCGGGCGATGAAATAAACAAACATTTCGAATGCCCGATAGTCTCATTTTGAAGTGGATGGATCCAACAAGGCATCCCCGCGGGTCTGTTGACCGAATGCACCCACCCATTTTCCTCACTCACTCACTCTCTCTCTCTCTCTCTCTCTCTCTCTCTCTTTCTTTCTCTCTTTAAAGAAGAACATGTACAATCCACTATTATTTTATTAGAAGGCTCTGAGCTTGGGATTGATCTGGTTCGGAGCTAGAAAATAGAGGACGCTTCCAGAGGAAGTTCTAGGAGGAAAAAAAAAAAAAAAAAAAATTCATTTTCTCTCCAACATTAATTTTGACTCGCAAAAGAAATTAAGAAGAGGTGAGTGGACATTTTTGGATTTTAATCTTTAGGGGCCGTTTGTATTGGTACAGAACCGGGAATAGCGGATTTATCTCCCTTATTCTCCCAAACGATTCGGGAACCATCTGG
Organism: Tillandsia fasciculata; assembly: GCA_029168755.2. NCBI lineage: Eukaryota > Viridiplantae > Streptophyta > Magnoliopsida > Poales > Bromeliaceae > Tillandsia > Tillandsia fasciculata. The sequence continues at coordinate 15,369,708 of CM054930.1, forward strand.
TATTACTTAACCCAGAACAAGAAGAATAGCTGGTATAACAAATCCCATCATATTATTTTAATATTAAAATTTTTACCATATTACCCTTCTTCCCTACTTTATCTCCTCCCAACATATTATTTTAATAAAAACTCTCTCCACTCTCTCTCTCCTCTCCCCTCCTTTCTCTCTTCCCAATACACTCTCATCATCACAAATCCCTCTCTCTCCTCTATCTCTTTTCCTTCATCCCTCCTCCTTTCTCTCTTCCCAATACACTCTCATCATCACACATTAATATTAAAAAATTTTAAATTTTAAAATTTAAATGTTGAAATTTTATGTTTGAAATTTTAAATTTAATTTGAAAAAATAAAATATTAAATTAAATATTATTTTTAAATAATATAATTTAATTATGATTATAATTTCATTTCTATTTTTTTAAACCATTAATTCATTAATTAAAACGAGAAAAATGATTTTACAAAATTTTAATCACATAATAAAGCTTGAGGGCAAAAATTTATAAATATTTAGCAAATATACGATTTTTTCAAATTTTAAAAAAATTTTATGTTAAAAATTTATTATTTAAAATAAATATTATAAAATTTTAAATCTTAAAATTAAAATGTTGAAATTTTATATTTTAAATTTAAATTTTAATTTGAAAAAATAAAATATTAAAATAAATATTATTTTTAAATAATATAATTTAATTATAATTATAATTTTATTTCTATTTTTTTAAACCATTAGTTCATTAATTAAAAAGAACTAATTAAATTTTAACAACTTTTATCACATATTAACTCTTGAGGGCAAAAAGGTAATTTACCCCACTTATTCTCTTTATTCCTCCTATTCCTCATTATTAAACCAAACACAAATTCTCTTATCCCTGGAACCATCCCAAACGCGTTTTCGCTCTAATTCCGTACTTTATACTTATCCCCGGTTTAGCCAATTCCAGCTTAACCCGATTCCAAACGCACCTAAGGCTCCGCTTGGTTCGGGTTTAAGAGGGTTTTAGTTATACCGGGGATAGGTATAAATTATGGTTTTAGGCGGGGATAGAGTAAATTTGCGTTTGGTTCGGTTTAAGAGTTATACCGGGTTTAAAGAAAATTGTGTTTGGTAAATTATATAAGAATAAGAAGAATAAGACGAATAAGAAAAAATTGTGTTTGGTTGGGAATAAAGGAATAAGAAGAATTGAGGGGTTAAATATTTTTATTTACTAATTTGCCCTTTATGATATAATTTAAAATTAAATAAATTTATGGTATTATTCAATCTTATATTTAATTTAGATAATTATTAAAAAATTCAAATAATATTTACAATTAAATATTAAATTGTAATATTAATATTAATATTAAATATTAAATATTAATATTTAATATTAAATATTAATATTTAATATTTAAAATTAATAATTTTTTTAAAAAACTGAAATAAAATAAAATTTTTAGATTTATTAAAACATAAGTTAAAAAAATAATATTTATTAAATAAAAAATTTTAAATTTTAAAATTTATAAATTCAAAAATTCTAATTTAAAAAAATTAAAAATATAATTTTTATTAGTGTATGGAAAAGAAAGGAAAAAAAAGAAAAAAAAAATAAAAAGATGCCGTGGAGAGAGAGAGAGAGAGGAGAGAGAGAGAGAGAAGGTGCAGAGATAGCCACGTGATGTGCCCCTTGGTCACCGCGCCGCCCATCTCCCAATTCCCCTATTCCGCAGTTGGGGGGGGATTCCTAAACCCCCCCCATAGCGGGTTATCCACGGATAACCCGCTAAGGGGGTTTAGGAAATCCCCCCCCCCCCCATTTTAGTGTTTGGGTATGGTTAAGGGGATAAGGGGGTTATTCCCCCCTTATCCCCTTAACCAAACGGGGGCTTAGAGTTTCCAAATAAGGATTATTTTTGGATTTTTATTATGCTAGAACCATTTTTAGAATTCTTCTTAGTGTTTCAAGAGATCAAATCCATCCATCTTTTGGATGAGAGGTTTAGCAAAAATAAAAAGTATTACTAAAAAATAGTGATCGATCTGATCTCTTTTTGTTCACTGTTCTTTTATTAATGCTAAAACATTAAATATTAATTTAATAGAATAGTTTGTTTTATGCTATGAAGAAGTAGGATTTTAACTCTTTTGTATGAAAATAAGAAAGTGGCTTAAGTGCACGTAATGATGATATGAATAAAAAAAAAAATGAAGTCAAACAAATTAATGTAGCATCTAAATTTGGGTCAAATTAATTTAAGGTGAGACGTACGTAAAGACATGCCAACTCTTTCTAAGTTGTATGAGAAGTAAAGATGACAGTTGAGTGAATTGGACAATATATGTTAATCCTAAAGGTCGTGATGAACTTGTAGTATAATAATAAAATAAAATATGTACGACCTTCCTTCCGGAAGTGTCGAATCGAGAGAAAGTAGGAGCCCTGAGAGATATCTGATAGAATTTATTTGGTATAAAATAAAATCGAATACATACCAATATTCAGGATCATAAATGAAACTGTAAAATAACTTACAGAGCGCCATCGAAAAGAAATTCTTATCAAATAGCGGAAGCAAGAAATTCGGTTGCAATACTTTATATTACCGACCGAACTAGGTAATCTGGTTTCTCCTCCTGTCTCAGGCACTCTTCCGTATGGTGTGGATTTAATGGATAATCTTACCAGAATGCACATGAGTAGGTGGCAGGACCAGTACCCCTTTATATAGATTCCAGATCGACTCCCCATCAAAGTCGGTTAGGATTCTATTTAATTTAAATAAATGGGAAAGGGATAAGATATACCATATCAAGTAATTCTATATCTTTTAGGATTGACCTTATCTATAGTAAATCCAAATTTAAATATAATTAATTAGGCCACATATATGGAAATCCTAACAATCTCCCACTTTGCTTATATTAATTATATTTCATGAACGGATTTCTATATTCCAAACTTTATTGCGCATTATTGGAAACTTTATGGTCAAATACCTTAGAACTCACTTGATCCTTAACTCAAACTAAAAGACTACAATGATAAGAACTATGGCGGTCCACCTCTCTATATTAAAATTTTCCTTCCATAATTACCATATCATCTTCATCTCCTAGCCAAGCACTTTATATGGTACAACTTTATGAATGAACTAAAACTTTATGTCCATTCGTGAACAGACAAAGCTTTATGTCTATTAAACGGTCCAATACAGCTGCATTAAAACTGTAACTTTATAGGAAAAAGATAAAAATAATGTCAGAATCTTATACATCAAAAGAACTCATTAGACCCATGCTACAAACATGATCTTTATATGACCCAGGTGCTAGCCCCTTGGTCATTGGGTCTGCAATCATACACTTGGTACTGATGTATTCGATTCTAACATATCCTTCATTTATCTTTTCTCTCACCACAAGATACTTGGTGTCCAAGTGTTTACACCCCGTCGTAATCTTGTTGTTATTGGCAAAGGAAACTGCAGCTGAACTATCACAGAAAATCTTTATTGGACGAGCAATGGAGTCCACAATCTTTAAGTCTGTGATAAAATTCCTAAGCCAAATAGCCTGTGATGTGGTCTCATAACATGCAATGTACTCTGCAGCCATGGTCGAAGGAGCAGTAATGAAATCGCTCCACCAGCAAGCAGAAAAATATACCCAGTTGTAGACTTTCTGGTATCTGGGCATCCCGCAAAATCAGAGTCTGAATATCCGATCAGCTCCAAATGATCTGATCTCCTGTATATCAGCATATGATCCAAAGTACCCTTCAAATACCTCATAACTTTCTTAGCAGCCTTCCAATGCTCCATACCTGGATTACTTTGATACCTGCCAAGCAATCCAACGGCAAAAGCAATATCCGGACGTGTGCACGTCTGTGCATACATAAGACTACCAACTGCAGAGGCATATGGTATGGTTTTCATCTGTTCAATTTCTAATTGGTTCTTGGGACACTGAAAAGCATTAAGCTTATCCCCTTTCTGAACGGGAGCAACACTCGGTTTACAATTATGCATTTCAAAATTTTCCAAAACTTTCTTTATGTAGGCCTTTTGAGATAGACCGAGTAAACCTTTATGTCTATCTCTTTTAATTTCAATACCGAGAACATATGAGGCCTCACCTAAATTTTTCATTTCAAAATTTTGGAAAAGAAATTCTTTAGTGTCATGCAATAGTCCGAGATCGTTACTGGCAAGCAAAATATCATCAACATAAAGGACTAAGAAAATTATTTTACTCCCACTAACCTTCAGATATATACATTGATCAACAATGTTTTCTTTAAAACCAAAGGTTAAAACGGTTTGTTTAAACTTTAAGTACCATTGTCGGGAGGACTGTTTTAGTCCATATATTGATTTCTTTAATTTGCATACCAAGTGCTCCTTATCTTTTTGCGAGAATCCTTCAGGTTGACTCATATATACCTCTTCATGAAGATCTCCATTTAAAAAGGCAGTTTTTACATCCATCTGGTATAGCTCGAGATCGTAATGAGCAACCAGAGCCATAATCACACGGAAAGATTCCTTTCTCGATACCGGAGAGAAAGTCTCTTTATAATCAATGCCTTCTTTCTGAGTAAACCCTTTCGCCACAAGACGGGCCTTGTATTTCTCTATGTTACCTTTGGAGTCCCATTTGATTTTATAAACCCACTTGCATCCTACAGGTTTAACTCCTATAGGTAACTCAACAAGATCCCATACCTTATTGTGGTTCATTGATTCAATCTCATCTTTCATGGCATTGTACCATTCTGTTGCATTACTGCTATTTATGGCTTCGGAAAAACTAAGAGGATCATCAAAGTTCTGACCATTCTCATAAAGATAGACAATATAATCGCTAAATATAGCCGGTCTTCTCTGTCTTGAGGATCTTCTTAAATCTATCTGATCATCCACTTGTAAATCTTGATGTGGATTATCAATGATAGGTTCACCTTCACTTTGTGGTTCCAAAATAACTTGTTGTTCTACTGGAACTGGAACCATCAAATTATTAGGAACAATAATGGGTATATTCTGTACAGAATCTAAATGCTCTTGAATTTCATCAAATTCAACGAATCGAGGTTCAGAGCTCCCACTAACTGTTTCATCCTCAATAAACCGTGCTGTTTTAGTTTCTGCAATCTTTATAGGAAGTGATGGACAGTAAAACTTATACCCTTTGGACCTTTCTGAATAACCAATAAAATATCCTGAAATGGTTCGAGGATCCAATTTCTTTATTTGTGGGTCATACAATTTGGCCTCAGCTTGACAACCCCATGTATGAAAATGTCTTAAACTGGGTTTCCTACCTGTCCAAAGCTCAAAAGGAGTCTTAGTGACAGCCTTAGTAGGGACCCGATTAAGAATATATATGGCAGTTTTGAGCGCCTCACCCCACAATGATATCGGAAGGGTAGAATTACTGATCATACTCCTGAGCATATCAATTAATGTGCGATTCCTTCTTTCAGCAACACCATTCTGCTCAGGTGTGCCTGGCATGGTGTACTGTGGAACAATCCCGCACTGCTCTAGAAACTTAGCGAAAGGCCCAGGAATTTGGCCTTTATCTGTCTGTCTACCAAAATATTCACCACCCCTATCTGATCTGACCACTTTTATCTTTCTCTCGAGTTGATTCTCTACTTCAGCCTTATATGCCTTAAAGGCATCTAATGCTTCAGATTTCTCTTTAAGCAAGTAAAGATAGCCATATCGAGAGTAGTCATCAGTAAATGTGATAAAATATTTATGGCCAGTAAACGTAAGAGGGAGAGGTCCGCATATATCCGTATGAATCAGCTCTAATGTTCCATCACACCTTTTGGCACCTTTAGAGGAGGTTTTGGTCTGCTTTCCCTTTATGCAGTCCACACACGTTCCAAAATCAGAGAAGTCAAGATCATCCAAAATTCCTTCTCTAATTAATCTTTGGATTCTCTGTTTCGATATGTGTCCCAACCTCCTATGCCATAACATGGATGACTTTTCATTATTAATGCCACGTTTTGATCCAACATTTCCGTGCATGGTAAGAAGGATTTCACTATACGAATGATCTAAAGATACTTTATATAGATTATTTTCCAAAACACCAGAGCCAACTATCTCAGATTTGTAGGATAACGAAAAAACTTTATTATCAAAATTGAAACTATATCCCAAACCAACAAGTTTCGAAATAGAAATTAAATTCTTTGAAAAATTTGGAACATAAAAAGTATCACTTAGATCCAAAACATAACCACCAGAAAGAACTAATCTAAATGTTCCTACAAATTTAACTTTAGTTGGATTTCCTTCAGCAGTATAGATAGTGGCTTCATCTTTATTGGGTTTTCTGCGGTTTAGAAATCCCTGCACGGAATTCGCCACATGGCATGTGGCACCAGAGTCAATCCACCAAGTATTAGATGGAACAGAAACTAAATGCAACTCATGCATCAAAACCAGAAACTTACCTTTCTTCTGGAGCCATTTCTGATACTTTAGACAGTCTTTCTTTATATGACCCTTTTTCTTGCAAAAGAAGCACTTGGGAGTCCAATTACTTGATTGGCTTTGTGAACCAGACATGACTTCCATGTTCTTCTTTTTCGAGCCATTCTTGCCTTTACCATTCTTAGTACGCTTTATTTGTCCCTTGTGAGAAACAAAGTCAACTGTATTTTATTTTTCTTGTATCAATCTGCCTTCCTCTTGCACACACATAGTCAACAATTCATTGATTGACCATTTATCCTTATGTGTGTTATAAGAGATCTGAAATGGTCCATATTCAGATGGTAAGGAGTTCAAAATAAAGTGCACTAAGAATGAATCAGAGATGGTTACTTCAAGTGCAGTGAGCTGCGCTGCAATATCTCGCATTTCCATAATGTGCTCGCGAATCGAGCCATTTCCGGAGTACTTCATGGAAGACAGTTTATTCATTAGGGTACTTGCCAAAGCTTTACTGGAGCTTACAAACTGTTGCTCCACAGCATTTAAGAAATCGCGGGCTGTCTTACATTCAGGAATAGAGTTCCGAATGTTTTTACCGACACGCGCCTTCATCAGCATCAAACTAAGTCGATTAGAGCGCTCCCACTTTTCCAAAGATGCTGTTTGGATTGGCGTACTTTGATCTGTAAGAGGAAGAGGTTTTTCCTCTCTTAGAGCCAAATCGAGATCCATACACCCTAATGTAAGCATAATCTGTTCTTTCCACTCCGAGTAATTACAACCATTAAGTATAGGAACAGAATCACCAACAGGAACAAAAGATGAAGTCATAGTTGAAAAATAAAATGCATGTTTTTATTAATAAGAAACCACATCATAATATTCCACACCAAAATTAGAAAAATATAATTTATATGACATCACAACACCTCCTTTGGGAGCAGAATTATAAGCATAAATATTTTTCTTTCTTTCTTTATGCATATACTTTATATGACATCATAACCCCTCCTTTGGGAGCAGAGTTACGAGCATAAATATGCAATTTCTTTATCAGAAATTAATTTAGACTTTCTGTAGATCGTGATAATTTCAAGTTTCCCATATGAAGAAATTGTCAGCTTTGGCCAGACAAATTTCTCCAAACGAGTTAGAAGAAAATTACCATCCTATACCACCCATATACCTTTATGTCTAGAATCATACTAAACAAAATAATAGGGTGCAATTTCTACATGCACTTCTTTAAAGCGATTAATTCACTATTTCTTCTGAACGAGGCCGCTTTGGCTTGCACCCGAACAGTTGAAACAATAAATTAATTTTACTTAGTGCCGTATAATTAACATTAAAATTATCCAAAAGAACGCTACTTTAAAGTAAATTAATTTATTATTCTTTAGTTAGGGCCGCTTTGGCTTGCACCTAATTAATCGAAATAATAAATTAATTTAACTTAGCGTCTAGATTTAAATAATGTAACAACAATTATGATTATTTAATTTTTCATGTTATGTCTGATCAAAATAACACTTTATGATATACATGCAATAATTTAAAATATAATATTGCATTCATAAAATTTATGTATATCCATATTTCACCATGAATATCAGATAAATGAATTTATGATAAATTAATATTGTATGCAAAATTTAAATCCTTATGTGAACGGATTCTTTATGTTCACAATACTTTATTAACTCATGAATCGAAATAAGATGAATTAATAAACATAATAATTAAAAGTAATCTTTTATGAATTCGGAACAAATAAATAAATTTTAATAACAGATTAAAGTCCAATAAAAGAAAGATAGCCACAATCGTAAGAATTATATTGCCTCGGATCCAAAAGAGGCACAAACCACAAATTTATTTTTCTTCAATTAATTGGATTTTATCCAAACAACCCATAGAGTCCCAAAATTACGACAAACCAAAATGATGTAGTGGTGTCGTACAATAAGGTCACACCGAGTGGCCTTATAACGTCTTTTTCAAAATTGGGAAACTAAGAAATAACGATATCCAAATTAAAAAAAAGAAAAATAAAGCACATCAACAACAATAAGATGGCCATGAACAAATCATACGACGTGGCAATATTTCAAGAAAATCTTGACTATATATAATTAGATTCAAAGTCTAAAATCCGTTTTAAAAATAAATTCATCATTATTCAATTCAATTTAATAAAGCATACAATATTAAATTTATCTAACTGGCTCTGATACCAATTGATGGAATTTATTTGGTATAAAATAAAATCGAATACATACCAATATTCAGGATCATAAATAAAACTGTAAAATAACTTACAGAGCGCCATCGAGAAGAAATTCTTATCAAATAGCGGAAGCAAGAAATTCGGTTGCAATACTTTATATTACCGACCGAACTAGGTAATCTGGTTTCTCCTCCTGTCTCAGGCACTCTTTCGTATGGTGTGGATTTAATGGATAATCTTACCAGAATGCACATGAGTAGGTGGCAGGACCAGTACCCCTTTATATAGATTCCAGATCGACTCCCCATCAAAGTCGGTTAGGATTCTATTTAATTTAAATAAATGGGAAAGAGATAAGATATACCATATCAAGTAATTCTATATCTTTTAGGATTGACCTTATCTATAGTAAATCCAAATTTAAATATAATTAATTAGGCCACATATATGGAAATCCTAACAATATCGACTTCCTATGAGGTAGATACTAGTAGTATGGGGGGTCCGAGAGAGCAATTGAGCCAATTTACCTACTACGGAATATTGGAGAGGAGTCCGAGAGCAATTGGGTGTCCTGTCCGGCCATAATTAAGGTGTAAGCTAATAAATGAAACCAAAAACTAAATACGTTGGTTAAAATCATGAGAGGAGTTGTAACGTGTAAAGCTAGGCACGGGACTAATTATGTGGCGATCGAGGACATGAGGCAAAATGGGTAAACACGCTTACAATTAATGACACAGTGGCATCTTGCAGCATACTTTGAAGCATTGTAGAGCAACTAAAATTATTACATTTTTTTAGTAAAAATATTATTTTTATTATTATTATTATTATTATTATTATTATTATTATTATTAATGTTTATATTAATATTTTACTTGAATCGAGTGAGTGCAGAGCATCAGAATTGCACTTATTAAAAATTAATCTTAATTTTCACTCATGATTTATCATTTTCAAATCCTAACATCGCCTACTAGACACATGACGGAACGTTGCGGGTTGACCTAGAGAGAGAGAGAGAGAGAGAGAGAGTCTAGATATACTCGTTTCTTTGAAAAATAAAGTGTTGTAATATTTTGGGATTAAAAAGGTGTAAACCTTTATTTAGTTATTTTGCCATATATATATAATGTTTCGACTAGTTGTAGATTTTAAAATATTTAAAATTGAATATTTTAATTTGTGGTTTTACTTTAATATACTTGTATATACATACTTTTATATGAATGTATAGATTGATATATAATTCCTCTAATTAGTTCCGATAGGAAAAGTCTTATTCGTTCGGTGGGTTTATACGCGTGGTCGAACGGATTGAATTAGCTAGCGGTCTAAGAATATGTCAATTATTTTTAAAATAAGTATTTGATTAAAATTTTAACCTAAATTTAAATTTTGAATATAAAATTTTTAAATTTTTAATTTAAATTTAAAATTTTATTTTGAACTTATACTATAAAATTTAAATTTAAATTTTAAAATTGAATTTGAAGTAGAAAACCGAAGGAGAGAAGGAATCTGAGGACAAGTTAAAGGAGCAGAGACATGAAGAGGAGAGAAAGAGAAGAGTAGGAAATTTGTAGGGGTGTGTGGACGGTGGGTCCCTAATAAGAGGGGGAAAAAACAACTCCACCTGATTGTGAAGGTCACGAGATAGAGGAAGGCTCGACGACCAAGTCCAATCCAATCTGGGTTTAATTAATCCCGACTCTCACCACAGGATTCACTAATTCCGAATTAGATTTGTAATATTACTGTAATTAATTCTTTATATCGTCAATTCAAAATATTTAAATTATTATAATTTAATTCAAAATAAGATAGTTGTAAAAAATATTAGTGAGATAGTTGAATCATTGCGAAATTATCATGGAGCTAGGATGAAGTAGTATGTTGAAATTAATTGTGCACGTGCAATGTGCTACAAATTAATATTTGATCCTCTTATACAAATGAATTCAAGCTTGAATTTTGTTAACTTAGATGTGGTCGTTAATTTTACACCAAGTTCGATTCAGTCGACAGTGGCTCCTTAACTTAATTGGTCACACAAATAATCCTTAATTCGCTATGTTGTCCTCGTCGCCATTATTTTTTTATTTGTTTACTTTCAGACTAGAACGGTTGAAACTAGTGTCTAAAGAAGCTTTCTAATTTTTTTTTTTTTTTTTGCTCTGGCAATTTCAGCTTGCGGGGCGTTCCGTGTACTAATTAATTGGATCTTATATCTAATGTTCAAGCTTTTAATTTCCTCTATGATTTTTATTTGTTTCTTCTCCAATGGCAGGACGAAACCAAAATTTAATTTAGATCATGAGAGGGCCTCAAATTCATAACATATATTTATCTTAAAATAAAATTTATGATGCAAATTATAACCAAAACATAATATATAAGACACAAGTTTTTTACAAAAAAAAAAAAATAATATTTTAATTTTTGCTATACCATTTTTATTAGAATCCTTTATGTTATTTTTTAAAAACCATTGTGTCTGTGGCCGACACGTACACCTCGAGACTACTTAAACTTCATTTGGTGTCATGATTTTGGAAGATCGATTGAAGATAGCGATAGTGCTTTTATGATTGAATTGTAACTTGGAACGTTGGTGCAGGCATAGAATTTATTATTATTATTATTATTTTTTTAGTGAAATCGCTTCTACCTTTCTACTTTGTTTAATTCTTTAGTTGTGTTTGGCGGTACAGGACGATAATGCTACGAGCCTAATTTTGTTATTTTAGACTGAGGGACTTATTAGATTTTAAGCAAGATGAAATACGGCGAAAAAAAAAAAAAAAAAAAAAAAAAAATTCGCACGAGATTGCTGATATGATCGAAATTCTTGGTGCTAGCTCGATCGTGAATATTTTAGAAAAAAAGGAAGAGAAGGAAAGAGAAGACGGCTAGAAATAATTTTCTAAAAACTCTCATATATATATATATATATATATATATATATATATATATATATATATATATATATATATATATAAGATATAATTTTTTTTTTTTTATAATTATCAAGAATAAAAATAAAATTAGATTTAAATTTATTTTATTCCTAATCGGTTCAATCGATTAAATTCTAAGTTAATTCGACTTGAAGTCAATACTAATTTGATCAAATCAATTCAATAATACAAAATTTGCACTTAAGTCCTCTCACAACTCACTATAAGTCCTTTTTTACAACATTTGTTTTTTAATATTTCTAATTTATAAAAATTATAAATTAGTCCAATTATCAACATATTGATAATTAAGTTTTCAGGCGATTCAAAAATCGCAATCCATCTATCCGATCAGTCATAACCTCTTATATGTGTACGTGATCTCATAGATTTTATTCTATCTAGCAGTGAGATATATTATGATCACTATCAATAATATTGCTAAAACTCTTTTCAGTGGGTTAGAATAACTCTAACTCAGCCCAATAAGAATCATCGATTATTCAGATAATTCGTGTGAGTCCCACAATCCACTCGTGACGCCTAACAGCATGTAGTGATACTTCAGTATAATAGAATATTGAATCTCTAGATGCAATTAACATGTGATACAATCCTTTTATTAGGAGTCCCAACTAGACGGAGGTTATGGAATTGCTCGTCAAACCTGACCGCTTGTCATATGGCAAATTTATTCAGCTAGAGTTTCTAATATCGAAAATTCTTTCCGTTATTTACTATCCTGATCAAGATCTTATAAACTCGGTCTCATAAATCATATAGAACTAACTATCTTATCTACTACGGATGATAGATTTTATATAGGTGCACACCCTATTATTATAAAGAACCTATTGTAGTCAACATACACCATAAGGACCAAAATGGTTAAGAATCAAGTGTATGTACAGTCAAACTACAATTCATTATGAATAGCCGAGACACCGTAGGTTAAAGGACTAGTCACATTACTGCAACATAGAGTAAGTCACTGATGAGTGAGTAGAAATTCAAATGATTTCTCGTGTTGGTCACGCTCGATACCCTTGTTCTCCAACAACTACCTATATATTCGCTCTAGTATCCCCACATTATTGACTCGAGACTCATTTACCTTAAAAAAGAAGCGATTTGTGCACCAATCTCACCGAATCAATTACTGTCCTCGTGGTGATCCATCGATCGGGAGCATTTAGGAATTAATCACCAATGATATATGTCTCAAATTCTTAATTTCTGAGAATACATATCATCATTTTATTGATTTTTTGGATAATTTATAAACACATACATAATATGAATGAAAATAAAAATTCAATTACATTATATTCATAATATAAAAAGTTAAATACAAATTTATATCCTAAATATAATATATGTGTCGGCCTAGTTGACTTTTAGGACATACATCTAATAGGATTAGAACCATCATATATTTAATTTGTTTCTTAGTTCAGTGACTTCAAATCATAAATCTTCTGTGTATCTCTTTTCCAATTTACATTTGGAGAATCTACTTCGTTCATCTTCCCTTCGATTTGGTTTGGAAATATATATATATATATATATATATATATATATATATATATATATATATATGTTTCTCTTTGCTAATTATGGGGTTATACTTTATTATTGTTTCCAAATTAATAATATTGTGCAATCAGGCTCTACAAATTAATGAATTGCTTTCGACATGCTCCTCAAGAAAAAAAAGAAAAAAAGAAAAAGAAGGAAAGGCTTTGAAAACTACACTTTCTCACTTCCTAGTTATGGCTGACTATTCAAGAAATGTGATCCACTGGAGCCTAGAATTAAGCTTGTATTCAGCATTTAGCAAGCTCAACAGTGGGTAAAACCTCTGCACCTAAATTTGTAATTGTGATTCTGACTCACCAATTAATTAAGATTTAAAGCTGGTTTTTTTTTTAAAAAAAAAAAAAAAAAAAAAAAATTAATTCTACTATAATTCACTTAAATTCAATGAGGAAAAGAACAGTCGTATATATTCTTCGCATCCAAAAAGTAATCAGAAATGCAGTGAATTGTTGAACGGTACGTTCGCTGTGTTTCTATACGTCGTAGGGGAATCATTAATTAATTAACCGTGCACGCGGTGGGATCCTAAATTTATATAATCCAATTGATCGTTGCGCGCAAGTGTTTAATTTCTAGCTAGACTAGTTATTGGCCATGGTTAATTAAAACAAATTAATCTTGACAAACTTGAGAAAAAAGAGATGCAAAAATTCCATCTTAATTTTAGAAAGGATAAGAGAAATATTAACCTTTTTGGTGATCGGGATAGGCGCGGCCACTGCTTTAAGAGGCGTGCAGCGACGGCTGCTCGGAGCTAGAGCCCGTACTGTCTGGAGTCGTCTCGGGTTGATAGGGATATCGTCAAAGCAGACGGCTCGAATCCGACCGCGCGTAGTCTGTCCACGGCCGCCGACACATCCTCCTCGCCTCCCTCTAAGCCAACCCATCTCCTCCCCACCACCAAGTTTACTCTTTCTGCTCAAACTTTGCACGTACACCATATCATCATTCATGCACCTCACATACACACCCTTTGCGGCCCAAGGCATTATCCTCTGTATCCTGTGTGTGTGTGTGTATATATATATATATATATATATACACTCTTCTCTCTAATTCTTTCTTATCCTTTTTTAATTACCTACCATAAATTCACAACAAATAAAAAAGTTCTCGTACAACTTTTTTTTTTTTTAAAAAAAGGTATAAATTTATGAATAATAAACAGAAATGAAATGATTCGTACCTTTTGATGTCCTCAATAGTATGTGAATTTTTTTTAATCCTTTTTTTTTTTTTTTTTTTTTTTTGCAATTTTCCCACTCTTCTTTTGGGCTATTCCCTATGCGCGCCCGAGATCTCAGCAATTTTTTTTGCCTCTTCAGTAGTACATAAGAACCTTCTAAATTCTCAGAGAAATAAAATATTTCTATTATAAATAAATGTGAACCATTTTACGTATTTATCCCTGTAGTTTTGACGATGAGTGCCCCACGTAATGCCACGTGTCAGAGTGTTTTTGGGAATTCACTCTCTCCACCACTTATCTTCGCCTTTCTCTCATCCATAGCTCCCACGTTTTTGTGGTTTCCAAAGAGGGAAAAATAATGGTCAGAAAAATTAGATGAATAAGATATGAAACAGGCCCACACTCTTTTGTTTATAAGATTTTTTATTTTATTTTATTTTTTTGAGGGAATATGTTTGCAGGCCAATTGTATGGTAAATTCATCACTTTTATATTTTTACAAAATCGAATTACTATTTTAAATTTTTATATTTTATCAGAATTTTTAATATATTGACTAATATATATATATATATATATATATATATATATATATATATATATATATATATATATATAGACTGAAATGCTATTAATATAACCAAGTCATTGATGCTATTAAATTTTTAACCGTTGAATTAAAAGATATATGGTTGAGATGATAATGGGCCACTTGAGTTTAATGGGTGGTTGGAGAAATAGTAAAATCTAACGGGTGAAAATAATCAAAGGGATTGATGTAAGGGTAAAAAACTTGATAACACCAAATGCTTGATACTATCGATAGCATAGTAGCCGAACTATATATATATGACACCCCAATAGTCTCACATCGGATGAGAATGGGTTGTGATTGGATTTATAAGAGATATGAACACTAGTAATAATAACTGGGCTTAAGCATTTTGGGCTGTGGTTTGGACCTAACGAGTTATTATTGTTAGCGGATCGGGTCGTCACAATATATATATATATATATATATATATATATATATATATATATATATATATATATGTTATTATAATCTAACATGTTTTTCTTCTCTCCTGGTTTGTCGTCCTTCTCACTGTTTCTTCCTCGCATTTTCCTTCCGCTTTCCTTCCCTTCTCCTCCTCCACCGCCCCAATATCGATGTCGCGCTTCATTCTTTTAACTGGCCCACGCCTCTGCCGATATCGGTTCAAATATGATATAGATAACGAAGATGAGCTTGCAGCGGAGCATATGGCCGCGGATGGCGACGATGATAAGGGTACTGAAGAATTTAAGTATGACGGGGTAGGAGAGCATGTTCGGCGGGGGCGGTGGTTGCGGCAGAGGCGTGGGAGAAAGCGCGATAGCGAAAAAAGATGCAGAGCGTGGAAAAAAAAAGAAGAAAGAATAAAAAAATGTTTCTCCTACAAAGGCAATTATGTATTGCCGCTATTACAAAAAAGGTTAAAAATTAGAAAAGAAAGAAGAAAATAATAAAATTTTACTGTTAAGATGAAATTGTATTATTTGAGTTGAAAGTTATATTATTTGAGCGAAAGTTAAACTTTTTTGAGACGAAAATTGTATTGTTTGAGACAAAACTTATATTTTTTGAACGAAAATTGTACTATTTGAGACAAAGATCTATACTATTTGAATGAAAATTGCACTATTTAAAATTATTTGAGATTAATTAAGTTGTTCCACAAAAGTAAAAAGTTACAAAGTTTGAGACCAAGTTGCACTGTTTGATCGAAAGTTGCACTCTGTGAGCGAATTAAAGTTGCACTATTTGAAATAAAAATTATACCATTTAAAATTATTTCAGAGTAAGTTTCACCATATAAAATAGAAGTTGTACTTTTTTAGATTAAATTATACAATTTAAAACTATTTGAGGCTAAGTTAATTGTTTGAGATTTAGTTTCAAATAGTGTAAGTCCCAAACAGTGTAATTTAGTCTCAAATAGTGCAACTTAGTCTCAAACGGTATAATTTCTTTATATGGTATAACTTAATATGAAATAATTTTAAATGGTGCAACCTTCGTTCAAAGAGTGTAATTTTTATTTCAAAGATTATAATTTTTGCCCAAGAAGTACAATTTTCGTCTCAAGTAGTGCAACTTTCGCTCAAAAAGTCCATCTTTCGTTCAAATAATGCAACTTTTGCCTTAAAAAAGTATAATTTTCGTCTCAAAAAGTATAACTTTTGTTTCAAACAATGTTACTTTATCTTAACAATGTACCTTTATTTTTTCCTTCTTCTTTAGATTTTGGTCTTTCCTGTAGACAACATAAAATGGTCTTGCCTAGCTCGCGCCCTATCTAGGGCTTCTCTCTATTCCTTTGCAATCTCCGCACCTTTCTCCACTATCAAGGCAGGGTCCACAACCTCTCGGTAGGTTTGGAGGTTTAGGGTCTGAACCAACCTGATGATGGACGTTCTAAGGCTGTTCTCAAACATACGAGCCTTGTCCTCGTCGTCCCTCACCACGTGCGGAATACAATTAAGCAGTCGAGTAAATTCCCTTTCGTACTCTGCCACGGTCTTGTCTCATTGCCTCAAATTGCGGAGGTCTCTTTCCATTTGCCTTTTTGTGCTCGCCGAAAAATATTTCATTGCGAGCATACTCTTGAATCGCAGCTAGGTGATTGCTGCCAAATCGGTCGTAGGGTCATCCCGGATGTCTGTCCACCACTAGTAAGCGTCGCCCTTAAGATGGTGTGTAGCCAACCACACCCGATCTTCATCTGCCACGAAGGTATCATGGAAAATCTTCTCCATGTAAAATTCATTTCTCAAAAACCCAATGATCGGGTCTCTCTCTATCATATGTCCGGGGCTTGGATTCTTGGAATTCCCTCAAACAAGCCATGAGTCAGTCCCACTCTGCTCCTTCTATCATTCTCGGTAAGACCGTTCTCGCTGGTGGAGTCTGAATCGGCGGTGACATCACTACCTTCTCCCGGCCGCCTGCGATTGGAGTGTGATGCGAAGACTTGGGCTGTAGTGGCGCTAGTTCCCTTGCAACGTTCTTCCGATGAATTCACCGTTAAAACACCTAGTGTTGGTGTATCTGGCCCATGGTGCATCAATGGGATGCCACAGATGGACCCTATGAGTTATCATTAGCTGTGTTGGCCTTCGGCTAGGTTTGCCGAAATTTCTGAAAAGAATTAGGCCAAACAGAGGTCGGAAATGGATTCAGCACGGAAAAACGCTTGAAAACGGCTATTTGCTTGTTTGATTCTGAGTCCGGATGCCCAAAAACGGACTCCCGAAAGTTTTTATTAGGTTTTGGTGCATGGGAGGGGCCGTAGACCGCCGGCAAGCCACGTGGCGGCCTGTCATTGGCCGGTTTTTAGCGCGCGGTCCACGGAGTAGCGCGGCTGGGTGCACAGACCCGGCGCAGGGACACGCGGCACCGCCTGATTGGCGGGCTCAGGGCGCGCGGTCTATCGGGTGAGCACGGCGGTGCATGGACCAAGGCAGGGGACACGTGGCAGCCTCCGGTTGGTCGGTGCACGCAGCGCGGTCCACGGAATTCCAAAGCGGAATGCGTGGACCGGGTGTAGGGGACACGTGTCACCCTCTGATTTGCGGGCGCACCGTGCGCGGTGCACGGGAGCCTTGGCCGGCGCCTCGGGGCGCGTCCGCACGAGGGGGCCATGCCGCGCGACCGGCGCGTGCGGCGACCGGTCGGCGGGTCAACCGGCTGAACACGTGGCGCCCGCTCATTGGTGGGCGGCAACCGCCTTACTATGCGATGGAAGGCCACGTGGCAGCCGGTGAGTGGCCCGCACAGCTGTTTGCTGTTCGGCGGGGCACGTGGCATCATCTGGTGGTTTCGGGCGTGAACAGTGTTGGGCCGGCCCAACACTGTAGGCGCCCGAAAGTTTTCGGGCGCCCGAAAGTCCTATACTTGCTTTTTTTGGGCTTTTTCTGGGTGGGGCCTATAAATAGGCCCCTTGGGCCTCATTTTAGAGGCTTTTCTCGAGTGTTTCTGGCTAAGTGCCCCCCACCAAAGTTCTTCCTCTTCCTCTTGTGCATCTTTCGGTGGAAGCTCAGAATTTTTGGAGACCGCAACGACGACGATTTCTGCATCGTGGTGCGGAGCGACGATTTCCTGTTGGAGGCCCATTTTCGTCGCATTTCAGTCTGGGAGGTCTACAGAGCTACCCCGACGATATTTTTGGACGATTTCTATGGCGGCGATTTCACGAGAGGTATATATACAAATTTCGTGTTGGTCACTTTTTCTGGATTTGAGCTTTTATTGAGGTTTTGGGTACGTTTTCAACCCCCTTTGCGGCTGATGGACTGTTTGGACAGCACCTAATTGTCGGATTTTTATCTCCGCATCCGGACATCGGAATTCGACGTTTCAGGGCTCTATCGACATCTAATCTTCGCGAGGATCGCCGTCATATTTTTATTGGAATTTTTGGAGGTTGTTTTACAGGTGAAATTTTCGCATAAAGATGACTGTTCACCGCAGAATTTGTAACTTGGAATTTTGTGGAATTTAAGTGTAACTTTGAGATGTATTTTGTAACCAGGATGTTTTGAGCACTACTACTGTACTATTGGCTTGGTGGATGTTTTGAGATATCTGTTTCTGGGCATTCTCAGCTGTACAATTTCGGACAGTTAGCACATTCAGGTGGGTGACTTTGCTTTCAAAATCTATGGATTGCGTGCTAATTCTATGTATGTAGGATCATGCATGTTAGTAATTGAACTTAATAGCATGTGGAAACTGAATGTTATTACTCTGGATATCAGTTGATGAATCTTGTGATCTTATTGCTTCCTACAACATGTTAATTATTGAAATCTTGGAACTTGACCTAGCACCCCCGTCATATGTATCATGTTCAGCCAGACTGTAGAAAACTTCAAGTTGGGCTAGGTTTCTTTTATTGCTCTAGACATTCCCACATCACTTTATTATACTTGTCATTCTGGACTTAGCTTTTCTCGCCCGGGTTGTGGGCTGGGAGGTCGGGTGGTTGTGGGATGCATTTACACTCGTGTCTGGGGACCGAGTGGAGTTGACAGCAGTCTGTAGATCAGTTTTCTTTGGGAGAGTGATAGTGATGGTAGATCTGGGTTCTTGGGAGCTGTGAGAGTGACAGTGAGTCTCAGCTGTGTAGATTTCAGCCTGTGAGTGAGACAGTGATTTGTTGGTTATAGCCGATCTTGTTGATCGAGGATTTGGATCATAGGCTGCATGAGCCACATTTGAGCTCGACAGAGATGCGCGGATACTTTGCTCGGTGGGGTCGCGCCCCTCGAGTGCCACTCCGGAGTTGGGCCTGATACTTCTATCGCGGCTTGTCGATGCATTTGTCCCTCTGGCTGAGCCAGTTTTGGCAGTCACGGACACCGTCCCTCTGGCTGAGCCAGTTTTGGCAGTCACGGACGTCCTACATAAGTCCGGTCCTCCGGGATGTAACGGCAGTAGGTAGGCGCAGGTTTGACTACTGGACCCGATGTGGCAGTCAGTTTAGATTGGGTGATTTGAGATGAGTGTTAGTTGTGGCATACTGTTCTTTTTGTTCCACTCATTGAGCATCTAGATAGAGGCATAGTAGCTGTAGACTTTACCTTTCCAGCTTTTCTTTACAGCACTGCATATGTTACTTTATGCCTCTAGTAGACTTAGTGGGCAGACCGTCGGGCTTGTTGGCGGTACCCACTGAGAACTACTGTGGGATGTAGTTCTCACACCCGTCGTGGTGTCTTTTCCCCAGGGACTTCTGCTCCGGTTCCTGCTGCTCCAGTTGCTGATCCAGCTCCTTCAGACGGAGGTAAGGGAGTCGCGAGATAGATCCCTTCCTGTCATCCTCAGAGTGAGAGTAGATGTACCCCTTTACTGCTTTTGAGTGTGTTGTGTCGAGTGACTTTTGTAGTGAGGTATCGAGTTGTACCTTTCTTTTTCTGCTGTTCAGAGAGACTTCTGTATTTGGTGAGGTTGGTTTGTATATTTTAGAGCTGTAGTTGTATTATTTTATCTTTTATTTCAGCTCTGATATCTGCTAGTGTAGATGTTTCTTTGCAGGTTAGTCGCTACGTCTATACGGGGCTTCCTGTATGGGCGGCGGATCTGTTGGCGAGCCCGGGTCGCAGTATCGACCCCGGGGCGTGACAGATTAGAGTGGTATCAGAGCCTAGGATGTAGGTCTTGGAGGACTTAGGAACCCTAGGCTTGTGGTTGGACCCTAGGATGACTCACGTGAGAGCCGTAATTTTTAGCGAGAGTCCTGATTGGGTTTCTAACTCTCCCGAGCAGATCGGGATGAGTGATTGACATGTCTTCCTTCGGTGGCAACTATGTTGGCTGCAGACAACATAGTACTTCGGGAAGGGGGACATGCCTTTTGACTTTCGCTAGATTGGGTCGAGTGTTGATTTGGGTTCTGATTGTTTGCTTTGTCCCTCAGGTGGGGATGCCTCCTCGACGTGCGTTGGCGACGCATTCACAGCCTTCTTCCTCTGAGCCCGAGCAGGAGGACTCGGGATAGGGACAGCAGAGGGAGGTTCAGGAGCTCCGTGCCCAGATGGCACAGTTGGCTGAGGCGTCTCGGTGCCAGGAGGAGGCAGTGGGTCGGTTGATGCTCATGATGGAGCAGAGGGCGCAGCCGGCTGTAGCACCCCCTGAGAGTTTGCCGGTGCCTTCTTCGCCTGTTGTGGCGCCCCCTATTGTGCAGCCTGCACCGGCAGTTCCGGTTGAGCCGGTTTCTAGTAGGCCACCGTCTGGGACGACGGGACCGTTGACTTCAGTAGAGTAGCGGGAGGTGGTGGATCTATTGATGAGGTTCCGCCAGTTCGATCCACCCCGTTTTTCTGGTATGAGTGCTGAGCCGTGGGAGGCCGAGTCTTGGATCATGGCCATGGAGCGTCATTTCGAGAGCTTATTTATTGAGGAGAGGTTTCGAGTTCTCTTGGCTACTCACTTTTTGGAGAGCAACGCCGAGGCATGGTGGCGGCGTTTGCGACCCGCTGGTCCGCCTGGGACGCAGCTTCTCTCATGGGCAGAGTTCTGCAGTATGCTTCTTGGGGCCTTCTTTTCAGAGAGTGTTCGGCAGAGACTGGAGGAGCAGCTGAAGAATCTCCGCCAGGGAGATAGGCCCGTGCACATGTACATAGCTGATTTCAATCAGCTGTTGGCTTGTTTGCCCCATGTGGCCAGAGATGAGACCCACCGGATTTACATGTTTGAGAGAGGATTGCGCCGGGACATCTATCAGTTCGTCCGCTCCCGCAGATTACAGACTTTGGAGGCCTCGATGGAGCAGGCGTTATATGTTGAGTGTGGAGAGGCAGTGATGGCAGAGGTGGCTCCAGCCCCCGTAGTGACTCCTGGGGCGAAGCGCCCGGCACCGATGGAGGAGGGGCAGTCGAGTAGGCAGGGACCCCCGAGACCTCCACGTTTCCACTCTCAGGGTCGGGGGTATCAGGGGCGGCAGAGATCAGGGGCATCTCGTCAGTCTCAGCAGCAGCAGCATCGACCCCCTCGACAGTAGCAGCCTTCGCAGCAGCAGCAGACTTCACGGCAGTCGCGCCCTGACCGTTGTATCATTTGTGGAGGACCGCACCCACCGACCCAGTGCCCGCAGAGGTAGGGCCGTTGTTTCCGTTGCGGGCAGACCGGTCACTTCGCGAGTGCGTGCCCCAGAGCCGGTTATCCAGCTCATTCCTCAGCTTCAGCACCTTCTGTTCCTCATCACCCAGCTGGACCTTCTGCGGCCTACGGCAGGCCAGATTTTGCTTCATCGTCTTTGCGATTGCCAGAGCGACGTCCCCCAGCGCCGAGCGGTCGAGTCTATGCCGCTCAAGTTGAGGATGCTACAGCAGCAGAGCATGTCGTCGTAGGTATTATTTTGATTTCTGCTGTTCGTACTCGTGCTCTTTTTGATAGCGGTGCATCACATTCATTTATCAGTAGAGCATTTGCATCCCTACATGGTATAGAGGTAGTTTCTTTATCGCATGCTTTAGAGGTTCAGATTCCAGATCATGTCTTGCATGTCGAGGAGTATTGTAGGGATTGCCCTGTGCAGTTGGGATCCTGGATTTTGCCGGCAGACTTGCTTGTCTTGCGGCAGCTCCAGGATTTCGATGTCGTACTTGGTATGGATTGGTTGTCGCGGTTTTATGCTACCATAGACTGCAGAGAGAGGACGGTGACCCTCCGTGAGCCGGGACAGGAGGTGATTGTTTATAGAGGCTGTCAGAGCTCCTTGTTTGCGGTGACGATTTCTTCGGCGAGAGCTAGGCGGATGATGAGTAGAGGCTGCACCGCTTTCTTGGCGACGATTGTGGAGGTGCCTATGACGGCACTGGGACTCGAGGATATTCCTGTTGTCTGTGAGTTTTCAGATGTGTTTCCCCCTGAGTTGACGACTATGCCGCCGGAGAGGAAGATAGAGTTTGTGATTGATGTGGTACCCGGAACCGCACCAATCTCAAAGGCACCTTATAGGATGGCACCTGCCGAGTTGAGGGAGTTGAAGGCCCAGCTTCAGGATCTGATGGACAGGGGCTTTGTTAGGCCCAGTGTTTCTCCGTAGGGAGCGCTAGTTTTATTTGTGAAGAAGAAGGATAGGTCACTTCGTTTGTGTGTGGATTATCGGGAGTTGAATAAAGTGACCATCTGGAACAAGTATCCCCTACCACGGATAGATGATTTATTCGACCAGTTGCAGGGAGCCTCAGTGTTTTCGAAGATCGATCTTCAGTCAGGTTACCACCAGTTGAGGGTGAGGGCCGAGGACATCCCCAAGACGGCTTTTAGATCCCGGTATGGGCATTATGAGTTCACGGTTATGCCATTTGGTTTGACTAATGCCCCTGCTGCATTTATGGACTTGATGAACCAGGTATTTCAGCCGTACTTGTACCTTTTTGTGGTTGTTTTCATCGACGACATCTTGATCTACTCCCGGAGCGATATGGAACATGAGGAGCACTTGAGGATAGTGCTGCAGCTTCTACGTGAGAAGAAACTGTATGCCAAGCTTAAAAAGTGCGAGTTTTGGCTTCGGGAGGTTGCATTCTTGGGCCACATAGTATCAGCCGCAGGAGTGGCAGTTGACCCGACGAAAATTGATACAGTTCGGGATTGGCCGAGACCGACGACGGTTACAGTGGTTCGGAGTTTTCTGGGCTTGGCAGGCTACTACCGTCAGTTCGTAGAGGGCTTTGCAAAGCTCTCTACTCCCCTGACCAGTTTGACTAGGAAGGGGACGAGGCTTGTTTGGACTGAGCAGTGTCAGCAGAGTTTTGAGAAGTTGAAGAGGAGATTGATCTCAGCACCAGTTCTTGCACTGCCAGTGATGGGTGATGGATTCGTGATATATAGTGACGCCTCTCACAGTGGATTGGGATGTGTTTTGATGCAGCATGGTAGGGTAATTGCTTATGCTTCACGGCAATTAAAGGATTATGAGAAGAATTACCCTACTCCTGATTTAGAGCTTGCAGTTGTGGTGTTCGCATTGAAGCTGTGGCGACATTACCTCTACGGCGAGCACTGCGAGATCTACACGGATCATAAAAGCTTAAAGTATTTATTTACTCAAAAGGAGCTGAGCCTGAGGCAACGCCGGTGGTTGGAGTTACTAAAGGACTACGATGTGAGTATCCTTTATCATCCCGGCAAGGCCAATGTTGTAGCAGATGCTTTGAGTCGGAGGTCAGTGCAGAGTTTGAGCATGTTGATCACACAGCAGGCAACGCTGATTGAGCAGATGAGGCGACTACAGATTGAGGTGGTATCCCCTGGGTGTAAGGAAATGGATGCGCGTGCATGCGTATTTAATGCAGCAAAAATAAGTTTTATGATCATAAATATGACCTAATAAAATATACCTTAACATCATAACATTTATGATATTACTGTATATATATAAATATGTTACAAGATCATCTCGTGAGACACACAAAAATTATTATTCTAATCTAATTAGAAGAAGGGTTAGAATTTTAACCTTTGCTGATTACCGAAATTGTCTGTCGGTTGATATTGGATCTGAACTTCCGGTCCTTTGAGCCGCACAACTGTCCGGCCTCTATGTGTATCCATACAAGGCTGCTACGGGATCTGTGCTTCACACAATATAATCTCGAAACTCCTTTCGTGATTTCTTGTATCAATGTGGAGAATAATTAATTCTCAAATTGTGCTAGCAATTTCAAGAGAATTAACTATAATATATAGAGACCAATGATTGTGGAAGACTTCTCTCTAATGATTAAAGAGAACTCTAAATGATTAAGAGAACTCTATATGATTACTTCATATGATTTCTCATATGATTCTCATATGATTCTTTTTATGATTACTATATGATTACTCTCTTTTTATTATGCCTTTGTTTGAGGGAGATTACTTGTCACGCCCCGGGGTCGAAACTGCGACCCGGGCTCGCCAACAGATCCGCCACCTATGCAAAATCCCGCACAGGCGAAGCGTCTAACCTACAAAAGATAGTACTATAGCTACGCAAATATCAGAGCGAAAATAAAATGCTGTAAAATAAAATTCAATCACTGTACAACACGAAATAAAGTACAACATCCATCTCCTCAAATACAGATTGTGATGACCTGGATCTCCGCAGAGCTGCTGCAGCGCGTTGAGGTGGCTATTGGAGGCCTACATGGTGTGTTGGAGGTGTTTGGAGCATAATTGGGCACAAGTGTTGGACTTCGGGCTTGAATGGATCTTGTGAGTGATCGGAGGACCCCGTGGAGGGTTTAGAAGTGGTTTCGCGCGAAACGGATATTAAAATTGGGCTCCGCGCGAAATTCGGGCTAAGAACACATTTTCGGGTGCCTTCGGCAATTTTTAGAGTTGGAATTTGGCAAAACGGACGTCAAATTCGGATTCAGCGCGCGAAAACGGTTAAAACGGACTACCTACTTGATGTTTTGGGCAACCGGTCACTGTTCACTGCCGGAACAGTGTTTCCGGCGATCGCCGGCGGCGGGCAGCGGCGGAGAGCGGCGGCGCGGCCTCGGGCAGGCGGAGAGCGGCGGCGGGCAAGGCGCGTGGGCGCGGGCAGCGCGCGCGGTCCACGCGGGCGGCGTGCACCCGAGGGATGCCACGTGGCGTTTCCTTATTGGATGGCTTGCAAGGCGCGGTTCATGGAATTTCTCGGGGTGCACGGTGGACCGGTGGAAGACACGTGGCAGCACGTCATTGGTTCGGTGTATAGGGTGTCGTGCACCGGGTGCAGCGAGCACGTGGCATGGACACGTGGCGCGCGGGGATTGGGCGCGTCACTGTGCGCGTGCAGGTGGCAGGGGGGGCGCGGCAGGTGGCGGTGGCGGCTGGCGTGGCGGCCACGGCGCCGACGTGGCGCACGCGTGCGCCACGTGGCAGCCCGCCATTGGCGGGCTGCCAGCCACTCCGTTGACCAAGGACGGCCACGCGGCGCGTGGGGATCGGCTGGATCGGCTGTCCCGTGTTCGGGGACAGGTGTCGGGACGCGGAGTGGGTTGGACGGTTCCGCGGTCCGGCCGGATCTGGTGTTCGGGTGTGGGCTTGTTGGGCCGGGCTACTGTGCGGGCCCGATTTCGGGGCCCGAATCTTTCGGGCGCCCGAAACCGGGGATAGAATGGGAAATATCCCAATTGTTTGGTTGGGCCTTTATATACCCCCTCCTCTCCCTCTTTCTCACCTTTTTTCGAGCTTTAGAGAGGGAATGGGAGGGAGAGCTCTATATGAAGTTTGTTCCCCTTGGTGTCCTGGATCTCGTGGTGGATTCCCAGAATTTTTGGAAGCTCGGCAACGGCGATATCCATTTTACAGTTCGCCTCGGTTTTCTCCCCATTTCGGCCCATTACCGTCACTGTTCAGTCGGAAATTCGCTGTGAGCAAAACGGGAGGAGTTTTTGGACGATTTCTTCGACAGCGTGTTCCTAAGAGGTAAGGCTTCGATTTTTGTGTTGATCGCTTCGCTCCGTTTCGCACTTTTGGCACGTTTCCTGAGGCATCTTTGACCCCCATTTTTCTGTGTTGGATTCTGGACAGCACCGGCTTGTCGATTTTATATCTCAGCCTAGGAGCATCGGATCAAGGCGTTTCAAGACTCGATTTTGATCTACTCGTCGCGAGGAACACAGTGGTGATTTTTCTGGGATTTTTGGAAATTGTTTCGAAGGTGATAATTAAGTTTTTCTTGGACAGATTGCTACAGGAATTTTGATTGGAAGGTTTTGAGTATGCAACGGTGTTTTATTTTTATCTTGGCCTACAGGTATCAGATCTGGGCGTTTAAACAGTCGTTTTGGGGCTACTCTTCGCGAGGAACGCGACCGTGAATTTTCTGGATTTTTTTGAGGACTGGACAGAGGTGATATTTAGCCATTTTTGGGGCTGATTTTGGACAGTTGGTATTTGTGCAGTTTTGGGATTAATTGTGCGCATTGTTCTGTGCAGTGGGACACAGTTTTTGGTGGATTGCTGTGTTAGAGGACAGCGGGCAGCGAGAGGTCTCTTTTGGTGTTGTGCGCGCTTTTCGAGGTGGGTGGTTGTTGCATGCCTCTACTTCTGACCTGCTCACTAAGTTTATTAGAGAACCCCACTATTGAGCATATTGATTGATTATCATGCATGATTGCCTGATATAAATGTGAGCCTATCATCTGAGATTAATTTTGTGGATATAGCATGTTGGGGATATTATTGGGATAATATTGTTGTTGGAACATGATCATTGGAATAATTTATTAGTGATAATTAACATGCCATATTAGCACCTAGATTTATGAAAGTGGATTAAATGGATTAATTGTTGGGACATGATGACATATCTATGTGCGGGTTCCACCTTGGGATTTATTATGGATCAGGGATCATATACATGTGTAGTTGACTGATGATTTTAGCATGATTGTTATATTTATGTGGATATTATTAATTATTACACATGTAAAACTGTTATTTGACTTTTTCTCTCTTTCACATTGCTTGAGGACTTTTGCATGCTTATTTGGACATCTAGATAGGCCACTATTTTATTGCTACACTATCATATTGGGATTTGACTTAGGAGAAACCATGATTGCTTTCTTTCTCCTTTTTATTTAGACTTTTGAGTCATGTTGCTCGGGTTCGAGCAGAGGTTTGGGATAGTGTAGCCGGGACCTGAGGGTCAGAGACAGGGTGTACTTGATGTTGGATTGTGGGTTATTGCGGCAACCGCGGACAGTAGGCGGTTGACCGGATCTTGATTATTTTACCCAATTGTGGGTTGTGGGTTATTGCGGTGACCGCGGACTTTGGGCGGTTGACCGGATGTTTACTATTGCATCAGATTGGGTATCAGATTTCTCTAGTGGATGGTGTTTCCCACTTTTTGAGTACTATTGCATCAGATCGGGGTTTCATTAGTGGACGGAGTTTCCCACTTTGATCATAGTCTTGATCCAGTCCTGCTATTGTGAGACATTGGTTACAGAGATGCTTGATACAGAGATACTTTACTCGTGTGGGTCGCTCCCCTCGAGTGCCACTCCGGAGTAGGCTTTAGACCGTGCCGAGCGCCGGTCAGTTGGTGAGTTGTGAGTGCTTATTGGGATTTCGAGCCTTGTGTGCTGGTCCCCTACTGAGTTTTTGAGTTCGACAGCAGAGCAGGCAGTACCAGTTTTACTGGTGGCACTAGATTGGGTCTATTTGGTCAGATACTGTTTCCTGATGCATTCATACCGTCATTTCTTTCGGTATTGCATTTAGAGGCATACTTGTTGTGGTTTCCCTTTTATTCAGTAGTTCTGTTTACAGCTTTACCACTTGCCCCTTTTCTTGCCTCTAGTAGACTTAGTGGGTACGCCGGAGCTTGAGGCTTTACCCACAGGGGGAGGCTACTGGTTTACTAGTGGTTCTCACCCCCATTGTTGTTTCCCTTCTTTTTCTCCCCCTGTTTTGCAGAGTCCTCTTCGGGAGTTGCTGATCTTCGGTCGTTGTCCGAGGCGAGGGAGTCACGAGCTAGATCTTTACCACCCGAGGAGTGTAGCTGTATCCCCTGGTTGGAGATTCCTGGTAGCTGTTGGCTGGTTTTTACTGTTTTCTTTGGAGAGAGATCTTTTGTATTTGGAGAGACTGATGTTGAGACTGATGTACTATAGTTTTAGTTTATCTCCTTTTATAGTTGAGAGATGCTGTACTGAGGACATTGTAGGATGATTATCTGTATTTGAGGAGATGGATATTGTACTTTATTTCATGTTGTACAGTGATTGGATTTTATTTTACAGCATTTTATTTCAGCTCTGATATTTGTGTAGCTATAGTACTATCTTTTGCAGGTTAGACGCTTCGCCTATGCGGGTTTTAGCATAGGTGGCGGATCTGTTGGCGAGCCCGGGTCGCAGTTTCGACCCCGGGGCGTGACAGATTAGGTTGGTATCAGAGCTTAGGGATAGGTCAGTTGGGACTGTAGAAACCCTAGGCTTATGGTTGGACCCTAGGATGACTTCGTGAGAGTCGTGATTTTTAGCGAGAGTCCTGATTGAGTTTTATACCTCTCCCGAGTGATGGGATGGGTGATTGGCATGTTTATTCTCCTAAGCAATTATGTTGGCTGCAGACAACATAATGCGGCGGAACGGTTGACATGCTCTAGACTCTCGCCGGATTGGGTCGAGTTTTGTTTTGTGCTGTGGTGCAGTTGGTCGTGGTGAGCGGTGTCTCCCCGACGCGTTGTGCGGATTGGTGTGCACTCGTCGCAGCGGTGGAGCTTGAGCGGATTGTTTTGGGGCCGGATATCCGGATTGAGGTTAGAGAGCTTCAGGCCCCGATGGCAGGATTGTCAGAGGTATATCAGCGGCAGAGTGAGCCGCTGGTCTGGGTGACACAGTTGTCGGAGCAGTGGGCAGCCCGACAGTGTTTTTCTCCTGAGACCACCTGGTTACAGTATCCTCAGCGGCAGTGATTTCTGAGGCGCCGATGGAGCGAGTGGCCCCCTCCGTGCCAATGTTAGTGCCGAGGCACCGAGGCGGGGTGGATTGCTGATAGTGGATGAGTTGTGGGACATCATCGATCGATGGAGCCAGTTTTGGCAGATGAACCACCCCGATTTATGGATTTGAGTTGGAGCCTTTGGAGGCAAAATCGTGGTTGGTGGTGATGGAGTGATCAATTGAGAGTCTCCCTGTGCTAGAGAGTTGAGGCAGTTGTTGAACTGTACGCTCCAGGTTTCGAGGGACGAAGCGCGTAGGATGCGTGCGACTGGGAGTGGATTGCGCCAGGATACCCTTTTAGTTTATCTGATCCCTCTGTTTTGGATTTTGGATTTTGGATGCCTCGATGGAGTAGGCATTGTGTATGGAGCGTACTGTTGCAGTTCCTTTGGATAGGGATCTGCCGCCAGAGACGAGTTCTGGATAGAGGCGCCTGGCGCTAAGTGTTGGGGGACAGATCGGCTGGCAGAGGCACTTTCGTTTCCTTTCCTGGATGGTGGACATCCTTGTGGACGGATTATGTAAAGCTTACCCAAAGGAAGGTTACCCTTTGTGATTGATAACATTCGTGTTTGGGGTACAATAGATGTGCTTGAGGGGTGAGTTGAGTAAGGATAATTGAATGAGGAATTGCATGAATTAATTGTGTTTTGTCATATGACGATTGCAATAATAGATTTTCTGAGATGTCAGAGGTCGGGTGGACCCCGGTGGCAGCATCAGCATCGTTACCAGAGTGGCGCAGCGGTAGCGTGGATTTATTGTCTGCGGAGGACCGTATTCATCGCCTCAGTGTGAGCAAAGGCGGAGAATTGTGCTCCTTTTGTGGATAGCCTTGATTTTCAGGCAGATTAAGTGACGACCACCTACATTGAGCGGATGAGACTGTGCTGCCTGGGTGGAGGGTGCCTAGGCAGAGGATCGGGTCGTCGCAGGTGTGATTTCATCACAGCAGTCGGAGTTAGAGCATGTTGCAGTCCTGCATGGACTAGAGGCAGATTTGTTACCACATGCACTAGAGGTACAGGTTCCTGTTGGGGTGGTGCATGTGGAGGAGGCTTGTGGATCATGTCCAGTGCAGTTGAGACCTCGAGTGGTATCGGCAGACTTATTGGTATTTGTACCTGGTCAGTGTTTGACCCAGTGCGTGGGATTGGTTGGCACAGTGCCACATGGTGTATGACTGCGGAGAGAGAAGGTTATGATCTTCTGCAAGCAGACATTAGAGACTTGTTCATTGAGACAGTCAGAGCACACAGGTTGCAGCGACAATGCGCGAGGTGCCTACGGCGGCACGGGACGCAAGGATATCCCTGTTATCGTGAGATCCCGGGTGTGATTCTACCGGAGCTGATAATGATGCCGCCGGTTAGGGAGATTGAGATTGCGATTGACGTGGTTCAGGGAACCACGCCAACCCCGATAGCACGTCATTGGATATCACCTGTAGAGCTAAGAGAGCTGATGGCGTAGTCGCAGGATCTGATGGATCGAGGGTCTGTTCGATCTAGTGCCACGTCGTTGGCACACGACAGTGAGGGTCCTTGTGTGGGGTGACCGCAGGTAGGTCTGGATATTATTTAGGACCTTTTGTTGGAATTATACTCCGGCAGTTGTTGCTATTGATGCATGTATCTTTTGGGATCATACAGCTGAGTATTTCGCCAAGATGGTGTTCGGGACCCGGTAGGGGCATTATGAGTATAGTGAGGATAAATGGAATGACTAATGCCCTGTCGTCTTTAAGATCTGAGGAATTGTGTATTCTTGCTGCACTTGGAAGAATTATTTGAGATATTCTTCCGGGATATTTTGATTATACCCCATCTCTGTGTGGTTTAGAGCTGGTGGAGTACTTGTAGATGGTGTAACAAGGTCTGTGAGGAAGAAGCTGTATGCCAAGTTGTTGTGGTACAAGTTTTAGCTTCGAGAGCATATCTTCTTGGATCACTTAGTCTAGCCATAAGAGGCGGTGGTGGAAATCCGGCCAAAATGGATGCTATGCGAGAATGGCTGAGACCGGCAGTTATTTGTTGAGGTGAGGAGCTTGTGGACCGGATAGTGCCAGCAGAGCTTGACGAATTGGTGATGAGATTGATACCAGCCCAATTCTAGCATCGCCAGTGTTGGGAGATGGATCTGTGAGTTTTAGTGATGCCTCCCATAGTAGCTATGAATTACAGTTGGATTATTGTTGAGCATCTGTATCACCCCGATAGGGCCACGGTGGTGGCGGATACCCGGAGCAGGAAAGCTGTCTGGGGTCGAGTTTGGTGATGCCACAGCTGGCGCTGTGGGGACTGTCGAGGCAAACGTGATGTATGGTGGTGTCACTGAGGACTCTTTGGATGATAGACCGCGGCTGAATGGTTCGCTCGGATGGTCAAGATTTGGGAGCGACCGGGCGAGGACCCCTCCCTCCTGGTTAGGGCTCCTTTCCTTTCGGAGTTGCCTAGCATGTCACTGGTTTGGGAGTTGAGGACACAACTCCCGGAATTTGATGAAGTGATCGTCTGGAGCAAATACCCTTTTTTTCGAGCCTGGAGGATTGGATTTACCAGCTGCAAGGGTACTGGATCTTCTCGAAGATTGATTTGCGATCTGATTCTCTCGACTGCTTATAGTTGTGTGCTGATGCCCGAGAGTTGGGGAGGTGTTTCTACACCCTGATGGTTTTTGGATTAGAGATCAGAGTTTACGTGATCAGTTGGAGGACTTGTAGCGGATGTCTCGGGAGTACAGGGATATTCGGATCGAGCTTGTGTGCCGATGGACTTGTGGTTGGATTATCTGAGGCCCTGGGAGGAGCGGAGGCTTGTACCGATGCAGATTACTTGGTAGCTCGAGCGGTTAGCCCAGCTGTACTTGGTTGAGTTGGTACGGTTTTTCTGGAGTGCCCGCCTTTATTTTGTTCTAGTTAGAGACCCGAGGACCGCATCGCGTCTCTGGAGGAGGTATTTGTCAGCCTTGGGAGTTTGAGTGGTGGATGATTGGATATTTACCCCCTTTATTTGGTTGAGATTCCGTGTTGAGGAACGACTTTAGTTTCGAGGACGAAACTTTCTTTTAGTGGGGGAGG
Organism: Tillandsia fasciculata; assembly: GCA_029168755.2. Taxonomy (NCBI): domain Eukaryota; kingdom Viridiplantae; phylum Streptophyta; class Magnoliopsida; order Poales; family Bromeliaceae; genus Tillandsia; species Tillandsia fasciculata. The sequence continues at coordinate 15,402,218 of CM054930.1, forward strand.
ATGTGATGACCTGGATCTCCGCAGAGCTGCTGCAGCGCGTTGGGGTGGCTATTGGAGGCCTACATGGTATGTTGGAGGTGTTTGGGGCATAATTGGGCACAAGTGTTGGACTTCGGGCTTAAATGGATCATGTGAGTGATCGGAGGACCCCGTGGAGGGTTTAGAAGTGGTTTCGCGCGAAACGGATATTAAAATTAGGCTCCGCGCGAAATTTGGGCTAAGAACACATTTTCGAGTGCCTTCGGCAATTTTTAGAGTTGGAATTTGGCAAAACGGACGTCAAATTCGGATTCAGCGCGCGAAAACGGTCAAAATGGACTACCCACTTGATGTTTTGGGCACCGGACACTGTTCACTGCCGGAACAGTGTTTCCGGCGATCGCCGGCGGCGGCGGCGGCGGCGGGCAGCGGCGGAGAGCGGTGGTGCGGCCTCGGGCAGGCGGAGAGCGGCGGCGGGCAGGGCGCGTGGGCGCGGGCAGCGCGCGCGGTCCACGCGGGCGGCGTGCACCCCAGGGATGCCACGTGGCGTTTCCTTATTGGATGGCTTGCAAGGCGCGGTTCATGGAATTTCTCGGGGTGCACGGTGGACCGGTGGAAGACACGTGGCAGCACGTCATTGGTTCGGTGTTTGGGTGTCGTGCACCGGGTGCAGCGAGCACGTGGCATGGACACGTGGCGCGCGGGGATTGGGCGCGTCACTGTGCGCGTGCAGGTGGCAGGGGGGGCGCGGCAGGTGGCGGTGGCGGCTGGCGTGGCGGCCACGGCGCCGACGTGGCGCACGCGTGCGCCACGTGGCGGCCCGCCATTGGCGGGCGCCAACTGCTCCGTTGACCAAGGACGGCCACGCGGCGCGAGGGGATCGGCTGGATCGGCTGTCCCGTGTTCGGGGACACGTGTCGGGCGCGGAGCGGGTCGGACGGTTCCGCGGTCCGGCCGGATCTGGTGTGCGGGTGTGGGCTTGTTGGGCCGGGCTACTGTGCGGGCCCGATTTCGGGGCCCGAATCTTTCGGGCGCCCGAAACCGGGGATAGAATGGGAAATATCCCAATTGTTTGGTTGGGCCTTTATATACCCCCTCCTCTCCCTCTTTCTCACCTTTTTTCGAGCTTTAGAGAGGGAATGGGAGGGAGAGCTCTATATGAAGTTTGTTCCCCTTGATGTCCTTGATCTCGTGGTGGATCCCCGGAATTTTTGGAAGCTCGGCATCGGCGATATCATTTTACAGTTCGCCTCGGTTTTCCCCCCATTTCGGCCCATTACCGTCACAGTTCAGTCGGAAATTCACTGTGAGCAAACCAGGAGGAGTTTTTGGACGATTTCTTCGACAGCGTGTTCCTAAGAGGTAAGGCTTCGATTTTCGTGTTGATCGCTTCGCTCCGTTTCGCACTTTTGGCACGTTTCCCGAGGCATCTTTGACCCCCATTTTTCTGTGTTGGATTCTGGACAGCACCGGCTTGTCGATTTTATATCTCAGCCTAGGAGCATCGGATCAAGGCGTTTCAAGACTCGATTTTGATCTACTCGTCGCGAGGAACACAGTGGTGATTTTTGTGGGATTTTTGGAAATTGTTTCGAAGGTGATAATTAAGTTTTTCTTGGACAGATTGCTACAGGAATTTTGATTGGAAGGTTTTGAGTATGCAACGGTGTTTTATTTTTATCTTGGCCTACAGGTATCACATCTGGGCGTTTAAACAGTCGTTTTGGGGCTACTCTTCGCGAGGAACGCGACCGTGAATTTTCTGGATTTTTTTGAGGACTGGACAGAGGTGATATTTAGCCATTTTTGGGGCTGATTTTGGACAGTTGGTATTTGTGCAGTTTTGGGTTTAATTGTGCGCATTGTTCTGTGCAGTGGGACACAGTTTTTGGTGGATTGCTGTGTTAGAGGACAGCGGGCAGCGAGAGGTCTCTTTTGGTGTTGTGCGCGCTTTTCGAGGTGGGTGGTTGTTGCATGCCTCAACATCTGACTTGCTCACTAAGTTTATTAGAGAACCCCACTATTGAGCATATTGATTGATTATTATGCATGATTGCCTGATATAAATGTGAGCCTATCATCTGAGATTAATTTTGTGGATTTAGCATGTTGGGGATACTATTGGTATAATATTGCTGTTGGAACATGATCATTGGAATAATTTATTAGTGATAATTAACATGCCATATTAGCACCTAGATTTATGAAATATGGATTAAATGGATTAATTGTTGGGACATGATGACTTATCTATGTGCGGGTTCCACCTTGGAATTTATTATGGATCAGGGATCATATACATGTGTAGTTGACGGATGATTTTAGCATGATTGTTATAGTTATGTGGATATTATTAATTATTACACATGTAAAACTGTTATTGGACTTTTTCTCTCTTTCACATTGCTTGAGGACTTTTGCATGCTTATTTGGACATCTAGATAGGCCACTATTTTATTGCTACACTATCATATTGGGATTTGACTTAGGAGAAACCATGATTGCTTTCTTTCTCCTTTTTATTTAGACTTTTGAGTCATGTTGCTCGGGTTCGAGCAGAGGTTTGGGATAGTGTAGCCGGGACCTTAGGGTCAGAGACAGGGTGTACTTGATGTTGGATTGTGGGTTATTGCGGCAACCGCGGACAGTAGGCGGTTGACCGGATCTTGATTATTTTACCCAATTGTGGGTTGTGGGTTATTGCGGTGACCGCGGACTTTGGGCGGTTGACCGGATGTTTACTATTGCATCAGATTGGGTATCAGATTTGTTCTAGTGGATGGTGTTTCCCACTTTTTGAGTACTATTGCATCAGATCGGGGTTTCATTAGTGGACGGAGTTTCCCACTTTGATCATAGTCTTGATCCAGTCCTGCTATTGTGAGACATTGGTTACAGAGATGCTTGATACAGAGATACTTTACTCGTGTGGGTCGCTCCCCTCGAGTGCCACTCCGGAGTAGGCTTTAGACCGTGCCGAGCGCCGGTCAGTTGGTGAGTTGTGAGTGCTTATTGGGATTTCGAGCCTTGTGTGCTGGTCCCCTACTGAGTTTTTGAGTTCGACAGCAGAGCAGGCAGTACCAGTTTTACTGGTGGCACTAGATTGGGTCTATTTGGTCAGATACTGTTTCCTGATGCATTCATACCGTCATTTCTTTCGGTATTGCATTTAGAGGCATACTTGTTGTGGTTTCCCTTTATTCAGTAGTTCTGTTTACAGCTTTACCACTCACCCCTTTTCTTGCCTCTAGTAGACTTAGTGGGTACGCCGGAGCTTGAGGCTTTACCCACAGGGGGAGGCTACTGGTTTACTAGTGGTTCTCACCCCCATTGTTGTTTCCCTTCTTTTTCTCCCCTGTTTTGCAGAGTCCTCTTCGGGAGTTGCTGATCTTCGGTCGTTGTCCGAGGCGAGGGAGTCACGAGCTAGATCTTTACCACCCGAGGAGTGTAGCTGTATCCCCTGGTTGGAGATTCCTGGTAGCTGTTGGCTGGTTTTTACTGTTTTCTTTGGAGAGAGATCTTTTGTATTTGGAGAGACTGTTGTTGAGACTGATGTACTATAGTTTTAGTTTATCTCCTTTTATAGTTGAGAGATGCTGTACTGAGGACATTGTATGATGATTATCTATATCTGAGGAGATGGATATTGTACTTTATTTCATGTTGTACAGTGATTGGATTTTATTTTACAGCATTTTATTTCAGCTTTGATATTTGTGTAGCTATAGTACTATCTTTTGCAGGTTAGACGCTTCGCCTATACGGGTTTTAGCATAGGTGGCGGATCTGTTGGCGAGCCCGGGTCGCAGTTTCGACCCCGGGGCGTGACAGATTAGGTTGGTATCAGAGCTTACGGATAGGTCAGTTGGGACTATAGAAACCCTAGGCTTATGGTTGGACCCTAGGATGACTTCGTGAGAGTCGTGATTTTTATCGAGAGTCCTGATTGAGTTTTATACCTCTCCCGAGTGATGGGAGGGGTGATTGGCATGTTTATTCTCCTAAGCAATTATGTTGGCTGCAGACAACATAATGCGGCGGAACGGTTGACATGCTCTAGACTCTCGCCCGATTGGGTCGAGTTTTGTTTTGTGCTGTGGTGCTGTTGGTCGTGGTGAGCGGTGTCTCCCCGACGCGTTGTGCGGATTGGTGTGCACTCGTCGCAGCGGTGGATCTTGAGCAGATTATTTTGGGGCCGGATATCCGGATTGAGGTTAGAGAGCTTCAGGCCCCGATGGTAGGATTGTCAGAGGTATATCAGCGGCAGAGTGAGCCGCTGGTCTGGGTGACACAGTTGTCGGTGCAGTGGGCAGCCCGACAGTGTTTTTCTTCTGAGACCACCTGGTTACAGTATCCTCAGCGGCAGTGATTTCTGAGGCGCCGATGGAGCGAGTGGCCCCCTCCGTGCCAATGTGAGTGCCGAGGCACCGAGGCGGGGTGGATTGCTGATAGTGGAGGAGCTGTGAGACATTATCGATCGATAGAGCCAGTTTTGGCAGATGAACCACCCCGATTTATGGATTTGAGTTGGAGCCTTTGGAGGCAAAATTGTGGTTGGTGGTGATGGAGTGATCAATTGAGAGTCTCCCTGTGGTAGAGAGTTGAGGCAGTTGTTGAACTGTACGCTCCAGGTTTCGAGGGACGAAGCGTGTAGGATGTGTGCGACTGGGAGTGGATTGCGCCAGGATACCCTTTTTGTTTATCTGATCCCTCTGTTTTAGATTTTGAATTTTGGATGCCTCGATGGAGTAGGCATTGTGTATGGAGCGTACTATTGCAGTTCCTTTGGATAGGGATCTGCCGCCAGAGGCGAGTTCTGGATAGAGGCGCCTGGCGCTAAGTGTTGGGGGACAGATCGGCTGGCAGAGGCACTTTCGTTTCCTTTCCTGGATGGTGGATATCCTTGTGGACGGATTATGTAAAGCTTACCCAAAGGAAGGTTACCCTTTGTGATTGATAACATTCGTGTTTGGGGTACAATAGATGCGCTTGAGGGGTGAGCTGAGTAAGGATAATTGTATAAGGAATTGCAGGAATTAATTGTGTTTTGTCATATGATGATTGCAATAATGGATTTTCTGAGATGTCAGAGGTCAGGTGGACCCCGATGGCAGCATCAGCATCGTTACCAGAGTGGCGCTGCGGTAGCGTGGATTTATTGTCTGCGGAGGACCGTAGTCATCGCCTCAGTGTGAGCAAAGACGAGTGCACACCAATCCGCATAACACGTCGGGGAGACACTGCTCACCACGACCAACTGCACCACAGTACAAAACAAAACACGACCCAATCCGGCGAAAGTCTAGAGCATGTCAACCGTTCCACCACATTATGTTGTCTGCAGCCAACATAATTGCTTAGGAGAATAAACATGCCAATCACCCATCCCATCACTTGGGAGAAGTATAAAACTCAATCAGGACTCTCGCAAAAAAAAAAAAAAATCACGACTCTCACGAAGTCATCCTGGGGTCCAACCACAAGCCTAGGGTTTCTATAGTCCCAACTGACCTATCCCTAAGCTCTGATACCAACCTAATCTGTCACGCCCCGGGGTCGAAACTGCGACCCGGGCTCGCCAACGATCCGCCACCTATGCAAAATCCCGCACAGGCAAAGCGTCTAACCTGCAAAAGATAGTACTATAGCTACGCAAATATCAGAGCGGAAATAAAATGTTGTAAAATAAAATCAAATCACTGTACAACACGAAATAAAGTACAACATCCATCTCCTCATATACAGATAATCATCATACAATGTCCTCAGTACAGCATCTCTCAACTATAAAAGGGAGATAAACTAAAACTATAATACATCAGTCTCTCCAAATACAAAAGATTCCTCTCCAAAGTAAACAGTACAAACCAGCTGACAGCTACAAGGAATCTCCAACCAGGGGATACAGCTACACTCCTCGGGTGGTAAGGATCTAGCTCGTGACTCCCTCGCCTCGAAAAACGACCGAAGGTCAGCAACACCCGCAGAGGACTCTGCAAAACAAGAGGAAGAAAAAAGGGAACAACAATGGGGGTGAGAACCACTAGTAAATCAGTAGCCTCCCCCTGTGGGTAAAGCCTCAAGCTCCGGCGTACCCACTAAGTCTACTAGAGGCAAGAAAAGGAATAAGTGATAAATCTATAAACAGAACTGCTGAATAAAGGGAAACCACTATTAGTAGGCCTCTAAATGCAATACTGAAAGAAATGACTGTATGAATGCATCAGAAAACAGTGTCTGACCAAATAACCCAATCTAGTACCACCAGTAAAACTGGTATTGCCTGTTCAGCGGAATCTGCACACAAGGCTCGAAACCGCGGGATCGGCCCGCACGGCTCCTATCCCAAAATAAGTATCAAACCGGCACACAAGGCTGGATCCAAAAAGCCTACCTCCGGAGTGGCACTCGAGGGGAGCGACCCACACGAGTAAAGTATCTCTGTCATCAGTATCACAAGTATCTCTGTAGCACATATCTCAATATAGCAGGACTGGATCAAGACTATGATCAAAGTGGAAAACTCCGTCTACTAAAGAAACCCCAATTCCCAATCAGATGCAATAGTACTCAACAAGTGGGAAACTCCATCCACTAGAGAAATCTGATACCCAATCTGATGCATAAGTAAACCTCCGGTCAACCGCCTAATGTCCGCGGTCGCCGCGACACTCCACAAGACCCAAAATCTGATAAAGTAATCAACATCTGGCTAACCGCCTAATGTTTGCGGTCACCACAATGACCCACAATTCACAATCGGGTAAAATAATCAATATCCGGTCAACCGCCTACTGTCCGCGGTTGCCGCAATAACCCACAAATCCAACATCAAGTACATCTGTCTCCGACCCCAAGGTCCCGGCTACACTATCCCAAACCTCTGCTCGAACCCGAGCAACATGACTCAAAAGTCTAAATGAGAAGGAGAAAGAAAACAATCATGGTTTCTCCTAAGTCAAATCCCAATATGATAGTGTAGCAATAAATAGCGGCCTATCTAGATGTCCATACAAGCATGCAAAAGTCCTCAAGCAAGATGAAAGAGGGAATATCAAATAACATCGCACCCGGTGTAAACATACCACCAAAACAGCATTTGCTGTCATCCAAACAGCACAGAAAAGGGTAAATATCACCTCTGTCCAGTCCTCTAAAAAATCCAAAAAATTCACGATCGCGTTCCTCGCGAAGAGTAGCCCCAAAACGACTACTTATACGCCCAGATCCGATACCTGTAGGCCAAGATAAAAATAAAACACCGCCGCATACTCAAAACCTCCCACAAACAAAATTCCTGTGGCAACCTGTCCAGAAAAGTGGGATTATCACCTTCGCAGCAATCTCCAAAAATCCCAGAAAAATAACCACTGTGTTCCTCGCGACGAGCAGATCAAAATCGAGTCCTTAAACGCCTTAATCCGATGCTCCTAGGCTGAGATATAAATCGAACAAGCCGGTGCTGTCCAGAATTCATCACAGAAAAAGGGGGGTCAAAAATGCCTCGAGAACCATGCCAAAAGTCCAAAATGGAGCGAAGCGATCAGCACGAAAATCGAAGCCTTACCTCTTAGGAACACGCTGCCGAAGAAATCGCCCAAAAATTCTTCCTGGTTTGCTCACAGTGAATTTTTGACTGATCTGCGACGGTAATAGGCCGAAATGGGGGAGAACCGAGGCGAACTGTAAAATCGATATCGCCGTTGCCGAGCCTCCAAAAATTTCGGGGATCCACCACGTGATCAAGAACATCAAGGGGAACAACTTTCATAGAGGACACTCCCTCCTATTCTCTCTCTAAGCTTCGAAAAAAGGAGAGAAAGAGAGGAAGGTGGAGGTATTTATAGGCCTAGAAATCATTTGGAAAAATTCCCTCTGTGTCCCGGTTTTCGGGCGCCCGGATGTATTCGGGCCGCTACAGTGCGGCCCAAAACGCGGCCCAGCCCAGCGCCCGGAAAATCCCGGTCGCGACACGTGTCCGCATAACAGCAAACAGCGGTGCCCGCCTATCGGGCGCCGCCACGTGTCCCGCACCCGGCTCGCGCCAGCGCTGGCGCGGCGCGTGCGCTGCGCGTGCGCCGCCCTGCCCGACACGCCAGCCGGCGCTGTCAGTGCGCCGCCTGCGCGCCTGCGCCCGCGTGCGCGTACGGCCGTAGGCGCGCGCCAACGGGTGCACCGCGCGCACCAGAGCCCTCCAACCCGGGGCCGCCACGTGGCGCGCCCCGGTCCACCGTGCACCGCGCCTCTCCCACGCCTGCCCGGCCTGCCCGCGCAGGCCCCCGCGTGCCGCGCGCACTGCACCGGCCCAATGGAACACTGCCACGTGGCCCGCCGGTCCACCGTGCACCGGCGGCCCACCCCATGGACCGAGAGTCGTGCGCCGGCCCAATGACGGGCTGCCACGTGTCCTAGGCCGGTCCACGGCTCCCCCCATGCACCAAAATAAATCAGAAACTTCCGGGTCTCCGTTTTTGGGCGTCCGGACTCAGAAAAATACAAGTAAATAGCCGTTTTTCAACGTTTTTTCGTGCTGAATCTAAATACGGCCTCCGATTTGCCCAAAGCTCCTCCCAAAATTCGATGGGGGGTACCCGAATACACTCGGAATCCACTCAACACACTGAGTCCATTTCTTGAGTCCGATACACACCCAAACACACCCATCGCACAAGATAGTCCTCCAGAAGCCACTGATCAAGCCATAACCCCCAATGAAGATCTGGGTCATCACATCCTCCCCCACTAAAAGAAAGTTTTGTCCTCGAAACTAAAACAACTCAAAAGGAAGTCTCAAAACTAGGGTAGGCATCCATCAACATCGTCTCCAGCTCCCCAGTCACTACTCACTCCCCGTGATTACTCCTCAACAACAATAACAACAACCAGTACGGCATGACCCGATTGGACAATCCTCTCATCACACGAGCCAGAATTTGCAACGGGCGTCCCTCGTACTCCAAACATTCACAAATCTCAAATGGAGCGAGTCAATCACAGGCGAGGGATCCAAAAACACACCACCCCCGCGCTGAGACGTGGAAAAACCTCAGGGACTCCAACAAAAGGCTGGGGAAAAAGGGAAGAAGAATAGTACAACACACACATCAACACCACACCCCGGTGCCAACTCGACCAGAGCAACCCAAAACATCTCCACGCGATCATCCAAGAAGGGAAGAAGCCTTAACAAGCCGGGGTCCTCGCTCGGTCACTCTCAAATCCTGACCATCCGCGTGGACTGCTCCACCGCAGTCTACCATCAAAAGGAACCCCCAGGGACACAACCTCGAGCCCTGTTCACTTCAATGGTCCCACACAGCGCCAGCTACGGAATCATCAAACTCAACCCCAAATTGCTCTCCTACTCCGGGTGTCCGCCACCACAGTGGCCCTACCGGGGTGATGCTGGATGCTCGTCAATAATCCAACTGTAACTTCATAGCCACTATGGGAGGCATCACTGTATCTCACAAATCCATCTCCCATCACTGGCGATGCTAAAATCGGCGCTGGTATCAGTCTTATCACCTATTCGGCAAGCTCTGCTGGCACTATCCGGTCCAAAAGCCTTTTTTTTTTTTTTTTTTTTTTTTTTTTTTTTTTTTTTTTTTTTTTAACTCAACAATATTGCCGGTCTCGGCCAATCTCGAATAGCATCCATTTTGGCCAGATTCCACCACCGTCTCTATGGCTAGAATATGTAATCCAGAAAGATATGCTCTCGAAGCTAAAACTTATACCACAACAACTTGGCATATAGCTTCTTCCTCACAGGCCTTGTCCCACCATCTACAAGTGCTCCACAAGCTCTAAATCACACAAGGAGGGGGGGAAAAATCAAAATATCCCGGTAGAATGCCGCCAATAATTCTTCCAAGTACAGCTGGAACACACAATTCCTCAAATCTTAATGGCGACAGGGCATTAGTCATTCCATCTGGCCTCACTGTACTCATAATGCCCCTACCGTGTCCTGAACACCATCTAGGCAAAGTACCCAGCTGTACGATTCCAAAAAGATACATGCATCCTAAGCAAACAATTGCCGGAGTACAACCCCATCAAAAGGTCCTAAGTAATACCCGGACTTGCCTGCGGTCACACCACACAAGAACCCTTACCGCCGTGTATCAACGACGTGGCACTAGGTCAAACAGACCCTCGATCCATCAGATCTTGCGACTGCGCCATCAGCTCTCTCAGCTCTATAGGTGATATCCCATGAGGTGCTATCGGGGTTGGCGCGGTTCCTAGAACCACGTCAATCGCAATCTCAATCTCCCTCATTGCCGGCATCATCATCAGCTCAGGTGGAATCACACCCGGGATCTCACGGGCAACAGGTGTAGTGGCCCTAGTTCCCATGCAGTGTTTTTTCGATGAATCCATTGTTGGAACACCTAGTATTGGTGTATCTGGCCCACAGTGCATCAATCGGATGCTACTGATGGACCCGGTGTGCTCCTATTTGCTGTATTGGCCTTCGGCTGGGTTTGCCGGAAATTCTGGTAAGAATTAGGCCAAACGGGGGTCGAAAAAAGATTCAGCACGGAAAAACGCTTGAAAATGACTTTTTGTTTGTTTAATTTGGAGTCCGGATGCCCAAAAAGGGACACCCGGAAGTTTTTAGTGGATTTTGGTGCATGGGAGGGGCCGTAGACCGCCGGGATGCCACGTGGCGGCCTGTCATTGGCCGGTTCAGGATGCGCGGTCCACAGAGCAGCGCAGCGGGGTGTACAGACCCGGCGGAGGGACACGTGGCACCGCCTGATTGGCGGGCCCAGGGCGCGCGGTCTACCGGGTGAGCGCGGCGGTGCATGGACCAGGCGGGGGGACACGTGGCAGCCTCCGGTTGGTCAGTGCACGCGGCGCGGTCCACGGAATTCTTGCGGAAAGCGTGGACCGGGTGCAGGGGACACGTGTCACTCCCTCATTGGCGGGTGCAGCACGCGCGGTGCACGGGGCACGGAGTTGGTGCCTCGGGAAGCGTGCCCATGTGCGACCCATGTCGCGCGACCGGCACGCACGTCGCGCGGTCGGTGGTCAACTGGGAGGCCACGTGGCGCCCGCTCATTGGCGGGCGCCACCGCCATACTGTGCGAGGGGGGTGGACACGTGGCGGGCGGTGAGTGGTCCGCACCGGTGTTCGCTGTTCGGCTGGACACGTGGCGGCTTCCGACTGGCCCTGCACCGGTGTTTGCTGTTCGGTGGACACGTGGCAGCACCAGGGCGTTTCGGGCGTGAACAGTGTTGGGCCCGGGCCCAACACTGTAGGCGCCCGAAACTTTTCGGGCGCCCGAAAGTTGGGCCCGAGCCCATTAAGCTTGTTTTTCTTTTTTGGGCCTTTTCCTTTGGAGCCTATAAATAAGCCGTGTTGGGCTGGATTTTTCCACCCTTTCTCGTGGGATTTAGCTCTTGAGCCTTTTACAAAAGTTTTTCCTCTCCCTCTTGCCAATCTTCCGGTGAAGTTTCAGATTTTCTGGAAGCCGCAACGACAGCGTTTCCTGCCTTGTGGTGCGGAGCGACGGTATACTGTTGGAGGCCCTTTTCCGTCGCATTTTAGTCTGGGAGACCTGCAAAGCTACTCCGACCTCATTTTTGGACGATTTCTTCGACAGCGGTTGCACGAGAGGTACATCTACGTTTTCCGTGTTGATCATTTTTCTCAGAAATGAGCTTTTTTAGGGGTTTGGGGTACTTTTTTACACCCCTTTGTAACAGTTTGGATTTCTGGCAGCAGCAACTTCGCGGAATTTTATCTCCACTTCCGGGTATCGGATTCAGACGATTCAAGAGCCTATCGACATCTACACTTCGCGAGGATCGTCGTGATATTTTTATTGGAATTTATTGAGGAGTATTTTCAGGTGAAATTTTTGTGTGAACAGTAACCTTGCATGCAGATTTTTGGGACCTATTGTTGTGTGTAAATTGTATGTAATTGAGAGTTGTTGTTGTACCCAGGACTGTAAGAGCACTTTTTCTGTGCTCCTTGCTCTGTGGATCTGGGAAATTGTCGATTTTTGGACTATTTATCTGTACCGTCCCGGACAGTTAGCGTGTTCAGGTGGGTGATCCTGCTTTCAATATCTATGGACTGCACTCTAATTCTACGATTATAAGTGCATGCATGATAGTATTTGAGCTATATAATCTGTGCAAAACTGTATGTTAGTACCCATAGTTGATAGTTACTAATTTTGATGATCTTATTGGAACTCTTGCAATCTATATGAACTATTTTAATCTAAAAATCTAACTTTGCACATTCACTAGAATTATGTATTGCTTTAGGTCTCCCACATTGCTTGTTACCCTTGTCACTCTGGACATAGTGGTTTTTCCCTGAGTCGTGGGTTGGGAGGTCTAGTAGCTGTGGATACATTGTGCTCGCGTCTGGGGACCGAGTAGAGTTGGTAGCAGTCTGTAGATTGTATGTCATTGAGATAGTGATAGTGACATGTTGGATCTGGGATCTGGTTAGATGGTCACAGTGACGGTGTGGGTTTTTAGCCAGTGAGAGAGATAGTTGTTGGATCATAGCCTGCAGGAGCCACATTTGAGCTCGACAGAGATGCGCGGATTCTTTGCTCGGTGGGGTCGCTACCCATGAGTGCCACTCCGGAGTTGGGCCTGATACTTCTATCACGACTTGTCGATGCTGGTGTCCCTCTGGCTGAGCCAGTTTTGGCAGTCACGGACACCGTCCCTCTGGCTGAGCCAGTTTTGGCAGCTACGGACATACCTACAGCAGTAGGTAGGCGCAGGTTTGACTGGACCCGTTGCGGCAGTCAGTTTGGATTGGGTGACTTGAGTTGTGTATCAGTAGTGGCATATCGTCCTTCTATCCTATTTCTTGAGCATTTGTAGATAGAGGCATAGTAGCAGTAGATGTTTACTTTCCAGCTTTTTATACTGCATTTCTTTTGTTACTTTATGCCTCTAGTAGACTTAGTGGGCAGACCGTCGGGCTTGTTGGCGGCACCCACTGAGAACTACTGTAAGAGGTAGTTCTCACACCCGTCGTAGTGTCTTTTCCCCAGGGACTCCAGCTCCAGTTCCTGCTGCACCAGTTGCTGATCCAGCTCCTACTGACCGAGGTAAGGGAGTCGCGAGATAGATCCCTTTCCCCTTTCAGCTTCAGCGAGAGATAGAGGTACCCCGATGTTCGTTTTGGTTGTGTCTATGTTTGAGAGATCTTGTAGTGAGGGATCGAGTTGTACTCTTTTATTTTCTTTTGAGAGACTCCTGTATTCAGGCGAGGATTTTATGTATATTATATGTGAGAGATTGTTCTACTTTTTGTTTATAGTTAGTTTTCTTTGCCGCTCTGATATCTGTTAGTATAGTTGATCTATTTTTGCAGGTTAGACACTACGTCTCTACAGGGCTTCCTGTAGGGGCGGCGGATCTGTTGGCGAGCCCGGGGTACAGTTCTGACCCCGGGGCGTGACAACAGGAACATCCTTGAGTCCCGGTGCCGCCGTAAGTACCTCTCGCACTGTCGCTGCAACCTGTGTGCTCTAACTGTCTCGACAAACAAACCTCCTTTTGTCTGCCTCGCTGAAGGTCATAGCCTTCTCTCTCCGCAGTCAAACATCATGTGGCACTGTGCTAACCAATCCCAAGCACTGGGTCCAAACACCGAACTGACACAAGTACCAATAAGTCTGCCGATACCACTCGAGGTCTCAACTGCACTGGACATGATCCACAAGCCTCCTCCGCATGCACCACACCCATAGGAACCTGTACCTCCAGTGTACGTGGTAACAAATCTGCCTTTAGTCCATGCAGGAATGCAACATGCTCTAACTCCGACTGCTGTGATGGAATCACACCTGCGACGACCCGATCCACTGCCTTGGCGCCCTCCACCCAGGCAGCACAGTCTCATCCGCTCGATGTAGGTGGTCGTCGCTTAGTCTGCCTGAAAATATCCAAACTACCCACATAGAGAGCATGATCTCTGCCTCTGCTCACACTAAGGCGATGAATAAGGTCCTCCGCAGACAATAAATCCACGCTACCGTTGCGCTACTCTGATAAAGATGCCGATGCTGCCATGGGGGTCCACCCGACCCCTGACATCTCAGAAAATCCATTATTGCAATCGTCATATGACAAAACACAATTAATTCATGCAATTCGTTATACAATTATCCTTACTAAGCTCACCCCTCAATCACATATATTGTACCCCAAACATGCATGTTATCAATCACAAAGGGTAACCTTCCATTGGGTAAGCTTTACATAATCCGTCCACAAGGATATCCACCATCCTGGAAAGGAAAACGAAAGTGCCTCTGCCAGCCGATCTGTCCCCCAACACTTAGCGCCAGGCGCCTCTATCCAGGACTCGCCTCTGGCGGCAGATCCCTATCCAAAGGAACTGCAACAGTACGCTCCAAACACAATGCCTACTCCATCGAGGCATCCAAAATCCAAAACGGAGGGATCAAATAAACTGAAAGGTATCCTGGCGCAATCCACTCCCAGTCACACATATCCTATGCGCCTCGTCCCTCGAAACCTGGAGCGCGCAGTTCAACAACTGCATAAACTCTCTAGCACAGGGAGGCTCTTAATTGATCACTCCATCACCACCAACCACGATTCTGCCTCTAAAGGCTCCAACTCAATTCCATGGATTGGGGTGGTTCATCTGCCAAAACTGGCTCCATTGATCGATGATGTCCCACACCTCATCAACTGTCAGCTATCCCCCCCCCCCCCCCCGCCTCGGTGCCTCGGCACTAAACATTGGCACAGAGGGGGCTACTCGCTCAATCAGCGCCATAGAAATCACTGCCGCTGAGGATACTGCAACCAGGTGGTCTCAGGAGAAAAGCACTGTCGGGCTGTGTCACGCCCCGGGTGTAAACCAGAATCCGGGCCCGTCTACAGATCCGCCGTGCACACGGTATTTCCCGTGTACACGAAGCGCCAATAACCTGCTCAAATATAAGAGATGCAAAAAAAACGAGCAATAAAAACAAAGCTGAACTAAAAATAATACATCACAGACTGAAGTTGGAAATAAAATACAATACATCTGTATAAATGATACATCAGTCTCTCCCAGCTCACAAGAATAAAAACAACCTGCTGGCAAAAGCCAGTCCCAAAGTAAAAGTACAACCGTCTGAGGAAACATGGGTACACCAACAGTCCAGCTAATATGCTCATCCTGCCTCGAGATCTATCTACTCAGTCGTCCTCTCTCCTCGACCCGCCACTGAAAGCCCAGCAGCACCCGCAGAAGACACTGCAAAACAAGGGAGAAGAAAAAGAGGAAAGAAGAATGGGGGTGAGAACTACTAGTAAACCAGTAGCCTCCCCTAGTGGGTAAAACCTCAAACTCTGACACGCCCACTAGGTCTACCAGAGGCAAATGCAAAACGAACTAGTAAACCAGGCCTGTGTCAAACTGCTATAAAGGTGGTATGCTATGAATATAACTCCTGATGAAACGCTACCACTAGTATGCCTCTAAATGCTGAGCTAAGAGAAATAGATAAGGGTATGCATCAGAATATAAATGCCTGCCTGAATAACACAATTTGACCACCAGTAAACACTGGTACTGCCTGCTAAACTCATCTGTGGGAGTACTGACCGACTACTGCCCGGTACGGTCGTATCCCAAGGTAAGTAATAGATCGGCCTCTGCCCGTCCGATCGCATACTAAAGTAGTAGTAGACCGGTCTCTATCCGTCCGGTCGCACACTCCGGAGTGGCAGTCGAGGGGAGCGACCCACACGAGTAAAGCAAGTAACCACAAGTAACCTGATATAGCAGGACTGGATCGTGACTCTGATCAAAGTGGGAAAACCCATCCACTAAAGAAAGACCCGATCTCAACCTGGTGCAAGATAGACAAATCGTGGGAACTCCATCCACTAGAGACCTGATACCCAATATGATGCATAAGAAATCTCCGGTCAACCGCCCAATGTCCGCGGTTGCCGCAATACCCTGCCTGTCCCAAAACCCAAGGACCTGACTACACTATCCCAAACAACCTGCTCGCGCACGAGCTACAAATACCCTGAGCCTCAAATAAAAGGAGAAAAGAATAATAAAAAGGGTTTCTCCTATGTCAATTCCAGCATGATAGTGTAGCAGAAAAAGGTGGCCTATCTAGGTGACCATACAAGCATGCAAATGTCCCAAGATGATATATATAAAAATAAAACAGATATCGATATGATCTTACCTTGCTAAAGCATGCTGATAAGTGCATAAGGATAGTAAATAAGGGATAGCCTATGCCTATCTATACTGCAGGCCCAAAGCCCACAATTTATTAATTAGCCTTTTTAATCATAGAAGTTACTCCAATGCCTAGCAGGTAATCAAAAGTAAAGGGTTCACAACAACACCCATAATCACAAACATGTCCCCTATCCGACATCTGGTCAACCGCCTACTATCCGCGGTAGCCACAATACCCCAGAAGCTAAAATCCAGGCTCCGGCTACACTATGCCAACCCCTGCTCAAACCCGAGCAACAAATAATCACCTGACTAAAGAATAGGAAGAGAAGAAGCAAATAGGGTTTCTTCTAAATCAAGTTCCAACATATAGTGTAGCGGTAAGAAATGGCCCCAACAAGATGTCCATATAAGCCAGCCTATGTCCTCATGAGAAATAGGAGAAAGTGTGACAATTAGTGGTTCGACCAGTGTATCAATTAATAGCTTCACCTGGGTATAATCATCATGCTAAAATCATAATCCGACCACACTTGTCTATAATCTGCTAATCACCCTCAAATAAACCATCCCCCTATGCCTATCCAAAAGATCCTCAAGTGGTACCCTCCCGCAAGACATTTCATAATATCCCAACATAAAAGTAAATCCCCCATGCTAAGTGAAATCCCAATAATATTCCTATAAGCATCTATAAGTTCCAACCACTATCAAGTTTCCACTATGATATTGTCACGCCCCGGGTGTAAACCAGAACCCGGGCCCGTCTACAGATCCGCCGTGCACACGGTATTTCCCGCGTACACGAAGCGCCAAACCTGCTCAGATATATAAGAGATAAAAATAAATGAGCAATAAAAGCAGAGCTGAACTAAAACTAATACATCTCAGACTGAAGCTGGAAATAAAATACAATACATCTGTATAAATGATACATCTGTCTCTCCCAGCTCACCAAAAATAAATACAACCTGCTGGCAAAAGCCAGTCCCAAAGTAAAAGTACAATCGTCTGAGGGAACACGGGTACAGCAACAGTCCAGCTAACACGCTCATCCTGCCTCGAAGTCTATCTACTCAGCCGTCCTCTCTCCTCGACCCGTCGCTGAAAACCCAGCAGCACCCGCAGAAGACACTGCAAAACAAGGGAGAAGAAAAAGAGGAAAGAAGAATGGGGGTGAGACTACCAGTAAACCAGTAGCCTCCCCTAGTGGGTAAAACCTCAAACTCTGACACACCCACTAGGTCTACCAGAGGCAAAAAGGAAAGAAGTGCGGTAAGCAATGATGACTGCTGAAAACAGGAACTACCACTACTATGCCTCTAATATGCCAAGCTAAAGAGATAGCTAACTGTATGCATCAGAATGTAAATGCCTGCCTGACTGGACCCAATCGATACACTAGTAAGAACTGGTACTGCCTGCCTTGCCTGCCTGCCAAATCGGGTATGCCAGTCTACGCATAACACCGATAGGGGATGAGAGTCCCGAGGACTCGAAGCCTGTAAAACGCACACTCCGGAGTGGCACTCGAGGGGAGCGACCCACACGAGTATAATGCCTCAGTAACAAGTATCATAAATCAGCAGGACTGGATCATGACTCTGATCAAAGTGGGAAAACCCATCCACTAAAAGGGAGACCCGATCTCAACCTGATGCAAGATAATCAAATAGTGGGAAACCCCATCCACTAGAGACCTGATACCCAATCTGATGCATAAGCAACCTCCGGTCAACCACCCAAGGTCCGCGGTTGCCGCAATACCCTGCCATCAAGCCTGCCTGTCCCAAAATCCAAGATCCACAATCGGGTAGAACAATCAATATCAGGTCAACCGCCTACTGTCCGCGGTTGCCGCAATAACCCCCAAGTCCGACATCAAGTACACCGTGTCTCCGACCCCAAGGTCCCGGCTACACTATCCCAAACCCCTGCTCGAACCCGAACAACATGACTCGAGGTCTAAATAAGAAGGAGAAAGAAAGCAATCATGGTTTCTCCTAAGTCAAATCCCAATATGATAGTGTAGCAATAAAAGATGGCCTATCTAGATGTCCATACAAGCATGCAAGTGTTCTCAAGGAAATATAATTAAAGGCATTAATCATTAACAGTATCCACCTACGCATGTCATCTACCCTCAAGTAGTACCATCAACAGGATAATCAAATAGTCCAACATAAATATTCCATTCCACATGCAAGGTTAACCGCTATCAAAGCAACCCTATTCCCACACCGGCATGCATAAACCCAACCCCAATCATGATTAATCAAGATGTCCAATAAAGGGGATCACTCTAATATTCCTAGTGAGCATGTCAAAATAGAGGCAAGAAACAACCGCCCACCTCGAGCGCTAAATCCTGATCCCAACAGCCAAGTCCGCGCCCGGTCTCAACGATCACCACGGTACTGCACAAAATACCCCAAAAGAACAAGCACAATTAACATACAATGCTCACACCGAAATCTGTCCCAAATACAATCAGTCCACAGTTTTGCCTTTTTCACCTGCGAGATATGCTCAAGAAATTCCAGGAAAAATACCGTCACGATCCTCGCGACGAACCGGTCGAAACGAGTACCTGCACGTTCCCACACGATTTTCCTATGCTGAGAACCAAAATCGACAATAGGACCACCCCGAACAATACTTTCACCCAAAAACTGTGCTACAAAGTTCAGTAAAAAGGGGTTTCTCACCTTCGGGGAAAATTCCAGGAAATCCAAGAAAATTCAGGGAGACTCCTTGCGATGTGTAGATGCAAATCCCCTCTTGAATCACCCCAATCCGATGCCCGGTTGTGGAGATATCGCCGAAATACCGAACCGCTGTCCAAAACTCCATCACAGCAAAATGGGGTCACAAGATGATCCGAAAAACCCATGAAAACCTCGGAATGGGGAAAAACCAGTAGAAACAAGAAACGTAGCCCTACCTGTCACGAATCCAACGGCGCAAAAATCGCGAAAATAGGAGGTCGGGGTGAGTCGGGGGAGCCTGAACACTGAGATGCGACGAATCGGGTTGCCGGAGAATGATCGTCGCGCCGCGCCGGAAAAATCTCAAACCTCGGGATCCGAGCCTCCTAAAATCCTCAAACTTCACAGGATGCTTCCTCTCTTCTTGATGAAGATTTCATCTTCTCACCTCTAAGGGAGATGGAGCCTCGAAAATGGAGAAAACCCTTCTTGAATGGCTCTCGGATGGAATTAATAGGAAAAACCAGAAAATCTTTTCCCTTAATTACCACTGTGTCCCACATAACACGAAACAGCAAAATGACCCAATCACGTTGCGACACGTGGCCCCCCCGACCGCGCCTGCCCGCGCGCCCGGTCGCGTCTGCTGCCCTGCCCGCACAGTTGACCCACCAATGGGGAAGCGCCACGTGTCACTGCCACTGTTCGGTGAACCCGGTGCATGAAATCCTGTGGACCGAACCACTAGTAACCTGCCACGTGTCCACTCCCGGTGCACCGTAGACCCTGAATTGTCCGTAGACCGCGTGCTGTGAACCAGCCTATGGAAGGATGCCACGTGTCCCCCGCCTCGGTGCACGCCCGCCGCGTGGACCGGCCGCCTGCCCGCGCGCTGCCCGCGCCCTGCCCGCGCCGCGCGCCGCCCTGTGCCGCCTGCCCGAGGCCGCGCCGCCGCCGGCCGGCCGCCGGCCGGCCGCCGGGAACACTGTTCCGGCGTGAACAGTAACCCGAGCCCGAAAAATCAAGTAAATAGTCCATCTGAAGCGTTTTCGCGCGCTGAATCCGAATTTGACGTCCGATTTGCCAGATTCCCACTCTAAAAATTGCCGAATGCCCCCGGAAAGGTATTCTTAGTCCAAATTTCGCGCCGAGCCCAATTCCAAAATCCGTTTCGCGCGAAAACACCTCTAAACATCCGTCGGGGTCCCCCGATCACTCGCGTGATCCATTTTAAGCCCGAAGTCCAACACTTGTGTCCAATCGTGCCCCGAACACCTCCAGCACACCGCGTAGGCCTCCAATGGCCACCCCAATGCACCGCAACAGCTCTGCGGAGATCCAGGTCATCACATCCTCCCCCACTAAAAGAAAGTTTCGTCCTCGAAACTAAAGTCATTCCTCAACACGGAATCTCAACCAACAGGGGGGTAAATATCCAATCATCCACCACTCAATCTCCCAATACTACCAAATACCTCATCCAGAGACGCGATGCAATCCTTGGGTCTCTAACCAAAACGAAACGAAGGCGAGCACTCCAGAGAACCACGCCACCTTAACTAGGTACAGCTGGGCTAACTGCTCTGGCTATCAAGTAGTCTGCATCGGTACAAGCATCTGTCCCTGCTAGGGCCTCAGATAATCCAACCACAAGTCCAACAACACCCAGCTCGATCCAAGTACCTCGGTACTCTCGAGGCATCCGATATAAGTCCCCCAACTGATCCCGTAGCCTCTGATCTCAAATCCAAACCGTTAGGATGTAGAAGCACATCCCTAACCCTCCGGCATCAATACTCAGCCATGAGCAGTCGAGAGAACCAGATTTGCAAAACAACCTTCGCGAAGATCCAATACCCTTGCAGCTGGTAAATCAAATCCTCCAAGCTTGGCAGAAGGGTGCTAGCTCCCGATGATCACTTCATCAAATTCTTACGGGTCCTCACAAAGCCGAAGTGAACCAACCTTCCACAACTCGAATAGCACCGGCGCCCCCAAAGGTGCCACACTTGGCCTGACACAATTCCAACACATCAAATCCTGGAGTTGGGTCCTCAACTCCCAAACTAGTGTCATGCCAACAACTCCGATAGGAGAACAGCTAGGAACTCACAACCAAAAGGGTATCTCTAAGTCCTGGTGCCGCCGCAGATCCCTCAAACACACCAGCCAAAAGGCTACTCACCCACTACGAGACATCCGCCTCGCTCACAAAGTCAAAACCAAAGAGGCGAAGATACTCTCAAGCAACCCAGGTACACCAACACCTCCAGGCCTGGCTCCCACGAGAACCGTCCTCGCAGCATAATCAGCTGCCGCGAAAAGAAAAAGATAACCGAGCCAGCCTAACCGTCCTAAGTACCAAACCAAGCCCAACAACTGGGTCAAGACCATCAGGCCTACAGGTACAACCAAGGACTCAACCGCACCGGGCAGGACCCACGACACTCCCCCCCAGGTGCAAAAGATTGGGAATACGACCTCCCGAACGCCAGGTAACCGTCCTACCCCTAACCCAAAGCAATGAAGCCAAACACTACCCACCAAGGAGGGAAATCCTCTCGTATCGAAAGATACGAACCCCAAGAGCCCAGAACAAATCAAACCTACCGCCACGCTGGCCGCTGGAATCTATGTGCTCTGACGGTCTCAAAATCTACTATCCTGGAAAAGAGATCGGGAATACCTCATCCGACTGACCTGTCCTCCATCACCCGGCGCCAAGCGCCTCAATCAGAACTCGCCTCAGGCGGCAGATCCCAATCCAAAGGAACTACAATGCCACGCTCCATACCCGGCGCCTACTCCAATGAGGCGTCCCTAGAGCTCTCAATCCCCCACCGAACAAGACCCTGCCTTCAAAGGCTCCATACTCAATCCCACAAGTCAGGGCAACTCATCCGCCAGATCTGGCTCACTCCTTCAATGCAATCCCACAGTTTCCCTGCTGTCAACTGTCCACCCTTCCTCGGTGCCCCAGCACTAAACGTCAGCACGGAGGGGCTACTCACTAGTCCGACAACTGTGCCACTGCACTGATCCGACAACTGCGCCACTGTGCTGATCCGACAACTGTGTCACCGAGCTGCTCCGACAACTGTGTCACTGCTCCGACAACTGCGCCACTGTGCTGATCCGACAACTGTGTCACCACGTTGCTCCGACAACTGTGTCACTGCTCCGACAACTGCACCACTGTGCTGATCCGACAACTGTGTCACCGCGCTGCTCCAACAACTGTGTCACCGCGCTGCTCCGACAACTGTGTCACCACGCTGCTCCGACAACTGTGTCACTGCTCCG
This sequence comes from Tillandsia fasciculata, assembly GCA_029168755.2. Lineage (NCBI taxonomy): Eukaryota > Viridiplantae > Streptophyta > Magnoliopsida > Poales > Bromeliaceae > Tillandsia > Tillandsia fasciculata. The sequence continues at coordinate 15,424,430 of CM054930.1, forward strand.
ACAATTGCACCACTGTGCTGATCCGACAACTGTGTCACCGCGCTGCTCCGACAACTGTGTCACCACGCTGCTCCGACAACTGTGTCACTGCTCCGACAATTGCACCACTGTGCTGATCCGACAACTGTGTCACCGCGCTGCTCCGACAACTGTGTCACTGCTCCGACAATTGCACCACTGGGCTGATCCGACAACTGTACCACCGCTCCGCTGATCTGCCTCCAACACTCCTACCCTTCGGGTCCGGAGCCCCCAGACCCCAATCTGGGTATCCGGCCCGAAACAACCAGCTCAGGCCCAACTGCCGCACCAAGGTGCACTCGGGTCAGAGCCCCAACGTTGGGGAGACACCGCTCACCACGACAAAACCGCAAATCAGCACACCCCAAACACTCGACCCAATCTAGCGAAAGTCAAAGGCACCCCCCTATTTTTGTAACGTTATGTTGTCTGCAGCCAACATAACTGTCCCACAAAATAGGGTATGCCGATCCCTCTTCACTCACTGGAAGAGTCAAAACCAAATCATCGACTTTCGCCAAAAGTCACGTCTCTCACGCCCTAACATCCTAGGGTCCGCCAAAAGCCTAGGGTTTCCTAAGTCCCAACTGACCTATCCCTAAGCTCTGATACCAACTTAATCTGTCACGCCCCGGGTGTAAACCAGAACCCGGGCCCGTCTACAGATCCGCCGTGCACACGGTATTTCCCGCGTACACGAAGCGCCAAACCTGCTCAGATATATAAGAGATAAAAATAAATGAGCAATAAAAGCAGAGCTGAACTAAAACTAATACATCTCAGACTGAAGCTGGAAATAAAATACAATACATCTGTATAAATGATACATCTGTCTCTCCCAGCTCACCAAAAATAAATACAACCTGCTGGCAAAAGCCAGTCCCAAAGTAAAAGTACAATCGTCTGAGGGAACACGGGTACACCAACAGTCCAGCTAACACGCTCATCCTGCCTCGAAGTCTATCTACTCAGCCGTCCTCTCTCCTCGACCCGTCGCTGAAAACCCAGCAGCACCCGCAGAAGACACTGCAAAACAAGGGAGAAGAAAAAGAGGAAAGAAGAATGGGGGTGAGACTACCAGTAAACCAGTAGCCTCCCCTAGTGGGTAAAACCTCAAACCCTGACACACCCACTAGGTCTACCAGAGGCAAAAAGGAAAGAAGTGCGGTAAGCAATGATGACTGCTGAAAACAGGAACTACCACTACTATGCCTCTAATATGCCAAGCTAAAGAGATAGCTAACTGTATGCATCAGAATGTAAATGCCTGCCTGACTGGACCCAATCGATACACTAGTAAGAACTGGTACTGCCTGCCTTGCCTGCCTGCCAAATCGGGTATGCCAGTCTACGCATAACACCGATAGGGGATGAGAGTCCCGAGGACTCGAAGCCTGTAAAACGCACACTCCGGAGTGGCACTCGAGGGGAGCGACCCACACGAGTATAATGCCTCAGTAACAAGTATCATAAATCAGCAGGACTGGATCATGACTCTGATCAAAGTGGGAAAACCCATCCACTAAAAGGGAGACCCGATCTCAACCTGATGCAAGATAATCAAATAGTGGGAAACCCCATCCACTAGAGACCTGATACCCAATCTGATGCATAAGCAACCTCCGGTCAACCGCCCAAGGTCCGCGGTTGCCGCAATACCCTGCCATCAAGCCTGCCTGTCCCAAAATTCAAGATCCACAATCGGGTAGAACAATCAATATCCTGTCAACCGCCTACTGTCCGCGGTTGCCGCAATAACCCCCAAGTCCGACATCAAGTACACCCTGTCTCCGACCCCAAGGTCCCGGCTACACTATCCCAAACCCCCGCTCGAACCCGAACAACATGACTCGGAGGTCTAAATAAGAAGGAGAAAGAAAGCAATCATGGTTTCTCCTAAGTCAAATCCCAATATGATAGTGTAGCAATAAAAGATGGCCAATCTAGATGTCCATACAAGCATGCAAGTGTTCTCAAGGAAATATAATTAAAGGCATTAATCATTAACAGTATCCACCTACGCATGTCATCTACCCTCAAGTGGTACCATCAACAGGATAATCAAAATAGTCCAACATAAATATTCCATTCCACATGCAAGGTTAACCGCTATCAAAGCAACCCTATTCCCAAACCGGCATGCATAAACCCAACCCCAATCATGATTAATCAAGATGTCCAATAAAGGGGATCACTCTAATATTCCTAGTGAGCATGTCAAAATAGAGGCAAGAAACAACCGCCCACCTCGAGCGCTAAATCCTGATCCCAACAGCGAAATCTGCGCCCGGTCTCAACGATCACCACGGTACTGCACAAAATACCCCAAAAGAACAAGCACAATTAACATACAATGCTCACACCGAAATCTGTCCCAAATACAATCAGTCCACAGTTTTGCCTTTTTCACCTACGAGATATGCTCAAGAAATTCCAGGGAAAATACCGTCACGATCCTCGCGACGAACCGGTCGAAACGAGTACCTGCACGTTCCCACACGATTTTCCTATGCTGAGAACCAAAATCGACAAGAGGACCACCCCGAACAATACTTTCACCCAAAAACTGTGCTACAAAGTTCAGTAAAAAGGGGTTTCTCACCTTCGGGGAAAATTCCAGGAAATCCAAGAAAATTCAAGGAGACTCCTTGCGATGTGTAGATGCAAATCCCTTTTTGAATCACCCCAATCCGATGCCCGGTTGTGGAGATATCGCCGAAATACCGAACCGCTGTCCAAAACTCCATCACAGCAAAATGGGGTCACAAGATGATCCGAAAAACCCATGAAAACCTCGGAATGGGGAAAAACCAGTAGAAACAAGAAACGTAGCCCTACCTGTCACGAATCCAACGGCGCAAAAATCGCGAAAATAGGAGGTCGGGGTGAGTCGGGGGAGCCTGAACACTGAGATGCGACGAATCGGGTTGCCGGAGAATGATCGTCGCGCCGCGCCGGAAAAATCTCAAACCTCGGGATCCGAGCCTCCTAAAATCCTCAAACTTCACAGGATGCTTCCTCTCTTCTTGATGAAGATTTCATCTCCTCACCTCTAAGGGAGATGGAGCCTCGAAAATGGAGAAAACCCTTCTTGAATGGCTCTCGGATGGAATTAATAGGAAAAACCAGAAAATCTTTTCCCTTAATTACCACTGTGTCCCACATAACACGAAACAGCAAAATGACCCAATCACGTTGCGACACGTGGCCCCCCCGACCGCGCCTGCCCGCGCGCCCGGTCGCGTCTGCTGCCCTGCCCGCACAGTTGACCCACCAATGGGGAAGCGCCACGTGTCACTGCCACTGTTCGGTGAACCCGGTGCATGAAATCCTGTGGACCGAACCACTAGTAACCTGCCACGTGTCCACTCCCGGTGCACCGTAGATCCTGAATTGTCCGTAGACCGCGTGCTGTGAACCAGCCTATGGAAGGATGCCACGTGTCCCCCGCCTCGGTGCACGCCCGCCGCGTGGACCGGCCGCCTGCCCGCGCGCTGCCCGCGCGCTGCCCGCGCCCTGCCCGCGCCGCGCGCCGCCCTGTGCCGCCTGCCCGAGGCCGCGCCGCCGCCCGCCGGCGCTGCCCGCCGCCGCCGCCGCGGCCGGCCGGTTGCCGGGAACACTGTTCCGGCGTGAACAGTAACCCGAGCCCGAAAAATCAAGTAAATAGTCCATCTGAAGCGTTTTCGCGCGCTGAATCCGAATTTGACGTCCGATTTGCCAGATTCCCACTCTAAAAATTGCCGAATGCCCCCGGAAAGGTATTCTTAGTCCAAATTTCGCGCCGAGCCCAATTCCAAAATCCGTTTCGCGCGAAAACACCTCTAAACATCCGTCGGGGTCCCCCGATCACTCGCGTGATCTATTTTAAGCCCGAAGTCCAACACTTGTGTCCAATCGTGCCCCGAACACCTCCAGCACACCGCGTAGGCCTCCAATGGCCACCCCAATGCACCGCAACAGCTCTGCGGAGATCCAGGTCATCACAGATATTGTCCATATGATAGGCTCACAATTATTTCAATTAAACATGCATGTCCGTTAGATGATCATTCAACATGTCCAATAGAGAGGATCTCTCTAATATTCCTAGTGGGTACATCAGAAAAGAGGGATATAGCAACCACCCACCCGGAAAAGCGCAATCCAAAGCTGTAGAAACCTCCTCGCTGTCCAATATCCCTTTTTCACGCCACTTGCCCAAACAGATAAACCGCCGCGATCCCTGTCCATAATTACCTCAAAACATGCAATTAAACATACAATTACTCTCAAGAACGTGCTAACCCAACATACAGTCCAGAGTTGTGCCTTTTTCACCTGCGAGTTATGCACAAAAAATTCGCAAAAAATGCCGTCGCGATCCTCGCGACGAGCCGGTCGAAACGAGTACCTGCACGCTCAAATCCGAGTTTCCTACACTGAGATATAAATTCTGCAAGGGAACTACCCCAAAGAATTCTGTACAAAAAACTGCAGCACCAAACACTGAAAATAATGCCTTTTTCACCTTCAGGAAAAATCCATAAAAATCCAGGAAAATTCGAGGATGCTCGTTGCGATGTGTCGATGCAAAACGCCTTTTGGAACGTCTCAATCCGATGTCCAGTTGCGGAGATATCGCCGAAATACTAGGGTGCTGTCCAAAAACTCCGCAATAGAAAAATGGGTCAAAGAGAAGCTCGAAAAACTCCAAGAAAAGCTCGGAATTAGGAGGAGCTCAAAAACGATAGTTGAAGCCCTACCTGTCGTGAAGCCAACGGCTCAAAAATCACAGAAGAAGAAGCTCGGGGTAGGCCAGGGGAGCTCGTGCACCGAAAAGCGACGGAGAAGAACACCGGAGAAGAAACGTCGCGCCGCGCCGGTAAAATAGAAATCTTGAAATTCGTGCCGCCGAAAAATCTAAAACTTGACAGGTGTATACTACTCTTCATGGAGATCAACAGGGGTCGAAATCCCCCTTGCAAACAGCCTCGGATGGAACTTAAGGCAAAACCAAAGAAAAACATTTCAGGAAATACCCATCGTGTCCCCAGAACAGGAAACACCAAAACGGGCCGCTCACCTCGCGACACGTGGCCTCCCCCGCGCTCGCTGTCCCGCGCGCCCGCGCCTCGGGATTGGCGCCCACGTGCGCGCTGCCGCGCCCATACCGCGCACGCACCCCAAGGTAACAACCTCAAACTCCGTGGACCGGGTCCACAACACCAGCAAATCGAAAGCCGCCACGTGTCCTCCCATCGGTCCACCGTGCACCAGAAAATTTTCGTGGACCGCGCTGCCTGAACCACCCACTCAGAGGACGCCACGTGGCATCCCTCAGGTGCACGCCGCCCGCGTGGACCGCGCACCTGCCCGCGGCCCTGCGCGCCTGCCCGCGGCCGCGCGCCGCCGCCCTCCGCCGCTGCCCGCCGCCGCCGGCCGCCGCCGGCGATCGCCGGGAACACTGTTCCGGCGGTGAACAGTAAAATTACTGTAGCAAGCTCCGAAAAATACATGTAAATAGCCCATTTTGTCTGATTTGCCAAAATCCACTCCTAAAAATTGCCGAAGGCATTCGAAAAGGTATTCTTAATCCGAATTTCCCGCTGAATCTAAATTGATATCCATTTTGCGCGGAAACACCTCTAAACATCCGACGGGGTCCCCCGATTACTCCCCCGTGATCCGTTTTACGCCCGGAGTCCAACACTTGTGTCCATATTAGCGCACGAACACCGCCGACATGCCACGTAAGCCTCCAGAAGCTGTCGGTCACACTGTAGAAGCCCTGCAAAGATCCGGGTCACCACATCCTCCCCCACTAAAAGAAAGTTTCGACCTCGAAACTAAAGCAACTCCCAAGGAGTCTCAGAAACCACGGGTCAATACTCAACACCGCCGTCTCCAGCTTCCAAGTCACCTACCACTACCCGTGATTACTCCTCAGCAACAACAACAGCAACAACCAGTACGGCATAGCCCGATTGCGCAATTCCCTCACCTCGCGAGCCGGAATTCGCAACGAGCGTCCCTCGTACTCCAAACTCTCACAGGGCTCAAAAGAAGCAAGTCAATCACGGGCGAGGGGTCCAAAACATAACACTCCTGAGCTGAGACGCATAAAAACCTCAGGGACTCCAACAAAAGACCGGGGGAAAAGAACGAATAGCCAGTGCAACACGCACTAAAATCACCCTCTAGAACCAACTCAACCAAAGCGTCCCGAAACACATCCACACAAACACCTGCATAGGAAAGGGGCCCTAACAAGCAGTGGTTCACACTCGGTCACTCGCAAAACCTAACCACGCGAGTGGATTACTCAGCCGCAGACTATCATCAAAAGGAATCCTCTGGGACACAATCTCAAGCCCTGTACACCACCATGGTCCCACATAGCGCCAGCTATGGAATCGTCAAACTCCGCTCCCAAATAGCTCTTCTGCTCCAGGTATCCGCCACCATAGTGGCCCGGTCGAGGTGATACTGGATGCTCAAAAAAAATCCAATGGTAGCTCTACAGCCACTATGGGAGGTATCACTATAATTCGCAAATCCATCTCCCACCGCTGACTAGGTTAAAATCGGCGCTGGTACCAATCTCATCATCCGCTCGTCAAGCTCTGCTGGCAATATCCGGTCCAAAAGCTCCTCACCTCAACAATAATCGTCGATCTCGGCCAGTCCCAAATAGCATCCATTTTGACCGGATTTCCACCGCTGCCCCTACGGCTAGAATATGTTATCCAGGAAGATATGCTCTCGAAGCTAAAACTTGTACCACAACGGCTTGGCATAGAGCTTCTTCCCCACAGACCTTGTCACATCATCTACAAATGCTTCACAAGCTCTAAATCACTCGGGGAGGGGATAAAACCAAAATATCCCTGGAGAATACCGCTGTCAATCCGTTCAAGTCCAGCTAGAACACAGAATTCCTCAATCTTAAGGCAACAAGGCATTAGTCATTCCATTGGCCTCACTGTACTCACAATGCCCCTAGCGTGTTGTGAACACCATCTTGGCGAAATACTCAGATGTAATTCCAAATTGGTGCAGGCATCAAAATCGATCAACTGCCAGAGCATAACTCCATCAAAAGGTCCTAAATAATACCTGGACCTGCCTGGGCTCCAATCCCAAAGGGCTCTCACCGTCGTGTATCAACGACGCGGCACTAGGTCAAACAAACCCTCTATCCATCAAATCCACGCACCTATGACATCAACTCCCGCAGCTCTAAAGGCGATATCCAATGAGGTGCTACTGAAGTTGGCGCGGTTTTCAGAACCACGTCAATCGCAATCTCAATCTCCCTATCTGGCGGTATAATCATCGGCTCAGGTGGACTCACACTCGGGATTTCATGGGCAATAGGGATATCCTTAAGTCCCGCTGCCGCCGTAGGCACCTCTCACACTGTCGCTGTAACCTGTGTGCTCTAACAGTCTCAATAAACAAGCCTTCTATTGTCTGCCTCGCAGAAAATCAAAGTCCTTTCTCTCAGCAGTCAAACATCCTGTGGCACTATGCGAACCAATCGCAAGCACTGGGTCAAAACACCGAACTACCACAAATACCAATAAGTCTGCCGGCATAACTCACGGCCTCTACTGCACTGGACATGATCCACAAACCTTCCCCACCTGCACAATATCAACAGTAACCTGTACCTCAAGTGCATGTGGTAACGACTTTACCTCTAGTCCATGCAGGAATGCAACATGCTCTAACTCCGACTGCTGTGATGAAATCACACTCGCGACTACTCAATCAACTACCGTGGCGCCCTCCAACCGGGCGGCATAGATTCATCCACTCGATGCAAGTGGTCGTCGCTCAGCCTGCCAAAATATCTAGACCAATCACAAGGGAGCACGACCTCTGTCCATGCTCACACTGAGGTGACGAATGTGGTCTCTCGCAGACAGCCAATCCACGCTACCGCTGCACCACTCTGATAAAAGGGCTGATGTTGTCATCGGGGTCCACCCAACCTCTGACGTCTCAGAAATCCACCTGGATATCAACGTCATACGACAAAGCACAAATGATTCATGCAATTCCTTATACAATTATCCTTACTAAGCTCACCCTTCAATCACATATATTGCACCCCAAACATGCCAGTTATCAATCACACAGGTTAACATCCCCCTTGGGTAAGCTTTACATAATCCATCCACAAGGATATCCACCATCCTGGAAGGGAAAACGAAATGTCTCTGCCGGCCGATCTGTCCTCCAACACCTAGCGCCAAGCGCCTCTATCCAAGACTCGCCTCTGGCGGCAGACCCCTATCTAAAGGAACTGCAACGCTACGCGCCATACACAATGCCTACTCCATCGAGGCATCCAAAATCCAAAACGGGGGAAATCAAATAACCTGAAAGGTATCCTGACGCAGTCCACTCACAGTCACGCATATCCTATGCGCCATGTTCCCCCCAAATCATAGAGCGCGCAGCTCGATAACTGCGTAAACCTTTTGACACCAGGAGGCTCTCAAGTAGTCTCTCCATCACCACCAACCACGATTCTACCCCAAGAGGCTCCAAACTTAATCCTATGAATCGGGGTGGTTTATTTGCCGAAACTGGCTCAACTGATCATTGGTGTCCCATAGCTCATCAGCTGTCAATTATCCATCCTGCCTCGGAGCCTCGGTACTAAACATTGGCACAGAGGGGGCTACTCACTCCATCGGTACCACAGAAATCCCCGCCCCTGAGGATACTGCAATCGGGTGGTCTCAGAAAGAAGCACTGTCGAGCTGCCCGCTGCTCCGACAACTGTGTCACTAAAAACCTGATGCCCGCTCACTCTGCCACGGATAAGCCTCTGACAATCCTGTCATCTGGGTCCGGAGTCCTCTGACTCCAAATCTGGTATCCGGCCTGAAACAACTAGCTCAGACCCAACTGCTGCATCAAAGTGCACCCGGGTCAGGGCCCAACGTTGGGGAGACACCGCTCGCCACGACAAACCACAAATCAGCACACCCCAAACACTCTACCCAATTTGACGAAAATCAAAGACATCCCTCTATTTCTGTAACCTTATGTTGTCTACAGCCAACATAACTGTCCCACAGAAATAGAATATGTCGATCCCTCTTCACTCACAGGAAGAGTCAAACAAATAAATTGCCGACTTTCGCAAAATGTCGCGTCCCTCGCGCCCTATCATCCTAGGGTCCGCTAAAAGCCTAGGGTTTCCTAAGTCCCAACTGACCTATCCCTAAGCTCCGATACCAACCTAATCTGTCACGCCCCGGGTGTAAACCAGAATCCGGGCCCGTCTACAGATCCGCCGTGCACACGGTATTTTCCGTGTACACGAAGCGCCAATAACCTGCTCAAATATAAGAGATGCAAAAAAATGAGCAATAAAAACAAAGCTGAACTAAAACTAATACATCTCAGACTAAAGCTGGAAATAAAATACAATACATCTGTATAAATGATACACCAGTCTCTTCCAGCTCACAAGAATAAAAACAACCTGCTGGCAAAAGCTAGTCCCAAAGTAAAAGTACAATCGTCTGAGGAAACATGGGTACACCAACAGTCCAGCTAACACGCTCATCCTGCCTTGAGATCTATCTACTCAGCCGTCCTCTCTCCTCGACCCGCCACTGAAAGCCCAGCAGCACCCGCAGAAGACACTGCAAAACAAGGGAGAAGAAAAAGAGGAAAGAAGAATGGGGGTGAGAACTACTAGTAAACCAGTAGCCTCCCTTAGTGGGTAAAACCTCAAACTCTGACACGCCCACTAGGTCTACCAGAGGCAAAAAGGGAATAAAGGTGGTATGCTATGAATATAACTCCTAATGAAACGCTACCACTAGTATGCCTCTAAATGCTGAGCTAAGAGAAATAGCTAAGGGTATGCATCAGAATATAAATGCCTGCCTGAATAACCCAATCTGACCACCAGTAAACACTGGTACTGCCTGCTAAACTCATCTGTGGGAGTACTGACCGACTACTGCCCGGTACGGTCGTATCCCAAGGTAAGTAATAGATCGGCCTCTGCCCGTCCGATCGCATACTAAAGTAGTAGTAGACCGGTCTCTATCCGTCCGGTCGCACACTCCGGAGTGGCAGTCGAGGGGAGCGACCCACACGAGTAAAGCAAGTAACCACAAGTAACCTGATATAGCAGGACTAGATCGTGACTCTGATCAAAGTGGGAAAACCCATCCACTAAAGAAAGACCCGATCTCAACCTGGTGCAAGATAGACAAATCGTGGGAACTCCATCCACTAGAGACCTGATACCCAATCTGATGCATAAGAAATCTCCGGTCAACCGCCCAATGTCCGCGGTTGCCGCAATACCCTGCCTGTCCCAAAACCCAAGGACCTGACTACACTATCCCAAACAACCTGCTCGCGCACGAGCTACAAATACCCTGAGCCTCAAATAAAAGGAGAAAAGAATAATAAAAAAGGTTTCTCCTATGTCAATTCCAGCATGATAGTGTAGCAGAAAAAGGTGGCCTATTTAGGTGACCATACAAGCATGCAAATGTCCCAAGATGATATATATATAAATAAAACAGATATCGATATGATCTTACCTTGCTAAAGCATGCTGATAAGTGCATAAGGACAGTAAATAAGGGATAGCCTATGCCTATCTATACTGCAGGCCCAAAGCCCATAATTTATTAATTAGCCTTTTTAATCATAGAAGCTACTCCAATGCCTAGCGGGTAATCAAAAGTAAGGGGTTCACAACAACACCCATAATCACAAACATGTCCCCTATCCGACATCTGGTCAACCGCCTACTATCCGCGGTAGCCACAATACCCCAGAAGCTAAAATCCAGGCTCCGGCTACACTATGCCAACCCCTGCTCAAACCCGCGCAACAAATAATCACCTGACTAAAGAATAGGAAGAGAAGAAGCAAATAGGGTTTCTTCTAAATCAAGTCCCAACATATAGTATAGCGGTAAGAAATGGCCCCAACAAGATGTCCATATAAGCCAGCCTATGTCCTCATGAGAAATAGGAGAAAGTGTGACAATTAGTGGTTCGACCAGTGTATCAATTAATAGCTTCACCTGGGTATAATCATCATGCTAAAATCATAATCCGACCACACTTGTCTATAATCTGCTAATCACCCTCACATAAACCATCCCCCTATGCCTATCCAAAAGATCCTCAAGTGGTACCCTCCCGCAAGACATTTCATAATATCCCAACATAAAAGTAAATCCCCCATGCTAAGTGAAATGCCAATAATATTCCCATAAGCATCTATAAGTTCCAACCACTATCAAGTTTCCACTATGATATTGTCCATATGATAGGCTCACAATTATTTCAATTAAACATGCATGTCCGTTAGATGATCATTCAACATGTCCAATAGAGAGGATCTCTCTAATATTCCTAGTGGGTACATCAGAAAAGAGGGATATAGCAACCACCCACCCGGAAAAGCGCAATCCAAAGCTGTAGAAACCTCCTCGCTGTCCAATATCCCTTTTTCATGCCACTTGCCCAAACAGATAAACCGCCGCGATCCCTGTCCTTAATTACCTCAAAACATGCAATTAAACATACAATTACCCTCAAGAACATGCTAACCCAACATACAGTCCAGAGTTGTGCCTTTTTCACCTGCGAGTTATGCACAGAAAATTCCCAAAAAATACCGTCGCGATCCTCGCGACGAGCCGGTCGAAACGAGTACCTGTGTCACGCCCCGGGGTCGAAACTGCGACCCGGGCTCACCAACAGATCCGCCACCTATGCCAAACCCGCATAGGCGAAGCGTCCTACCTGCAAGAAAAGTACTACAGCTAAACAGATATCAGAGCTAAAAGTAAAAACCTGCTGTATAACTAAAATCAATCACTGTACAACTGGAAATAATACAACAATGTCCGCCTCCCAAAAGAATAATAATAATACAATATCCTCAAATATAAGCTCTGAACCCAACCGGGAGGTAACTCCAATAAATACAGCAGTGTACAGTCTCTCAATACATAATATATCCTCACTACATTAGTCTCTCAAAAGAGGGAAAATAACACAACTAATCTACTGAAGATCTCCTCTGAAGGGTACCGCTACTCTCCAACGACGGGTAGGGATCTAGCACGCGACTCCCTCGCCTCGAACAACCACCGCAGAATCCGCAACACCCACTAAGACTCTGCAAAAACAAGGAAGAGGAAGGAAAAAGGAGGGGGGAAGACCCCCAAAGGGTGTGAGAACTACACCAAAAAGGGAGTTCTCAGTGGGTACCACCGCCAGACCCGGCGGTCCGCCCACCAAGTCCTCAAGAGACATAAACTAACCAAAGCAGTAAAGACTGAAATAGGAAAGCTGGAGACTCTCAACAGCTACCATGCCTCTATCTAAATGCTCAAAGGGGAGAACCAAATAATGGTATGCCACCACTAGCACATGAAGTGCACAATCGACCCAATCGAGCTGACTGCCACATCTGGTCCAGTCAAACCTGCGCCCACCTACAACCACCTCCCACTGACGGGCAGGAATTACGTAGGGTGTCCAAACGGACTAACTCGCTATCGAGTAGTGGCTCATGCAGGCTATAGTCAAAATCCACGCTCTCTCTCAGAACGGATAAACTCAAGATCACCAAGCCTCGCGCCAACGGTCAACAACTCACAAAGACCTCGGGACCACAGTCCCCAAATGGATCCCAACAACACTAGCACTGGTCTAAACATAGCTACTAGACCCACTCGGTCCCCCTGACACGAGTTCAACAATAAGGCAAATATCTGTAATAAACCCAATCCAAAGTGCCGCCAGTAAAACTGGCATTGCCTGCTAAGCGGAATCTGCACACAAGGCTCGAAACCGCGGGATCGGCCCGCACGGCTCGCATCCCAAAAAGTATCAGACCGGCACACAAGGCTGGGTCCGAAAGGATCGGCCCGCACGGCTCGCATCCAACAAGTATCAGACCGGCACACAAGGCTGGGTCCAAAAGATCGGCCCGCACGGCTCGCATCCAACAAGTATCAGACCGGCCACAAGGCTGGGTCCGAAAGCCTACCTCCGGAGTGGCATCGGAGGGACCCACACGAGTAAAGTATCTCAGTAACAAGTATCTCTGTATAGCAGGACTTGATCACAATCTGATCAAAGTGGGAAAAACTCAACCACCAAAGAAAGACCCGACCTCAGTCGAATGCAACTAAACGATAAGTGGGAAACCCCATCCACTAGAGGAAACTGACATCCAATCTGATGCATAAGTAATATCCGGTCAACCGCCCAATATCCGCGGTCGCCGCGAAACCCCCCAAACTAATCCAACCTGTCCCAGACACGAAGTCCCAATACACTATCCAGACCCCTGCTCGAACCCGAGCAACACTGACCACCTGACCAACAGGAAGGAGAAAAGAAAAGCATGGTTTCTCCTAAGTCAAGTTCCAATAAATAGTGTAGCAATAAAAAGGTGGCCTAAAGGATATGTCCATACAAGCATGCATTTGTCCTCAAGAATGATATAATGTGAAAGTAAACCACATGCCTACACCCTGGATCGTAATCCTCGATTACAATAACTCCTCAGAGTGAAAATCCGCACATAGCTACAAAATCCTATCCCAAAGCATAAACCAACCACATGAAAGGCTATGTGCTAACATGGCATGTTACATAATCTCATAGGGTAACATTATCCTAGGTAAGCTTACACTAATCATCACATAGATGTCCAAGTCATGCAAGTCCTCAGTATACCTCATAAATACTATTCTTGCAATCATTTATACAAATATCATTATAAGCTTACCTACCTTACAAACATAAACCATGTACCCTAAACATGCATGCATCAGTCATAGAGGGGTGACATCCCCACAAGTGCACTTATATTCGCCATAACATAATCATTGCCTTATACAGTTACTGATATTAAGCTTACCCACCTGAAGCGCTTAAACCAAGGCAAACCTGAAGTCGGTGAAGAGTGTAGACGCTCACAGTCCAAAATCTGCCAAAATTGCACCTCGGTACATGTCGCGCAAGCCGTGGCTCCAAACAACTAAAAGTTCCCCGAAATCAAAGTCTACAGATCCATCGGGTCCAGCAACACTTGGAAACACCCCTGGGTACAACAATAAGGTCCAATATTACACTTTCATTCCCAAAATTAACCACGCACAACACACAGAAAATCAGTCCCAAAGATATGATTATTTCACCTGCCGAAAGTACCCAGAAAAATCCAATAAAAATATCACAGCAATCCTCGCGTCGATACCTTCGAAACGAGTACCTGCACGTCCAATTCCGAGCCCCGTAGGCTGAGTTACAAATTCCACAGTACAGGTGCGCAAAACCACACAGCAACATGACTGTAATTCCATTTACAGATAAGGTAAGAACATATACTTCGGGAAAAACTCAGAAAAATCCAGAAAATACTGTGATAATCCTTGCGTCGAGTAGATGAAAAAAGTGTACAAGCACGTCGCCATACGATGGCCGGTTGCGGAGATACACCCGAAACAACAACGGTACATCCAAAATTCCGGCATAATGATCACAGATTTTTAGGAATTAATCTAGCAGGAATTACACTTAAGTATCAACATGAGAAATGTTCCTCTTAACCCTGTTAACAGATCCATACAAAGAAATCCCCCAAAAACATGCTGAACTCAAAGATATCACCATACAAACATGCTATTCCAACAAAAATCTGCTCTGTAAAAACCAGCACTACATGGCTGGAAAGATTGGGAGTTTTACCTGTCCAAACGAGTAAAATACAGTGAGGAAGGTGGCATAGGATTCCTTGTCGAGAGTAGATAAAGATCGAGCTAAAGAACACCTAATTCCGAGCTCGTATGAGAGAGAAAACCCAAAATTACTCCAAGGTGTCCAATACAAAAATCTGTGCGTGAAAGTTGTAGAAAACCCAAATATTCTCCAAGAAATCTCATGATCCAAGTAGAACATGAATATCAAAGTTGTAGATTTACCTGTCGTGGAGATACCCTCCAAATTTCAGCTCGAAATTCCAAGAAACGAAGCCTGGGGAATTTTTGCACTAAACTGAGGATGGTGGAGCTCCGAAAATCCAGCAATGGTGTTTGCTCATCATGGGGAAGAAGATGATCAAGGAGCTCCAATGGCACCCCAGATGATGAATTTGAAGAAACATGTGTTGATGCTCTGTACAAAATCCTCCAACAACCCATGGTTCATGAGGAAGGAGGAAGAAGAAGAAGTAGAAGAAGGGGAAGAGGAAGAAGAAGGAGAAAGGAAAATTTAAAAACAATCCTCTCACTCCTCTCACTCCTCTCCCACACTCCAACAGCCCACGTTCCTTGTACGGCTGGCCCATCATGGCAAGCCATGTGGCAGCCTGCACACTCCATTGACCGCAACTCTGCACGGTCCAATGGGGTGCCGCCACGTGGCACCCCCGATCCACGGCTAACCACGCACCCAAAAGTCCTCCAAAACTTTCGGTTGCCCGTGTTCGCTCATCCGGACTCCGAAAAAATACAAGCAAATAGTCCATTTCCATCGTTTTCGGCGCTGAATCCAAATCCGCTGTCCGTTTTGCCAAATTCCATTTCTAAAATTTGTCGAGGCATCCAAATAAGTAATCTTGATCCAGATTCTGGCTGAGTTAATTCTGGTCCAATTTGTGCACAAACACCCCAATACTCAACATAAGCCTCCAGAAGCTATTGATCCAACAGTAATCCTTACGTGGGAATTTTGGGTCCACAACCTGCACGTCAAATAAGGTTCCTACACTGAGATATAAATTCTGCAAGGAAATACCCCAAAGAATTCTGTACATAAAATTGCAGCACCAAACAGTTAAAATATGCCTTTTTCACCTTTGGGACGATAATTGAAAATCCAGGGAGATTGTTACGGCATTTTGGTGTTGGCATATTTCGTGAGTCAAGTCAGTAAATTGAGTTGGAGTCTGAAGTGATCAAATTGTCAATCAGCAATCGAAGACTCAGAGAAGAGCTCAAGTTGGCACTCAGTGATTTGAGTCTTAAAGATTGAAAGTGAAGAATTGTGGATCAATTGCATCAATCTTAAGGAAAATGGATTCGGATTGATCAGGTACGTTTAACTAAATAATTTTGGTGATCCGAATACTTCTTATAGTGTAGAAACACTTGGATGAATTTTTAATTGCATAAAAATCAAAACTGGACATGGGACATGTTCAGGATCCGGATCAGACAATCCAATCCGGATCCCGAAGGGTTGGTTCATATGCAAATCCAATCCGGATCCAAGCCAATTCTGATCCGGATCCCGAACATTGGATTTTGCTGAAATTCATGAACGATCCGGATCGGGCATTCAATCCGGATCCCGAACCCTTGGTTTTCTGGAATTGTCTGATCTCGCTACGACGATCCGGATCGCAGAAAATCCGATCCGGATCGCCGTCCTGAAAAATTCCAGATAAGGTAAGTTTTTGATTCTTATCTCTTTCCAAAGGTTTCTAACCTATAAATAGACACTTAGGGTTTCTCAAGAACGTGCGACCA
This sequence comes from Tillandsia fasciculata, assembly GCA_029168755.2. NCBI lineage: Eukaryota > Viridiplantae > Streptophyta > Magnoliopsida > Poales > Bromeliaceae > Tillandsia > Tillandsia fasciculata. The sequence continues at coordinate 15,440,979 of CM054930.1, forward strand.
ATACCGAAAACACTCGAGAGCAACCCTAGAGGCTAGGTTTTTATCGTTCTTCTTTTAGCCTCTTTTAGGTCAATTCGACGGTTCTTCCAAGATCTATCTTTTGTCGAATTGATCTAAACTTTGCTTAGAAATTCTTTCTACGGTTCTTCAATGATAATCTAAGCAAAGGATCACCATCGAAGCCTATATTCTGTATCGGCTGAGTTTGCGTCGTGGATTCGACGTGGCACCGTGGATTCGGTGTGTTGAAGGCGTTTCGTGGATTCGAAACGTGTGCTCGTGGATTCGAGTGGCGTTCGTGGATTCGAACGTGTGCAGTGGACGTGCAATCGGTGGAGCGCAAGGTCCGAAGAAGTTGAAGGAGGGGTTTGAGTCCGTGGAGTCGGTAATCACCTTGTTATTCTTCTTTCTTAGTGGATTGTTATTGCGTGTTGGTCCCGTGGTTTTTCTCCTGGATTGGAGTTTCCACGTAAATCTCGGTGTGCTATTTTTATTTTCCGCATTGGTTTTTATTTTGCACTGAGATTTGATTTTTAAATATTACACCTATTCACCCCCCTCTAGGTGTTTGATAGTACCTATTTAGATCCTTGTGGATCCCTAAAAAACAACAATTGGTATCAGAGCGGGTTTTAGGTTTATCTATCATGTCGGGTGAAAGTGGTAATATTTTTAGACCTCCTCTTTTTGATGGGACCAATTATGCATATTGGAAAGTGCGGATGAGAGCTTTTCTCATCTCAATTGATGAGCGTGTTTGGCAAACCGTGGAATACGGTTGGGTGCATCCTGTTGAGGAAGTAGGAAATTCTACTACCCCAAAACCTCGCTCTAGATGGTCCAAAGAGGAAATCGAAAGATCTTCTTACAATGGGAAAGGTATGAACGCTTTATATAATTCTCTTTCCTCGACTGAGTTTACACGAATTTCCGCGTGTGAAACCGCGAAGGAAATTTGGGATATTCTCAAAATTACACATGAGGGTACTAATCTTGTAAAAATTCAAAAGCTCCAGATGCTTACAAGTCAATTTGACTCTATTCATATGGAAGAGCATGAATTGTTTACAGATTATTACACTAGACTTCAAGATGTAATTAATACATGTGCTAATTTAGGAGAAAAGATCCCGGAGTCGAAAATTGTAAGAAAGATTCTTCGGACTCTTCCGGAACGGTTTAGGGCAAAGGTTACCGCCATTGAAACCGTTAGTCATCCGGATGAGATGAGTGTAGAGGAATTAGTAGGTGCTTTACAAACTTATGAGATGACTTTTCCTACTAATCAAATTTCTTCCAAGTCTTCTTCTAAGCTTACAGGTATTGCATTCAAATCAACAAAGGAAGAAGATAGCGAATCAAGTTCCGATGATGAAATCTCTTTTGCCGATTTGAAGAACAATTGGCGCGGATCACAAAGAAATTTCGTCGGAAATTTTGGAAGAATCGAACCGATGGATCTTCATCCACGAAACCATCTAAAGGATCATCGGGTTCTAAATCCTCTAAACTCAAAGGCGTTGCAAAACCTTCTAAAGAAAAAGAAAAAGATGATTTCGAAGGGGAAATCCGATGCTATCGATGCAAAGGCTACGGCCATATTTCAACGGATTGTCCTTCTAAGAAATCATACAAAAAGAAGGCTTTGCAAGCAAAAACTTGGGACGATTCTAGTTTCGATGAATCGACCTCAAGTGAAGAGGAAAAAGAAAAAATTGTTGCTTTTCATGCCTCTCAAATTCCCTCTTCTAATTTGTGCTTATCATCTTTAGTCACTGACTCTATTCCTTTGATTTTGCATGAAACATCAACATCCGGAGGAGAGTCATCAAGTGAGGGGAGTCGGACGAAGAAGAACTCGTTGAGGCATACCAACAACTTCTTGCGGAATCAAAGAAGATGGCCAAGCATATCAAGAAGTTGAGGAAGCAACGACTTGAAGTTCAAGACGAGAATCAAGCTTTAAAGATCAAACTTCATGATCTCGAGGAGGAACAAGGACGTTTATTGGATAACAATAAAATCCTCCAAGAAAAGCTAAACCAATCGGAGACGAACGCAAAATCATATATGGACAAGATTGGTTTTCTTGAAAAGCAGTTTGAAGAAATTCATGTCACCAACCAAGCTTTGACCAAGCAAGTTCATCAACTCAAATCCGACATACAAAGGCTTTCAACCGGTTCCAAGAAACTGATTGTATGTCCGGATTAGGTCAAACAAGCAAGGTTGGTTTGGGATTTAAAAAGAACCAAACTGTGCAGGCTTCAAGTTCCACAATAAATTGAAAGGAAAAACTTGTCACCTATGTGGACTTGAAGGACATTTGGTGAAGAATTGCCCGAAAAAGAGAAAGAAGAATCCTTCGGCAACTTCATCTACGGAGCGGACTCAACGGAATCAAAAGACACATCAAGTCAAAGGAGTTCACTCAACCCACCAAAGGTCCGAGCCACAACATCAATCATACAAGTGGATCATTGCGAGGCAAAGACCTAAGGTGGATCAACAGTCAAAGCGGACAACCCCCGGCCACAACGAATCAAGACAACCCAAAATCCAGCGATTTTGGATTCGGAAAGGTGATATCTTTCCTTGTCTTAAGTTCTAATTAGCTTATGACTGTATGTAATGCTTTGATTGGTTTTCCCTTCATATTATTCCTAATCTTTGCATTACATGTGTTTTCAATGCTCTTTGTTTTTATACTTTGTTTTTGAACAAAAGGGTTTTTATCGAACAAGTGCATTGAATAAAAAGGGTTTCACGTTCATTCACTCCAAATTAATTTTATATGGATTATCAACTTTACTCCATAATCATAATCTTGAAGATACTTCATTATAGGAGTTTTTTAATTGAGCATTGATCATAATTGACTTTAATTGCATCTTTTCACGCATTTAGAAATTTATTATGCTTTTGACATCATAATATTTCAATGTTGCAATGATCATTTATGTTAATTAATTCATCTTTTAAGTGATCAAAGTCAATTTCTCTCTCAATGATCTCTTGGTATAGTCATTATCTTATTTGACTATTTAGTCGAGTATGAATGCGAGATCAATTTTTGGTTGAATACCTTATATATTAAATAATTGATAGCCAATTGAGGGGAGAGTCAAAGAAAAGTAAAATGCTCAAAAGAGTGTGGAAAGAGTTACATCCCAATGAGGAGTGTGAAAACTACCACCACATGGAGGAAGAGCTACCATCTCGTTCGTCCGAGTATGTAGCTACCAAATGTATACCAAGCAGGTTTTCAATTTTGAATTAAATGAAATGCATGTTGAAATACTTGACTCTGTCAAATTTCAAGGTTGGTATAAGGTGGAATTTTTAACGAAAGATGCTCAAAGAGCCACTCTCTTCAACAGATTGTCTAGATATATTATCTAACTTATCTGGGATTTCAAACATCTATTGATCTTGGTATTTCATTTTCTTTACCAAATTGATGATTTGATAAAGGCATTACGCATAAGATCATGTTAGATGTGATTGAAGTTGTTCAACTTTAAGGGTTTTAATTTTCATAAATTTTCGTTTCATTTTTGAGTATTTTTGATAGATTTGGTATAATCTATTTCTTGTTGCATGAAACGATGACTTTTGTTTAAAGTTGATGCGCTAAAGTGCTTACATACTCTTCTGGTTTTATGGAATTTTTCTAAATTATTCTGATGAAAGAAATTTGGATCATACACCTCAATCTCAAGAAAGGGTAGAATTCAAGATTGATGTCATTTGGAAATCTCGTAAGTCATCTTTGTAAATCCGTTACATCTTGATAGAGTTTGGATCTCAAGATTATTTTTGATGACTTGATGAATATAACATGAAAAACTGTTTATAATGTTTTATCTTTGTTTCATGATTTAGGAGTAAATCTTTTTTAATTTTGGAAATTAATTGGATTGAATGGCATCTG
>CM054930.1:15445012-15620650 GCA_029168755.2 Tillandsia fasciculata
ACCGGAAGTCTCGAACAGAAAGGGGTAGGCATCTCTCATCTCTGTCTCCAGCTCCCAAGTAGCCTCTCGCTCCTCGTGATTGCTCCATAAGACCTTCACATACGGAATGGCCCGGTTGCGCAATTCCCTCACCTCACGAGCAAGAATCCGCAACGGGCGCTCCTCATAAACCAGGTCCTCACCGATCTCCAAAGAAGTGAAGTCAATCACGTGCGACGGATCAAACACATATCTCCTCAGAGCTGAGACGTGGAAAACATCATGTACTCCGGCCAGGCGTGGAGGAAGAGCAACTCTATAAGCCACGGGGCCTACCCTCTCAAGTACCTCAAAGGGTCCAACAAAGCGGGGACTAAGCTTCCCACGCACTCCAAATCTCCGGACCCCTTTCGAAGGCGAGACCTTCAAGAAGACATGGTCACCAATCTGAAACTCTAGGTCTCGCCGTCGAGTATCAGCGTAGCTCCTCTGACGACTCTGGGCTGTCTCAAGGTGTCGGCGAACCACTCTGACTTTCTCCACAACCTCCAACAATAAATATGGTCCCAAAGTCCTCCTCTCACCCACGTCACTCCAATACAAGGGCGACCGACACTTGCGTCCATACAACGCCTCAAACGGAGCCATCTGAATGCTCGCCTGATAGCTGTTGTTGTACGCAATATGAGGACCTGGATCCCCACGATGTGATTACTGGTTGACCAGCAGCTTCTGGAGGCCTATGTGGCATGTCGGTGCCGTTTGTGCACCAATTGGACACTAGTGTTGGACTCAGTGTGATTAATGGATCACGAGAGTAGTGTGATGACTTCGTCGAGTGCTTAGAAGTGGTTTTGCGCGCAATGGATATTAAAATTGGGCTCAGCGCGAAGTTTGGACAAAAGAACATCTTTCTGGATGCCTTCGGCAATTTTTTGAGTTGGAATTTGAGCAAATCGGGCGAGAAACGGATGAGAACGGACGAAAACGGGCGAAACTGGGGTTGGGCCCAAGTTTCGGGCGCCCGGAAAGTACTGTAGCTTGTGGGTTTTTCGGGCTGCAGCGAACCGGGTCTTTGCACTGTAGCAAACCGATTACTGTAGCAGCCCGGTCTAGAAAAGTGCGCCCGAAAGTTACTGTAGCACGCCCGAATCTCTGGTTGGCACGGATCCCGAGGCAGGTGGCACGGATCCCGAGGCGGCGAGCGCGAATCCCGAGGCACGGCAACGCGCGCGGCGCGCTATGGCGCGCGGCCCGAGGCGCGCGTGGTAGGTGGGGAACGCCACGTGGCGTCTCCCCATTGGTCGCGGCGGCCGAGGCGGCAGGCGTGCGCGGGGAAGGCGCGGCGGCCCTGGCGCGGTGTCAGCGGGGGTGGCCACGTGTTGGCCCCCCATTGGTCCGGCGGCCGAGGCGGCAGGCGTGCGCGGGGAAGGCGCTGCGGGCCTGGCGCGGTGTCAGCGGGGGTGGCCACGTGTTGGCCCCCCATTGGTCGGTCAGCGCGACGTGACGCGCTGACGCGACGCAACGCAGCTACCGCGGCGGTAGTGCGGTCCACGTGGCAGCCTCTGATTGGCTGCCACTGGTCCGTGGTCGCGGTGCACGGGTCCAGGGCCACGTGTCACGCTCGGGTTGGCCGAGCGATGGTGACGTGGCACCTAGCTGGCGTGCCGTGGACCGTGGACCGCGTTGGGGGCGGTTACTGTAGCCGCCCGGAAATTTCCGGGCGCCCGAAAGGTGCGCCCGAAATCCGGAAAACGGCCTATAAAGGCCCGAATGGCTCCGTTTTTCCTCTTTTTTCCCTTTTCGGCTTCACTCGAGCGTGCCAGGAGAGGGAGAGTGCGATTTCCGCCCGGGGTTTTCGAGGGTGCTCGAGCGCGCCATGGACTCCGTGGAGCGCGCAAGGTGTTCCTAGGAGCCGGATTGACGCGTTGGACGGCGCGACGGGTCGAGGTAGGTCCCGTTTGTTGTTTTGCGGTATTTTTGGCACAAGTTTTGGATTTTCCTTTCTGGATTTTGGATTTGACCCCACGCCCCCATGTGTGTTAGGGACCGTGTTTTACTGTGCCGTTTTACTGCGCGGACTGTTGCTGGCGTTTTGGACGCGCCTCGTTTTGCGTGCAGATTCGTGGTACGTGCACCGTTTCGCGTGCAGGTCTTGTTGGCGCGCACCGTTTTGCGTGCGGGTTTTAATGGCGTACGTCATTTTGCGTGCAGGTTTGGTGGCCGCGCATCGTTATGCGCGAGGACTCGTGTGTGTGCACCGTTTTGCGTGCAACTTGGTGTACGAGACTCGGTTTGAGGTGTGCCTTTACACTCTTTGGATCTACGCGTCGCAAGGATTACCGTCGTGTTTTTGGGGAATTTTTGAGATTCGCCCGAAGGTATACTTCTTTCCCCTTTACTGTGTGGAGTATTACAGTTGTGTTTGTTGTGGACTTTCGCGCTCACCGCGCTGTGGAATTTGTAACTCGGCCCCCGGGACTCGGATTTTGACGTGCAGGTACTCGTTTCGAAGGACTCGACGCGACGATCGCGTCCGTATTTTTGGTGGATTTTTTCAGAGTCCGTTATGCAGGTGAAAATTGCACATCTTCGGGACTGGTTTCAGCAGCTGGTGTATACTTGGGTATTTTAACCTAAAGTGTAACTTCGGACCTTTTGTTGTACCCAGGAGGGTTCGCGAGTGTTTGGAACACTGCTAGGAGCTGAGGTTTGCGCGACATGTACCATGGAGACGGGTTCAGCGGATTGTGCGAGCAAGTGGCCACGCTCTTCGCCGACCCTAGGTTTGCCTTGGTTTGAGCAGTACAGGTGGGTGTTCTGTTCCCAGAACCGATGGACGGTTCTTTAATTCTTGTATTAGAATGCACGCATGTTTAAGGTACAATAATGGTATGTCATTGGGAGGTAAGCTAGGAAGGATGATTGTATAAAAGGAATTGCAAGACTAATACTTATATTAAATATTATCGAGAACTTGCAGCATTCATATATTCATGATGATGAATTGTAAATGCTTACCTAAGGGACTTACCCTATGTGAAGGACATTTGCATGCTTGTATGGTCATCTAGTTAGGCCATCTTTTACTGCTACACTACTTACTGGAACTTGACTTAGGAGAAACCATGCCTTTCCCTTTTCTCCTCCTGTGTTAGTCAGACGGTCCATGTTGCTCGGGGGCGAGCAGGGGTCTGGGGTAGTGTAGCCAGGACATTGGTGTCAGGGACGGGTTGTGCCGGATTACAGACGGCAGGGAATTGCGGCAACCGCAGATATTGGGCGGTTGACCGGACATTTATTTATGCACCAGATTGGGTATCTGGTTTTTCCTAGTGGACAGAGTTTTCCACTTTGATCAGAGTCATGATTCAGTCCTGCTTTTGTTACTTATCACACCGGCGCGGATATTGCCCGATGATACTTTACTCGTGTGGGTCGCTCCCCTCGAGTGCCACTCCGGAGTGCGCGATCGGACGGTTAGAGTTGCCGATCTGTTACTTTGTTTGCGATCGGACAGTAATAGTTGTCGATCTGTTACTTACTTTGAGTCCTTGAGACTCCTATCCCTTATCGGTGTTATGCATTGGCCAGCATACCCGATTCGTCAGGCACGGCAGGCAGTACCAGTATTTCTGGCGTCACTAGATTAGGTTTATTACAGATGTTTACCTTACTGTTACACTCGTGTCAGGGGGATCGAGAGGAGTCTAGTAGCCGTGTTTAGACCAGTGCTAGTGTTGTTGGGATCCGTTTGGGGATCGACGGTTGTCCCAAGGTCATTGTGAGTTGTTGACCATTGTACGAGAGGCATAGCAGGCATGGCAGGCATAGCAGGCAGGCAGGCATAGCAGGCATGGCAGGCATAGCAGGCATGGCAGGCATGGCAGGCATGGCAGGCATAGCAGCATAGTAGGCATAGCAGGCAGGCAGGCATGGCAGGCATAGTAGGCATAGCAGGTAGGCAGGCATGGCAGGCATAGTAGGCATAGCAGGCAGGCAGTCATGGCAGGCATAGTAGGCATAGCAGGCATGGCAGGCATAGCAGGCGTAGCAGGCATAGCAGGTAGTGCCAGTGATTACTAGTCTATCGATTGGGTCGATTGTGCACTTCATGTGCTAGTGGTTGCGTACCATTCTTTGGTTCTCCCCTTTTTGGGCATTTAGATAGAGGCATGATAGCTGTTGAGAGTCTCCAGCTTCCTTATTTCCGTCTTTACGGCTTTGGTTAGTTTTTACCTCTTGAGGACTTAGTGGGCAGACCGTCGGGTCTGGCGGTGGTACCCACTGAGAACTCCCTTTTTGGTGTAGTTCTCACACCCTTTGGGGTTTTCCCCCTCCTTTTTCCTTCCTCTCCTTTGTTTTGCAGAGTCATAGCAGATGTTGCTGATTCTGCAGTTGTTGTTCGAGGCGAGGGAGTCATCAGCTAGATCCCTACCCGTCGTTGGAGAGTAGCGGTGCACCCTTAAGAGGAGAGCTTCAGTAGATTAGTTGTTTTATTTCCTATTTTGAGAGACTGATATAGTGAGGATATATTATGTATCGAGAGACTGTACACTGATGTATTTATTAGAGATATCTCCCGGTTGAGTTCTGAGTTTTGTACCCGAGGATATTGTATGGTTATTATTTTGGGAGACGGACATTATTGTATTTTCCAGTTGTACAGTGATTGATTTTAGTTATACAGCAGGTTTTTACTTATAGCTCTGATATTATGTTTAGCTGTAGTACTTTTCTTGCAGGTAGGACGCTTCGCCTATGCAGGTTGGCATAGGTGGCGGATCTGTTGGCGAGCCCGGGTCGCAGTTTCGACCCCGGGGCGTGACAGATTAGGTTGGTATCAGAGCCTAGGTTGTAGGTCATGTTGGACTTAGAAACCCTAGGCTTATGGTTTGACCCTTGGATGACTTCGTGAGAGTCGTGATTTTTAGCGAGAGTCTAGATTGAGTTTTATACCTCTCCCAAGGGACGGGAAGAGTGATTGGCATGTTTATTCTCCTAAGTGATTATGTTGGCTGCAGACAACATAATGCTGTGGAACGGGTGACATGCTTTAGACTTTCGCTGGATTGGGTCGAGTGCTGTTTGGTGCCGTTTTGTGGTTTCGTCGTGGCGAGCGGTGTCTCCCCGACGTTGGATTTTGACCCGTGTGCTTCTTGTCATAGCAGTTGAGCTTGAGCGGTTGGTTTTGGGCCGGATACCCGGATTGAGGTCATAGAGTTCCGGACCCAGATGACAGGATCGTCTGAGGCCTGTCAGCAGCAGAGTGAGCGAGCAACTGGTTTTAGTGACACAGTTGTCGGAACAGCGGGCAGCTCGACAATGCTTCCTTCTGAGACCACCCAGTTGCAGTACCCTCAGGGGCGGGGATTTCTGTGGCACCGATGGAGTGAGTAGCCCCCTCTGTGCCAATGTTTAGTGGCGAGGCACCGAGGTAGGGTGGATAGTTGACAGCTGGTGAGCTGAGGGGACGCGATCGATTTATTGAGCCAGATTTGGCTGATGAACCACCCCGACTCGTAAGATTGAGTTGGAGCCTTTGGAGGCAGAGTCGTGGTTGGAGGTATTGGATAGACTATTTCAGAACCTCGTTGTGTCGAGGGTTTATGCAGTTGCTTAACTGCGCGCTCCAGGTTCGAGGGACGAGGTGTATGCATAGGATATGTGGCTGGGAGTGGATTGCGCCAGGATACCTTTCAGTTCATTCTGTCCCTCTGTTATAGGTTTTGATGCCTCGTTGGAGTAGGCATTGTGTATGGAGCGTGCCGTTGCAGTTCCTTTGGATAGGGATCTGTCGCTAGAGGCGAGTTCAGGATATTGGCGCTTGGCGCCGGGTGATGGAGAACAGATCGGCTGGCAGAGGTTCTTCTGATTTCTTTCCCAGGATGACGGATTCCTGAGATGCCAGAGATCGGGTGGACCCCGATGGCCGCATCAGCATCTATATTAGAGTGGCGCAGCGGTAGCGTGGATTTGCTATCTGTGGAGGACCTTATTCGTCGCCTCAGTGTGAGCAGAGACAGAGGTCGTGCTCCCTTTGTGTTTGGTCTAGATATTTCCTTGCAGATTGAGCGACAACCGCCGGCATCGAATGGATGAACCTGTGCCGCCCGGTTGGAGGGCGCCACGGTAGTGGATTAAGTTGTCGCAGGTGTGATTTCATCATAGCCGTCGAAGTTAGAGCATGTTGCATTCCTGCATGGACTAGAGGCAGATTTGTTACCACGTGCACTCGAGGTATAGGTTCCTGCTAGTGTTGTGCATGTGGAGGAGGCTTGTGGATCATGTCCAATGCAGCTGAGGCCGCGAGTTGTACCGGCAGGCTTATTGGTAATTGTGGCGGTTCGGCGTTTCGACCCAGTGCTTGGTTTTGGATTGGTACAGTGCCACAGGATGTTATACTGCAGAAAGAGAGGACTTTGACCTTCTGCGAGGCAGACGAGAGGAGGCTTGATGGCTGAGATTACTAAAGCACACAGGTTATAGCGACAGTGTGAGAGGTGGTTTTTGGCGGCACCCGGATTCAAGGATATCTCTGTTGCCCACAAGATCCCGGGTATGATTTCACCTGAGCTGTTTGTGATGCCGCCGGTTAGGGAGATAGAGTTTGTGTTCGACGTGGTTCGAGGAATCGCGCCACCCTCGACAGCACTTCATTGGATGTCGCCTGTAGAACTGTGAGAGCTGATGGCGCAGTTGCAGGATCTGATGGATCGAGGGGTCTGTTTGACCTAGTGCCACGCCATTGATATACAATGGTGATGCCACGTCGTTGATACACGACTGTGAGGGTCCTTTTATGGTTCGAGGGTAGACAGGTCCGGGTGGTATCTAGGACCTTTTGATGGAGTCGTACTCCGGCAGTTATAGTATGGTGCGAGTACCTACTTGGAATCAGACAGCCGAGGATCTTGCCTAGATGGCGTTCAGGACACGGTAGGGCATTATGAGCTCATAGTGAGGCCAAGTGGATTGATTAATGCCCTGCCACTCTTATGATTTGAGGAATTGTGCTCCAGCTATACTTGATTGGATTGGTAACAAGATCCTCAAGGGATATTTTTACTCCCAGAGCGACTTGGGGCATGAGGAGCACTTGTGGATGTGCTATAATGCTTAGGTGAAAGAAGCTGTATGCCAAATTATTGAGATACAAGTTTTAGCTTCAGAAGCATACCTTTTTGGGTCACATTGTGTTAGCCGTAGGGGTGGCAGTGGAAATCCGGCCAATTTGGATGCTAATTGGGAATTGGCCGAGATCGACAATTACTGTCGAGGTGAGGAGCTTCTTGGACTGGGCGGTGCCAGGAGAGCTTGGCAATCGGATGATGAGACTGATACCAGCGCCAATGCTAGCATTTCTAGTGTTGGGAGAGAGATCTGCGAGTTTTAGTGATGCCTCCCATAGTGACTGTGGAATTACCGTTGGGTTATTCGTTAGCATTCTGAATTACCCGACAGGGCCACTGTGATGGCAGAAACCTGGAATAGGAGAGCTGGCTGGGGTTGAGTTTGATGATTCCACAGCTAGCGCGGTGTGGACTGTTGAGGCAAACATGGCTTGTGGTTGTGTCTCTGAGGGTTCCTTTTGATGGTAGACCGTGGCTGAGTAGTTCACTCGGATGGTCAGGATTCGGGAGTGACCGAGTGAGGACCCTTGTTTGTGAGGGCTTTTTTCTTTTGGATGATTGCGGGGATGTGTTTCGGATTACCTTGGTTGAGTTGACACAGGTTGTGGTTTGGTGCGTGTTGCACTGTGGTGATATCTTGTTTCCCCCAACTTTGGATGGAACCCATGTTGTGTTTCATGTCTCAGCTCAGGGAGGTTATGTTTTTGGATCCCTCGCCCGTGATTGACTCGCCCCATTTGAGAGCTAGGAATGTTTGGAGTACGAGGGACGCCCGTTGCGAATTCTGGCTCGTGAGATTAGAGGTTACGCAATCGGGCTATGCCGTACCGGTTGTCGCTGTTGTTGTTGTTGAAGAGTGATCACGGGGAGTGAGTAGCGACTTGGAGCTGGAGATGACGATGTGAGTACTTACCCTTGGTGTTTGTGACTCCTGGTGGAATCGAGCTAGTTTCGAGGACGAAACTTTCTTTAGTGGGGGAGGATGTGAGGACCTGGATCCCACGATGTGATTACTGGTTGACCAGCAGCTTCTGGAGGCCTATGTGGCATGTCGGTGCCGTTTGTGCACCATTGGACACTAGTGTTGGACTCAGTGTGGATTAATGGATCACGAGAGTAGTCTGATGACTTCGTCGAGTGCTTAGAAGTGGTTTTGCGCGCCATGGATATTAAAATTGGGCTCAGCGCGAAGTTTGGACAAAGAACATCTTTGGATGCCTTCGGCAATTTTTAGAGTTGGAATTTGAGCAAATCGGAGAGAGAAACGGATGAGAACGGACGAAAACGGGCGAAACTGGGCTTGGGCCCAAGTTTCGACCGCCCGAAAGTGAGTTCCGGGCGCCCGGAAAGTACTGTAGCTTGTGGGTTTTTCGGGCTGCAGCGAACCGGGTCTTTGCACTGTAGCAAACCGGTTACTGTAGCAGCCCGGTCTAGAAAAGTGCGCCCGAAAGTTACTGTAGCACGCCCGAATCTCTGGTTGGCACGGATCCCGAGGCAGGTGGCACGGATCCCGAGGCGGCGAGCGCGAATCCCGAGGCACGGCAACGCGCGCGGCGCTGTGGCGCGCGGCCCGAGGCGCACGTGGTAGGTGGGGAACGCCACGTGGCGTCTCCCCATTGGTCGCGGCGGCCGAGGCGGCAGGCGTGCGCGGGGAAGGCGCGGCGGCCCTGGCGCGGTGTCAGCGGGGGTGGCCACGTGTTGGCCCCCCATTGGTCGCGGCGGCCGAGGCGGCAGGCGTGCGCGGGGAAGGCGCGGCGGGCCTGGCGCGGTGTCAGCGGGGGTGGCCACGTGTTGGCCCCCCATTGGTCGGTCAGCGCGACGTGACGCGCTGACGCGACGCAACGCAGCTACCGCGGCGGTAGTGCGGTCCACGTGGCAGCCTCTGATTGGCTGCCACTGGTCCGTGGTCGCGGTGCACGGGTCCAGGGCCACGTGTCACGCTCGGGTTGGCCGAGCGATGGTGACGTGGCGCCTAGCTGGCGCGCCGTGGACCGTGGACCGCGTTGGGGGCGGTTACTATAGCCGCCCAGAAATTTCCGGGCGCCCGAAAGGTGCGCCCGAAATCCGGAAAACGGCCTATAAAGGCCCAAATGGCTCCGTTTTTCCTCTTTTTTCCCTTTTCGGCTTCACCCGAGCGTGCCAGGAGAGGGAGAGGGCGATTTCCGCCCAGGGTTTTCGAGGGTGCTCGAGCGCGCCGTGGACTCCGTGGAGCGCGCAAGGTGTTCCTAGGAGCCGGATTGACGCGTTGGACGGCGCGACGGGTCGAGGTAGGTCCCGTTTGTTATTTTGCGGTATTTTTGGCACAAGTTTTGGGTTTTCCTTTTTGGATTTTTGATTTGAACCCACGCGTGTTTTACTGTGCCATTTTACTGCGCGGACTGTTGCTGGCGTTTTGGACGCGCCTCGTTTTGCGTGCAGATTCGTGGTACGTGCACCGTTTAGCGTGCAGGTCTTGTTGGCACACCGTTTTGCGTGCGGGTTTTAATGGCGTACGTCGTTTTGCATGCAGGTTTGGTGGCCGCGCATCGTTATGCGCGAGGACTCGTGTGTGTGCACTGTTTTGCGTGCAACTTGGTGTACGAGACTCGGTTTGAGGTGTGCCTTTACACTCTTTGGATCTACGCGTCGCAAGGATTACCGTCGTGTTTTCGGGGATTTTTTTGAGATTCGCCCGAAGGTATACTTCTTTCCCCTTTACTGTGCGGAGTATTACAGTTGTGTTTGTTGTGGACTTTCGCGCTCACCGCGTTGTGGAATTTGTAACTCGGCCCCCGGGACTCGGATTTTGACATGCAGGTACTCGTTTCGAAAGGCTCGACGCGACGATCGCGTCCGTATTTTTGGTGGATTTTTTCAGAGTCCGTTATGCAGGTGAAAATTGCACATCCTCGGGACTGGTTTCAGCAGCTAGTGTATACTTGGGTATTTTAACCTAAAGTGTAACTTTGGACCTTTTGTTGTTCCCAGGAGGGTTCGCGAGTGTTTGGAACACTGCTAGGAGCCGAGGTTTGCACGACATGTACCATGGAGACGGGTTCAGCGGATTGTGCGAGCAAGTGGCCACGCTCTTCGCCGACCCCAGGTTTGCCTTGGTTTAAGCACTTCAGGTGGGTGTTCTGTTCCCAGAACCGATGGACGGTTCTTTAATTCTTGTATTAGAATGCACGCATGTTTAAGGTACAATAATGGTATGTCATTGGGAGGTAAGCTAGGAAGGATGATTGTATAAAAGGAATTGCAAGACTAATACTTATATTAAATATTATCGAGAACTTGCAGCATTCATATATTCATGATGATGAATTGTAAATGCTTACCTAAGGGACTTACCCTATGTGAAGGACATTTGCATGCTTGTATGGTCATCTAGTTAGGCCATATTTTACTGCTACACTACTTACTGGAACTTGACTTAGGAGAAACCATGCCTTTCCCTTTTCTCCTCCTGTGTTAGTCAGACGGTCCATGTTGCTCGGGGGCGAGCAGGGGTCTGGGGTAGTGTAGCCAGGACATTGGTGTCAGGGACGGGTTGTGCCGGATTACAGACGGCAGGGAATTGCGGCAACCGCGGATATTGGGCGGTTGACCGGACATTTATTTATGCACCAGATTGGGTATCTGGTTTTCCCTAGTGGACAGAGTTTCCCACTTTGATCAGAGTCATGATTCAGTCCTGCTTTTGTTACTTATCACACCGGCGCGGATATTGCCCGGTGATACTTTACTCGTGTGGGTCGCTCCCCTCGAGTGCCACTCCGGAGTGCGCGATCGGACGGTTAGAGTTGCCGATCTGTTACTTTGCTTGCGATCGGACGGTAATAGTTGCCGATCTGTTACTTACTTTGAGTCCTTGAGACTCCTATCCCTTATCGGTGTTATGCATTGGCCAGCATACCCGATTCGTCAGGCACGGCAGGCAGTACCAGTATTTCTGGCGTCACTAGATTGGGTTTATTACAGATGTTTACCTTACTGTTACACTCGTGTCAGGGAGACCGAGTGGAGTCTAGTAGCCGTGTTTAGACCAGTGCTAGTGTTGTTGGGATCCGTTTGGGGATCGACGGTTGTCCCAAGGTCATTGTGAGTTGTTGACCGTTGTACGAGAGGCATAGCAGGCATGGCAGGCATAGCAGGCAGGCAGGCATAGCAGGCATGGCAGGCATAGCAGGCAGGCAGGCATGGCAGGCATGGCAGGCATAGTAGGCATAGCAGGCAGGCAGGCATGGCAGGCATAGTAGGCATAGCAGGTATGGCAGGCATAGCAGGCGTAGCAGGCATAGTAGGTAGTGCCAGTGATTACTGGTCTATCGATTGGGTCGATTGTACACTTCATGTGCTAGTGGTTGCATACCATTCTTTGGTTCTCCCCCTTTTGGGCATTTAGATAGAGGCATGATAGCTGTTGAGAGTCTCCAGCTTCCTTATTTCCGTCTTTACGGCTTTGGTTAGTTTTTACCTCTTGAGGACTTAGTGGGCAGACCGTCGGGTCTGGCGGTGGTGCCCACTGAGAACTCCCTTTTTGGTGTAGTTCTCACACCCTTTGGGATTTTTCCCCTCCTTTTTCCTTCTCTCCTTTGTTTTGCAGAGTCATAGCGGATGTTGCTGATTCTGCGGTTGTTGTTCGAGGCGAGGGAGTCACGAGCTAGATCCCTACCCGTCGTTGGAGAGTAGCGGTGCCCCCTTCAGAGGAGAGCTTCAGTAGATTAGTTGTTTTATTTCCTATTTTGAGAGACTGATGTAGTGAGGATATATTATGTATCGAGAGACTGTACACTGATGTATTTATTGGAGATATCTCCCGGTTGAGTTCTGAGTTTTGTACCCGAGGATATTGTATGGTTATTATTTTGGGAGACGGACATTATTGTATTTTCCAGTTGTACAGTGATTGATTTTAGTTATACAGCAGGTTTTTACTTATAGCTCTGATATTATGTTTAGCTGTAGTATTTTTCTTGCAGGTAGGACGCTTCGCCTATGCAGGTTGGCATAGGTGGCAGATCTGTTGGCGAGCCCGGGTCGCAGTTTCGACCCCGGGGCGTGACACGCAAACTCAACCAATGGTAAGTGTCGGTACCACCCTCCTCCAAAATCCATAACGCACGCTCTCAACATATCCTCGAGGGTCTGTATGGTGCGCTCGGACTGGCCATCAATCTGTGGGTGGAAAGCAGTGCTAAATCTGAGCTGGGTCCCCAAGGCTGACTGTAAACTCCCCCTAAAACATGACACAAACCTCGGGTCCCGATCTGATTCGATCGACGCTGGTACACCGTGTACCCTCACTATCTCATCCAAATACAACTGTGCCAGACGCTAGCTCCAACGACCAAGTCATCTGAACAGGCAAGAAAAGTGCAGACTTGGTGAGTCTATCCACAATAACCCAAACCGCGTCGGCTCCACTCTGCGCTCTCGGCAGTCTAGTAACAAAGTCCATAGTAATGTGGTCCCACTTCCACTCGGGAATTGGAAAACTCTGTAACTTGCCAGCAGGAACCCGGTGCTCTGCTTTTACTTGCTGGCAAGTTAAACAATGAGCCACAAATCTTTCAATATCCCGCTTTATTCCGGACCACCAAAAATGTGCCTTGAGGTCCTTATACATCTTAGTACCACCAGGATGAATGGTATAAGGTGTATAATGGGCCTCTCTCAAAATCCGGTCTCTGATCTCAGGATCCGAAGGCACACACACTCGGTCCCTGTACCGCAGTACTCCCGAGCTATCCACTGTAAAATTCCCTATCTGATCTACCTGAATCTGTGATCTGATCCTCTCCAAGTGGGGGTCCTCACTCTGTGTCTCCCTGATCCTGTCCAACAGAGTGGGCTGCAAGACCATAGACATAAGTCTAGCAGAGACCCCAGTGTTAGTTATATGCCCTATAAGCCAATCGGTGACACAACTATAGGGTTTGTATCTTTATATCTTTCATTAAATTAATAAATTGGTATTTATTCATTCATATTATTATCAAGTGTATATATATATATATATATGAATCGTCTTTAGAATTAATGGTAAAAGAATCATATTCCTAAGATGTTAGGAATTTAAGACATGTATTCTTTTGTAATTAATTATTAAATGCTCCTGATCATAGGATTATCACGAGGGCGGTGATAAATCCGGTAAGGTCAGTGTATATTGTGCTTTCTTTATAGGATGACGAGTCTTAAGTCATTAGTGTGGTGACACTAGAGCAAGTATACAGGTGAATGTTGGAGAACATTTTCACTGAGCGTGACCAATCATGAACAATCACATGGATATCTACTCACTCGTCAGTGAATTATTCCATGCTATAGTGGTGTGAGTTATCCTTTGACCTGAGGCACCACAGTTATCTTACGTATGGATTATTGTATTTTTGACTGTGTAAATACTTTATACCCTAATCATGGGTTAAAGTCAACATATGTTGGCTACAGTGGGTCATGCGTAAAGATAGGTGTGTGTCAAGATGGAATCTATCACCCTCGGTAGATAGGTAACTATCCTATACTATCTGTTCTTTAAGATATAAAAGCCCTTGGTCAAGGCAGTGTGATTTTATGAAAAGGAGTTTTCATATATCGGATAATGATCAGATAAGATATATATAAAATTGAGTAATGGGGTTTGACGAGTTATCCATAACCTCGGCTCAATTAGGACAAGTGATAGAAGGATTTAATCACACGGTAACTACACCTAGAGGTTTAGTCTATTATTCATTCTACTTGGATTGCCGCGACATACTGCTAGGTGTCACTCGTGGATTGTGGGACCCACATGAGTGATTAAAGATAATTAATCACAATCAATTGGGAGAGTCAAAAATATTTTGGTCCATCGAAAAGAGTTCCGATGGTGACACTAAAAGAGTTTAGCGTCACATCTCACAACCAGGTAGAATTGAACCTATGTGGTCACACACAATAAAGGTTGCGTGTGATTTGTGCTTAGAGAATTTATAGAGACCATTTTGCTAAAATAACTATGTATTTGCTTTTTTGCCAAGCTAGTTAGCAATATATATATATATATATATATATATATATATATATATATATATATATATATATATGTGTGTGTGTATGTATGTATGTATGTATGTATGTATACGGAGAAATCAATTAACTTAATGAAATGAAACTCTCACTTATTAATTAACATTAAGTTATAATAAAAAAAAAAAGTTTTCATTTATTAACGTTATGTTTCTCTCTCCCTCTTTTTCGTTTCCTCCTACCTAATGAATGAGAGGAGTTTACTCTCCTCTCATTTATGGCTCATAAGCCTATAAAAGGGAGGAGTAATCTCCCTCAAACAAAGGCATAATAAAAAGAGAGTAATCATATAGTAATCATAAAGAGAATCATATGAGAATCATATGAGAAATCATATGAAGTAATCATATAGAGTTCTCTTAATCATTTAGAGTTCTCTTTAATCATTAGAGAGAAGTCTTCCACAATCATTGGTCTCTATATTATTATAGTTAATTCTCTTGAAATTGCTAGCACAATTTGAGAATTAATTATTCTCCACATTGATACAAGAAATCACGAAAGGAGTTTCGAGATTATATTGTGTGAAGCACAGATCCTGTAGCAACCTTGTGTGGATACACATAGAGGCCGGATAGTTGTGCGGCTCAAAGGACCGGAAGTTCAGATCCAATATCAACCGACAGACAATTTCGGTAATCAGCAAAGGTTAAAATTCTAGCCCTTCTTCTAATTAGATTAGAATAATAATTTTTGTGTGTCTCACGAGATGATCTTGTAACATATTTATATATATACAGTAATATCATAAATGTTATGATGTTAAGGTATATTTTATTAAATCATATTTATGATTATAAAACTTATTTTTGCTGCATTAAATACGCATGCACGCGCATCCGTTTCCTTACAGTGGTATCAGAGCCACCCTCGTGCAGCCACAAAAATTATTCCTATTGTTGATTTTGATTTAGGGTTATATGAGTTAACCCTAATGCGAATGCCTATGCATGATTTTTGAAAATTTTATATTTCATACATATGATGTATGAAAATAATTTGTGATGATAATAATTGGGACCACACATGTATATAATTGATATACTGTTATTATTATTATTATTTAGTTTTATGATGGTTAATTAATTAAGTTAATATGTAATTAATAGAAAGGTTTTAATTGCATTTAACTTAATCAATTAACGTATTAAGGTTATATTAATATATTAATTAAAATTACATATGATGGGGCATGAGATGCTATGATCAGATTTCATCATGTGATTTGGACTAATTTATCATCGGCTTTTAATATAAATTTATATTAGATGAAAAATATAATTGCATTGGATGCAATTTGAAAATAAGATCTGATGAGATTGGAATAATAACAAATAATATTAAGTTGTAAAGAAGAGTGTTGTGAACACTCTATCGTAGCCTTCTACCATTGTAAGGTGTGGGCGTTTTTCTTAGGGTTGAGTAGTACGCATGGTTACATGGGCTACTTGCACGAAGAAAGCGTAACCACCTTAACAACATTTGATGTTATATGGTAAAATTATTATTGTACCTGATAATTGTTAGGTGAGGGTTTAATATTAATTTTATTCATATATTGAACGGTAGGTCAAACTTAACTAGGATGTGAGGCCAATAACTGTTAGGTGAGGCTTTTATGTCCTAGAGGCTAAAGAATGATTGCAATATGTTTTTGAAACATTGGGCAAGAGTTGTCCACTCATCGAATTACTAATTACCAATAACTGTTAGGTGAGGTAATTTACAAAAATCGGTGAGAGCGCAATTCCCACTAGAAACCAATTTAAGAGGTTTCAGTTTCTTCACTAAAGGAGTGTGAAAATTCATAAAATTTAGTGGGAGATACCATTTGATTAAAAGTCCATAATCAAATGGAATAATGAAAGATATATAACTAATTGAATATCTTTACCTTTTGCAGAATATGGCTGCCTCTAACCCTCTCACTAAAATTCTTGATGCCAACCGCTTGACCGGTCCTAATTTTTCTGATTGGCTACGGAACTTGAGAATTGTTCTCAACTCCGAGAAAATTGCCTATATTTTGACCACTCCTGCTCCTGAACTTCCAGCTGATGATAATGAGCAGCAGAGAGCTGCATATGAAAAATGGATAGATGACGATAATAGAGTCAGGTGCTACATGTTGGCATCGATGAGGAACGAGTTGCAACGCCAACATGAGCACATGGACAGTGCATCTGCCATTCTACTTCACCTACAGGAACTGTATAGTGAACAAAGCCGCTCTACTCGATATGAGATATCAAAGCGGTTATTTCGAGCAAGAATGTCTGAAGGCCAATCAGTTAATCATCATTGTTTGAAAATGATTGAAGATATTGAGGAGCTTGAGAAGCTCGACCTACGGATGGATGCAGACTTGCAAACAGATTTAATTCTGCAATCCTTACCTGACTCACTTTCGCAGTTCGTCATGAACTTTCAAATGAATAAGATTCAGTGCACTCTCTCTGAGCTCTTGAATATGCTGGTGACAGCAGAGGGAACAATAAAAGGTAACAAGGGGACAATCTTGGCTATGGAACGGGCTTCTTCCTCCAAGAGAAAGTCTAAATGGAGAAAT
Organism: Tillandsia fasciculata; assembly: GCA_029168755.2. Taxonomy (NCBI): domain Eukaryota; kingdom Viridiplantae; phylum Streptophyta; class Magnoliopsida; order Poales; family Bromeliaceae; genus Tillandsia; species Tillandsia fasciculata. The sequence goes on from CM054930.1 coordinate 15,461,750, forward strand.
AAGAAACCTAGCAAGAAGCCAAAGGGTAATATCAAAAGACAAGTTTCTAAGAAGGTCATTACAGGAAAATGTTTCTACTGTAATAGAGATGGCCATTGGAAAAGGAACTGCCCCGAATACCTTGCTAGCCTAAAGAACAAGGCAAAGGACAATCCTTCTGAAGGTAAGTCCGACCTGCTCATTATTGAAACTAGTCTGTCAGTATGTTCTACTACCACTTGGATAATTGATTCTGCATGCACTTCTCACTTGTGCACCTCGATGCAGGGTTTAAAACAAAGTAGAAGGCTGAAGGAAGGAGAAATCACCCTACGAGTGGGTAATGGAGCAAAAGTTGCTGCATTAGCCGTAGGGACCTATCCTATAGTATTACCGTCAGGCATAGTTTTAGAATTAAAAGATTGTCTTTATGTTCCTAATGCTAGTAGAAACTTAATTTCTGTTTCTTCATTATCAATGATTGGTTGCAAATTTGTTTTTAAAATAAATACTTGCTTAATTTATTTGAGAAATAAATTGATAGGCTATGGAACAATGATTGACAAGTTATATCACTTACATATGGATGCAAGTGTAAATACAGTTGAGCAGGAAATGAATGCCGTAGGATCTAAAAGGCCTAGAGAAGAGGTAGATCACAAGTATATGTGGCATCTTAGATTAGGTCATATCAGTGAAGATAGGATTAACAATTGGTGAAAGATGGGCTCTTGAGCTCATTGGCTTGCGAGCCATATCCGACTTGTGAATCATGTCTTCAAGGAAAGATGACCAAATTATCCTTTATTGGACAAGGAGAAAGAGCCACTAATATACTTGCCCTGGTGCATACTGATGTATGCGGACCATTTGATGTGCAAGCCAGGGGAGGTTATGTTTACTTCATCACCTTTACTGATGATTATTCACGGTATGGGTATGTCTACTTGATGAGACAAAAATCTGAAGCCTTTGAAAAGTTCAAAGAATTTAGACATGAAGTTGAAAAACAAACTGGAAAGTTTATAAAAATTCTTCGATCAGATCGAGGAGGAGAGTACTTAAGTACAGACTTTCTAAACTACCTCAAGGAAAATGGCATTATCTCTCAATGGACTCCTCCCGGCACTCCGGAACTTAATGGAGTATCTAAACGGAGGAATCGCACTTTATTAGATATGGTGCGATCCATGATGAGTTTCACTGATTTGCCTATGTCACTTTAGGGGTATGCTCTCCTCACTGCTGCATATATTTTAAATAGAGTACCTTCCAAATCTGTTTCTACCACTCCATATGAGATTTGGTATAGTAGAAAGCCAACTCTTGGTCATCTCAAGATTTGGGGATGTCCGGCTTTTGTTAAGAAGCTGAAGACAGACAAATTGGAAGCAAGGTCGGATAAAGGTAGATTCATTAGTTATCCCAAAGAATCATTGGGATACTATTTCTATTTTCCCCAGGATCAAAATATTATTGTGAGTCGGCATGCCTCTTTTCTTGAGAAACTATTCATTCAAGAAGGAAGTAGTGGGAGGAAAATAGAGCTCAATGAGAATGTCTCTGATGAGCAACAAATCTATAATAATCAACCAAAAATCTCTACTCAATCAGAACCATTGTACATACAACCACTTCAAAGATCTAGTAGAGTTTCCCAACCTCCAGACAGATATTTAGGATTTGTCGTTGAGAAGGTAAAAGAAATGTTCTTAATGGGAGATAACGATCATAGACATGATCCTACTAGCTATAAAGAGGCGATGTTAGACATCGACTCTGAGAGATGGAAGGAAGCTATGAAGTCTGAAATGGACTCCATGTATTCCAACAAGGTTTGGACTCTAGAGGATTTACCAGTGGGTATAGTACCCATTGGATGTAAATGGATCTTCAAGAGAAAAATTGGTTCAAATGGAAAGATTGAGACCTATAAAGCAAGGCTTGTAGCGAAAGGTTATAGTCAACGAGAAGGTATTGATTATCAGGAGACCTTCTCACCAGTGGCCATGTTAAAATCCATTCGAACCTTACTAGCTATAGCTGCACATTATGATTATGAAATATGGCAGATGGATGTGAAAACTGCCTTCCTTAATGGATATCTTGAGGAAGACATATATATGGAACAGCCTCAAGGTTTCACCTCTAGCAATGATAATCATAAAGTGTGAAAGCTTCAGAGATCTATATATGGATTAAAGCAAGCATCTCGGAGTTGGAACGCTCGTTTTAATGATGCAATCAAATCGTTTGATTTCACTAGAAACGAGGAAGAACCATGTGTGTCACGCCCCGAGTTTAAAAACCAGCGTCTAAATTTTTTTTTTTTTTTTTTTTTGAAATCAGAGTTTGAAACCAGCCAGGGCGCAACAGACCGCCACATATATAGAAGAGTCCCAATCCCACTGGGGATTGAGCCTTTTCTATATATGCACGGCTAGCTTGGCAATCAATCAGAGTACTAACTACGTATCACTAATACAACACAGATATTACAACAACTTTTCAATTACATTACATTTTTCTTGTTACATCAAATAACTAAATACTTGGGCTATCGGCTGTCCAGGGTCAAGCTCTACCTCGTGATCTCACCAACTCGTCCCGACATCTCAACACCCGCTCGACCTGAAAAACAGTCACCCGAGGGTGTGAGACACACCGGAGTGTATCCCAGTGGGCACGACGAGCCGAGAAATAGCAGATCGTACCTACTGGTATACAATGCTAGAGGATAGTAATAGATCATGGGTTAGGGTAAAGCAGATATATAACTGGTGCTGTAAAGGAAGCAAAACTCATAATCTGGGTACAAGCATAGGAGATAATTTTAGCAGAAATTTAAAACAGGACAATCAGGTGTCAAGATGAAAGCAGGTTACAACTAGAGCAGGATAAACAAGCAGAATTATGACCAAGGAATTATAATCAAAAGCATCACTGAGTTAGGACAATCAGAAATATAACAATGAAACTATAATCAAAGGCATCACATGGAATCATACATAGGTAGATAACTAGAAGCCAGGTCAAAGAATCAAGGAAGTATGTTAAAGTAACTTAACAACACATGCATCAAATAAATGAAAACACAAAGACCCAATCACAAGCTACCATATTGGCCTTCACAAGACCTCAGGCAAGGCTGCCCACCTGGCACCACCTGGTTGACATTCCCTCCACTGAGGGTCACGGGTTGCAACTGCTAACCACTTTACCGATAAAGTACACCGCTACGGGTGATCGGTCCGCTGGTGTACGTGAAGAACAACGGTGCGGGCGAATCATATGCAAATGCTCAAACTGGCGGTCCACTGACCGGGTAATCGGCTACAAGCCGGGAAATCCCCACTGGGATGCAATGACAAGATCAACTGAATCTCAACTCTCATGCAGGAATAATCAGCAACTAAACAATAAATCTCAACTCATATGCAAATCAAGGCAAATCTCAGCTAATCATAAGCTCACAGATAAACTCAACTCAATCACACAAACCAACCAAATGATACAAAACTTAAACACATATTTTTAAGAAAACTGTTTTAAAAAGTCCAAACCCCGAAAAGCATTGCCCTCGTCCTATCAAACAAGAACAGACTCAGGCGACACTACGAAGCTTGGGTTTCCAAACCTCGTAGAGCAATTGCCTTTGTCCTATCAAACAAGAACAGACTCCGGCGACCCTACGAAGCTCGGTAAAAACATCAGTTAAACAAATCTATGTGCTCAGCAGTGTATCATTTGATCGACAGGACAAACAGGCTTACTCATCAACCATGGAAATGTCCGAGTAAAAGTATAAATGCTAGAGGTGCTATGAACAATCATGTAAGGCAGAATAGAACTGATAACAGGCATAGATCAGGCAGATAGCAGGTATAATGAAATCAAAGAAAGGCAGGCTCAAAGAGACTAAGTTAAGCTGCAAAAACAGGGGTCCAACCAGTATCGCACCCCAGAGGGCCGAACTGACAAAACCCGGACCGAAGATAACCCACCTGATATAACGCAGGCGGCTAAACTGAACCAACTGTACGCTCAGCACACCAGATGCTACCGAATAACCCTGAATGTGAATTAAGGTTCAGGAATCAACTTACTTTGATTTAACTAAACCCCAAAATTGTTTTACTCAAATTTAAACCTTTTTGCTACTTAGAAATTCATGTCAGACACCAACACTTAGACCTACATAATCTTTTGCTTATTCCTTGGTAAAATTACCAAATTGCCCCTCCCGAAGATTCCTTTTGGATTTACGGGAGATTCGGGCTGTCTAACTGGGTCGCTGGCTCAACCAGATTCTACTGGGACTCAACAATCGACCTGGTGAAACCGCCGCAATTCCTCGAATTGCGCGATTATCACCCGGATACCGAAAGATCGACGATTTTGCCGATTTTCGAACCGAATTCCGATTTCCGCTCAACGGGAGCCGCTGGATTCCTAACAAAAAGTTTAGGAACCAATAAAACAGTTTACTAACCAGTATATGATGTAACTTTTGCATCTAGACCCCTAGGGCTTTTAAATTTTCACTTTTAGTGCCAGTTTGGGCACTGTTTTCGCTCGTTCTTTCAACTGGAGATTCATTTTAACATTCCGTCACTTCCAGCAGGTTACTTACGTCTTGCTGGACACCGTGCTCACTCATTTGTGGCAGCACGGGTCCCGAGGCAAATTTTGGCTCATAACATATGCACTAACATAGCCTAAAAGCCATTTTGTTTCTTCGGGACTTCAAACAGTGATTCTAACACGAGCATCGCGTCCAGTGACCCCAAATTAGCCTAGGGCACACTGTCGCGGCTTCGCAACCAGCCCAGAACAATGTTTTGTTCAAACATTTCTTTAAAAGGATGATTAAACTATAACTTGTTAATTTATACTTCAAACAGGAAAACTTTGTATATCAAAGTTGATCTGGGCACTGCCAGGACCTCAGTGCTCACCCTGGTTGGAACCCAGGTGTGCTGGTTCAAGCAGAACCAAGGTCAGGCTTACCCTCTAGTTCACAATGCACCAAACTTTAATCCACTCAGTTTCTGTTTGAACTGAAGTGAGCACAGAGCTCAGGGGACAATTTGGAGCAAGTTTCATATACAAAGTTTTGTCAAATTCCCATTTACAAATCATTGGGGCATATTATCAAACAGGTGGCATGCACAACACATACACATACACACACACCCATTCCCAGCAGTTGTTCTCTGCAAATACTGCACCTGGGCTCATCCAAGATGGACCAAACTAATCTATTAAGTTTGTAGAGCATTTTCCCTCAACCTGGAGCCACCAAAACCGAAGTTGGCCGCGGTTTGAGAGGAAGAAGATGATGCTCTAGGCTTTGAAATTCGTGGCCATCTACTCAAGGACTCTGGGTCCAAACCATTTGCACAGACCTTCCCCAAAACTCAAAGCAAAGCTTCCGGAACCCAAGCCCGGCGACGGGATGCGGCGGCGGCGGCTGGGGAGTGAGCTCAGTTTCGAGCTCCTCCACCTTTAATGGCGGAATTTTGCAGAGGCAACCTGGAGCTTCCAAACTTGCATGTAAGTTCCTTGGGCCCACACGAAGCTTCCCACACAGCCCCGCCCCGGCCGGAGTTGGCCGGAGCGCCGGCGACCACGTTTTGGTCGCAACTCGGGTTCATCCATGGCAACTTGAGTTTCAAGCTGCATGGAGGCCATGCACAAGCACGGTTGAAGTCTAAATGGCCCCATGAAGCTTCCCCATCAAGTGCCCGGCGGCAGAGAGGCTCGCCGGCGCCGGGGTTGGAGATTCGGCCAACATGCAAGTAACCCAAAACTAGGGTTTGCGATTTCGTCGCGCACAGTGGACCATCTTTGCTCAGACTTTGCAGATATGACCTATAGGTCATACAGTCCAAGACCATCATTTTTTTTTCATGTTGGCTCACCGGTTGCGGAGAACAACTGCGGCGGAGCTTTATTAGGTTTCCGGCCAGCCTTCTCTCCCGCCGGCCATGCGACATGCATGGGAGCTCGGGGCTTGGTACGTAGAACCCTAAGGACCTAAGGAGTCCACTGCTAGGGGTCTCGGGTGCATGAAAACCAAGGTTAGAGTGCCTCACCTTGGCCGAGCTCGGGGAAGAAAGGAAGTAGCCGGTTCTCACTCTCCCTCCTTCGCGCGGCCACGGCTTGCTCCAGCAAGGCTCTGCAGGCACCAAGGAACTCCTAAGGCACTCCCAGAATCTCCCTTGATCAAGTTTGGTCCACCCTTCACCAACTTCTCCTTCTCTCTCTTTCTCGGTTCGCTCTCTAATGGTGTTGGGTTCTAGGGTTGTCCAGGACTTCGTGGCTGGTTCTAGGGAAGGCAGAGGATAAGTTGGCTGCTTGGAATTCCCCCCCACGACTCCTCGGCTCTAGCACAAGAAGATCAAGAGGCAACTTCACTTATTACAAAGATTCTTTGAGCAAAAACACCCAAACTCGGTTCACACTTGTTCTTAAGCTTCGAGCACTTCACAGTGGGTGCAATTTGCACCCAACACCCTCACCTTAAAGTCCCTAAACAATTGGTGCATAAAATATTAACTTTTTATACAAATTAGTCCATTTTTAGGTGCTTTTTACGCAATTCGAGGAAAACCGCTCGTCGTTTCGCGAAACGGACTTCGCCACGACGTCCGGCTCGTCGAGACCTGTCAGGTAGCGTATTTGTTTGATTCGTTTGACGCTCTGATAAAAACTCGGGCCATAAAGTTTGTCGAATTATCGCGCGTGGCACGCACTTCGATGCACCCGGGTTGCCAAACGCGAAAACCGTCAGTGCCATCGCGTTCAGAACATCGAAAATAGCTAGGATCCATTACTCATACTCCTATGTTAAAACTTTGGATAGTGGTTCGGTCATTAGTGATCTCGAGGGATTAAAAATCGAAGGTTACTATTCACTTTAAGTCGCGGGGCCCACTTTTTGATTTCTGATTTCTGGAAGATCCGACCGTCGGATCGAAAACATTTGAATATGAAACTTCTATGTTTCGACGAGACGATCGCAATGGTGATCTCGGATTTTCCAGATCAGACCCCGATCGAAAATCAACATTTCTGGGCCCACTATTGGCCCACTATCTCTCCACTTTTGCCAAAATTGACAAATTTTAAATATTTAAAAGCAAAAAGGGGTTTATAGATTCTGGATTACTACAATGTGTGTACAAAAAGACTAGTGGGAGTGCCGTCACATTTCTCATATTGTATGTGGATGATATACTTTTAATTGGGAATGACATTGGGATGATGTCATCGGTCAAATTGTGGCTATCTCAGAATTTATCCATGAAAGACTTAGGCGATGCATCCTATATTTTAGGTATAAAGGTCAATAAAGACAGGTCTAGACGGTTGCTTGGCCTATCTCAAAGAATGTACATAGAGGAAGTACTGAAGAGATTCGGTATGGAAAATTCCAAAAGAGGTCTATTACCTCTCAGACATGAAATCTATCTTTCCAAGAAGATGTGTCCTAAAACACCTGAGGAAAGAGAATGTATGAATAGAATTCCATATGCTTCAGCTGTTGGGAGTCTAATGTATGCAATGCTATGTACGAGACCTGATATCGCACAAGCTGTGAGTGTCACAAGTAGATATCAATCTAACCCGGGTATGGAACACTGGGTTGCAGTTAAAAATATCCTTAAGTATTTAAGAAGAACCAAGGATATGTGCCTAGTCTTTGGAGGTGGTGAGTTGAAGCTAGAAGGCTTCACAGATTCTGATTTTATGTCAGATGTTGATGATAGAAAATCTACATCATGGTATTTATTCATATGTAATGGAGGATCCATTATTTGGAAAACTTCCAAATAGGCAACGACTGCCGATTCCACCATGGAGGCAGAATATATTGCTGCATCAGAAGCCTCAAAGGAATGTGTTTGGATCAGAAAGTTCGTTGCAGAACTCGGTGTGATTCCAGCTATTAAGGAACCAACGCCGCTTTTCTGTGACAATAATAGCGCCATAGCATTAGCTAAGGAGCCAAGATCTCATCAGAAATCCAAGCATATTGAACGACGATATCATATAATCAGATATTATATTGAAAGGAATGAAATACTCATACAAAAGGTTGCTTCTGCTGACAATGTAGCAGACCCACTAACCAAAGCACTCACTCAACAAAAGCTGGAAGGCCATCTTGAGAAAATGGGTCTACGCTATATGGGTGATTGGCTTTAGTGCAAGTGGGAGATTGTTAATTATATGCCCTATAAGCCAATCGGTGACACAACTATAGGGTTTGTATCTTTATATCTTTCATTAAATTAATAAATTGGCATTTATTCATTCATATTATTGTCAAGTATATATATATATATATATATATATGGATCATCCTTAGAATTAATGGTAAAAGAATCATATTCCTAAGATGTTAGGAATTTAAGACATGTATTCTTTTGTAATTAATTATTAAATGCTCCTGATCATAGGATTATCACGAGGGCGGTGATAAATCCGGTAAGGTCAGTGTATATTGTGCTTTCCTTATGGGATGACGAGTCTTAAGTCATTAGTGTGGTGACACTAGAGCAAGTATACAGGTGAATGTTGGAGAACATTTTCACTGAGCGTGACCAATCATGAACAATCACATGGATATCTACTCACTCGTCAGTGAATTGTTCCATGCTGTAGTGGTGTGAGTTATCCTTTGACCTGAGGCAACACAGTTATCTTACGTATGGATTATTGTATTTTTGACTGTGTAAATACTTTATACCCTAATCATGGGTTAAAGTCAACATATGTTGGCTACAGTGGGTCATGCGTAAAGATAGGTGTGTGTCAAGATGGAATCTATCACCCTCGGTAGAGAGGTAACTATCCTATACTATCTGTTCTTTAAGATATAAAAGCCCTTGGCCAAGGCAGTGTGATTTTATGAAAAGGAGTTTTCATATATCGGATAATGATCAGATAAGATATATATAAAATTGAGTAATGGGGTTTGACGAGTTATCCATAATCTCGACTCAATTAGGACAAGTGATAGAAGGATTTAATCACACGGTAACTACACCTAGAGGTTTAGTCTATTATTCATTCTACTTGGATTGCCGCGACATACTGCTAGGTGTCACTCGTGGATTGTGGGACCCACATGAATGATTAAAGATAATTAATCACAATCAATTGGGAGAGTCAAAAATATTTTGGTCCATCGAAAAGAGTTCCGATGGTGACACTAAAAGAGTTTAGCGTCACATCTCACAACCAGGTAGAATTGAACCTATATGGTCACACACAATAAAGGTTGCGTGTGATTTGTGCTTAGAGAATTTATAGAGATCATTTTGCTAAAATAACTATGTATTTGCTTTTTTGCCAAGCTAGTTAGCAATATATATATATATATATATATATATATATATATATATATATATATATATATATATATATGTATGTATGTATACGGAGAAATCAATTAACTTAATGAAATGAAACTCTCACTTATTAATTAACATTAAGTTATAATAATAATAAAAAAAAAGTTTTCATTTATTAACGTTATGTTTCTCTCTCGAGCGGATGAGACTGTGCTGCCTGGGTGGAGGGCGCCAAGGCAGTGGATCGGGTCGTCGCAGGTGTGATTCCATCACAGCAGTCGGAGTTAGAGCATGTTGCATTCCTGCATGGACTAGAGGCAGATTTGTTACCACGTACACTGGAGGTACAGGTTCCTATGGGTGTGGTGCATGTGGAGGAGGCTTGTGGATCATGTCCAGTGCAGTTGAGACCCCGAGTGGTATCGACAGACTTATTGGTACTTGTGTCAGTTCGGTGTTTGGACCCAGTGCTTGGGATTGGTTAGCACAGTGCCACATGATATTTGACTGCGGAGAGAGAAGGCTATGACCTTCTGCGAGGCAGACAAAAGGAGGTTTGTTTGTCGAGACAGTTAGAGCACATAGGTTGCAGCGACAGTGCGAGAGGTGCTTACGGCGGCACCGGGACTCAAGGATGTTCCTGTTGCCCGTGAGATCCCGGGTGTGATTCCACCTGAGCTGATGATGATGCCGCCAATGAGGGAGATTGAGATTGCGATTGACGTGGTTCTAGGAACCGCGCCAACCCCGATAGCACCTCATGGGATATCACCTGTAGAGCTGAGAGAGCTGATGGCGCAGTCGCAGGATCTGATGGATCGAGGGTCTGTTTGACCTAGTACCACGTCGTTGATACACGACGGTAAGGGTTCTTGTGTGGTGTGACCGCAGGCAAGTGCGGGTATTACTTAGGACCTTTTGATGGGGTTGTACTCCGGCAGTTGTTTGCTTAGGATGCATGTATCTTTTTGGAATCGTACAGCTGGGTACTTTGCCTAGATGGTGTTTAGGACACGGTAGGGGCATTATGAGTAAAGTGACCAGATGGAATGACTAATGCCCTGTCGCCTTTAAGATTTGAGGAATTGTGTGTTCCAGCTGTACTTGGAAGAATTATTGGCGGCATTCTCCCGGGATATTTTGATTTTTCCCCTCCCTCCTTGTGTGATTTAGAGCTTGTGGAGCACTTGTAGATGGTGGGACAAGGCCTGTGAGGAAGAAGCTATATGCCAAGTTGTTGTGGTACAAGTTTTAGCTTCGAGAGCATATCTTTCTAGATTACATATTCTAGCCATAGGGACGGCGGTGGAATCTAGCCAAAATGGATGCTATTCGAGATTGGCCGAGACCGGCAGTATTGTTGAGGTAAAAAAAAAAAAAAAAAAGCTTTTGGATCGGATAGTGCTAGCAGAGCTTGCCGAATAGGTGATGAGATTGATACCAGCGCTGATTTCAGCATCGCCAGTGATGGGAGATGGATTTGTGAGATACAGTGATGCCTCCCATAGTGGCTATGAAGTTACAGTTGGATTATTGACGAGCATCCAGCATCACCCCGGTAGGGCTACTGTGGTGGCGGACACCCGGAGCAGGAGAGCAATTTGGGGTTGAGTTTGATGATTCCGTAGCTGGCGCTGTGTGGGACCATTGAAGTGAACAGGGATCGAGGTTGTGTCCCTGGGGGTTCCTTTTGATGGTAGACTGCGGTGGAGCAGTCCACGCGGATGGTCAGGATTTGAGAGTGACCGAGCGAGGACCCCGGCTTGTTAAGGCTTCTTCCCTTCTTGGATGATCGCGTGGAGATGTTTTGGGTTGCTCTGGTCGAGTTGGCACCGGGGTGTGGTGTTGATGTGTGTGTTGTACTGTTCTTCTTCCCTTTTCCCCCAGCCTTTTGTTGGAGTCCCTGAGGTTTTTCCACGTCTCAACACGGGGGTGGTGTGTTTTTGGATCCCTCGCCCGTGATTGACTCGCTCTATTTAAGATTTGTGAATGTTTGGAGTACGAGGGACGCCCGTTGCAAATTCTGGCTCATGCGATGAGAGGATTGTGCAATCGGGCCATGCCGTACTGGTTGTTGTTATTGTTGTTGAGGAGTAATCACGGGGAGTGAGTAGTGACTGGGGAGCTAGAGACGATGTTGATGGATGCCTACCCTAGTTTTGAGACTTCCTTTTGAGTTGTTTTAGTTTCGAAGACAAAACTTTCTTTTAGTGGGGGAGGATGTGATGACCCGGATCTTCATTGGGGGTTATGGCTTGATCAGTGGCTTCTGGAGGACTATCTTGTGCGATGGGTGTGTTTGGGTGTGTATCGGACTCAAGAAATGGACTCAGTGCGTTGAGTGGATTCCGAGTGTATTCGGGTACCCCCCGTTGAATTTTGGGAGGAGATTTGGGCAAATCAGAGGCCGTATTTGGATTCAGCACGAAAAAACGTTGAAAAACGGCTATTTACTTGTATTTTTCTGAGTCCGGACGCCCAAAAACGGAGACCCGGAAGTTTCTGATTTATTTTGGTGCATGGGGGGAGCCGTGGACCGGCCTAGGACACGTGGCAGCCCGTCATTGGGCCGGCGCACGACTCTCGGTCCATGGGGTGGGCCGCCAGTGCACGGTGGACCGGCGGGCCACGTGGCAGTGTTCCATTGGGCCGGTGCAGTGCGCGCGGCGCGCGGGGGCCTGCGCGAGCAGGCCGGGCAGGCGCAGGAGAGGCGCGGTGCACGGTGGACCGGGGCGCACCACGTGGCGGCCCCGGGTTGGAGGGCTCTGGTGTGCGCGGTGCACCCGTTGGCGCGCGCCTGCGGTCGTACGCGCACGCGGGCGCAAGCGCGCAGGCGGCGCACTGACAGCGCCGGCTGGCGTGTCGGGCAGGGCGGCGCACGCGCTGCGCCAGCGCTGGCGCAAGCCGGGTGCGGGACACGTGGCGGCGCCCGATAGGTGGGCGCCGCTGTCCGCTGTTATGCGGGCACGTGTGGCGCCCGGGATTTTCGGGGCGCTGGGCTGGGCCGCGTTTTGGGCCGCACTGTAGCGGCCCGAATACATCCGGGCGCCCGAAAACCGGGACACAGAGGGAATTTTTCCAAAAGATTTCTTGGCCTATAAATACCTCCACCTTCCTCTCTTTCTCTCCTTTTTTCAAAGCTTAGAGAGAGAATGGGAGGGAGTGTCCTTTATGAAAGTTGTTCCCCTTGATGTTCTTGATCTCGTGGTGGATCCCCGGAATTTTTGGAGGCTCGGCAACGGCGATATCGATTTTACAGTTCACCTCGGTTTTCCCCCATTTCGGCCCATTACCGTCGCAGATCAGTCAAAAATTCACTGTGAGCAAACCAGGAGGAATTTTTGGACGATTTCTTTGGCAGCGTGTTCCTAAGAGGTAAGGCTTCGATTTTCGTGTTGATCGGTTCGCTCTGTTTCGGACTTTTGGCATGGTTCCCGAGGCATTTTTGACCCCTCTTTTTCTGTGATGAATTCTGGACAGCACCGGCTTGTTTGATTTATATCTCGGCCTAGGAGCATCGGATCAAGGCGTTTAATGACTCGATTTTGATCTACTCGTCGCGAGGAACACAGTGGTGATTTTTCTGGGATTTTTGGAGATTGCTGCGAAGGTGATAATCCCACTTTTCTGAACAGGTTGCTACAGGAATTTTGTTTGTGGGAGGTTTTGAGTATGCAGCGGTGTTTTATTTTTATCTTGGCCTACAGGTATCGGATCTGGGCGTATAACTAGTTGTTTTGGGGCTACTCTTCGCGAGGAACGCGACCGTGAATTTTCTGGATTTTTTAGAGGACTGGACAGAGGTGATATTTACCCTTTTCTGTGCTGTTTGGATGACAGCAAATGCTGTTTTGGTGGTATGTTTACACCGGGTGCGATGTTTTGTGCAGTGGGGCACAGTTTTCGATGGATTGCTGTGTTAGAGGACTGCGGGCAGCAAGGAGCTTCTTTCGGTGTAGATCGCGCTTTTTGAGGTGGGTGGTTGTTGCATACCTTTACTTCTGACTTGCTCACTAAGTTTATTAGAGAAGCCCTTTTTGGACATATTGACTGATTACCATGCTTGATTGACTGCTATAAATGTGAGCCTATCATTGGAGATTAATTGTGTGGATATAGCATGTTGGGAATATTATTGGGATAATATTGTTGTTGGAACATGATCATTGGGATATTCTAATAGTGATAATTAACCTGCCATGTTAGCACACAGATTTTATGAAAGTTGGTTAAATGGACTAATTGTTGGGACAGTATGAGATATCTCTGTGCGGGTACCACTTTGGTGATCTATTGGGATCAGGGATTATATACATGTGTAGTTGGCTGATGATTTTAGCATGATGGTTATATATTTGTGAATTTACTATTTGATGCACATGTGGAATTGTTATTTGATATTCGCTCTTTCATCTTGCTTGAGGACTTTTGCATGCTTGTATGGACATCTAGATAGGCCGCTATTTATTGCTACACTATCATATTGGGATTTGACTTAGGAGAAACTATGATTATTTTCTTTCTCCTTCTCATTTAGACTTTTGAGTCATGTTACTCGGGTTCGAGCAGAGGTTTGGGATAGTGTAGCTGGGACCTTGGGGTCGGAGAAAGATGTACTTGATGTTGGATTTGTGGGTTATTGCGGCAACCGCGGACAGTAGGCGGTTGACCGGATATTGATTATTTTACCCGATTGTGAATTGTGGGTCATTGTGGTGACCGCGAACATTAGGCGGTTAGCCAGATGTTGATTACTTTATCAGATTTTGGGTCTTGTGGAGTGTCGCGGCGACCGCGGACATTAGGCGGTTGACCGGAGGTTTACTTATGCATCAGATTGGGTATCAGATTTCTCTAGTGGATGGAGTTTTCCACTTGTTGAGTACTATTGCATCTGATTGAGGATTGGGGTTTCTTTAGTGGACGGAGTTTCCCACTTTGATCATAGTCTTGATCCAGTCCTGCTATATTGAGATATGTGCTACAGAGATACTTGTGATACTGATGACAGAGATACTTTACTCGTGTGGGTCGCTCCCCTCGAGTGCCACTCCGGAGGTAGGCTTTTTGGACCCAGCCTTGTGTGCCTGTCTGATACTTATTTTGGGATGCGAGCCGTGCGGGCCGATCCCGCGATTTCGAGCCTTGTGTACAGATTCCGCTGAGCAGGCAATACCTGTTTTACTGGTGGTACTAGATTGGGTTATTTGGTCAGACACTATTTTCTGATGCATTCATATAGTCATTTCTTTCAGTATTGCATTTAGAGGCCTACTAGTAGTGGTTTCCCTTTATTCAGCAGTTCTGTTTATAGCTTTATCACTTATTCCTTTTCTTGCCTCTAGTAGACTTAGTGGGTACGCCGGAGTTTGAGGCTTTACCCACAGGGGGAGGCTACTGATTTACTAGTGGTTCTCACCCCCATTGTTGTTCCCTCTTTTTTTCCTCCTGTTTTGCAGAGTCCTCTGCGGGTGTTGCTGACCTTCGGTCGTTTTTCGAGGCGAGGGAGTCACGAGCTAGATCCTTACCACCCGAGGAGTGTAGCTGTATCCCCTGGTTGGAGATTCCTTGTAGCTGTCAGCTGGTTTGTACTGTTTACTTTGGAGAGGGATCTTTTGTATTTGGAGAGACTGATGTATTATAGTTTTAGTTTATCTCCCTTTTATAATTGAGAGATGCTGTACTGAGGACAATGTATGATGATTATCTGTATTTGAGGAGATGGATGTGTTGGGTTATACTAATATGGATCTAAATAGGGGAAAAAACACCTAGAGGGGGGTGAATAGGTGTAAACAATAAACACTCAAAAAATCATTGCGCAATAAAACCCAATGCGGAAATAAAAATAACACGCAAGATTTTTACGTGAAAAAACTCCAAACCGGAGTAAAAAACCACGGGACCGATAACACGGCGAAATCCACTAGAATTAACACACGTACAAGGTGATATAACGTACTCACAGACGACTCAACCTTTTACCATACGCTCCTAGTCGATCTTCTCCGCTCGCTCCACGACGCTTCTCGAATCCACGATCTGCGCCCAACGCCGAATCCACAGCGTCCAACGTCGAGTCCACGACGTCCGACCGAATCCACGGTCTTCACCCAGTAGCACGCTTCGAATCCACGAACGTACCTCGCTCCGAATCCTCGAGAGCGGTTGCACCTTGAATCCACAAGGCCACGCGAGTCCACGCGCCGATTTGGGGTAAATCGTTGTTTTTGGGTGGTGATGATCCGCCGAATACTTAGATTAGAAATAGATCGGAAATACCATCTAAGTATTCATTGATTTGATTCTACTCAAAATCTGAGTTTGGAAAACCTAGAATCAAATCAATCAATATAGATGAAGAAACATAGAATAAATCTATTGATTTCCTTTCTTCTCTATATGTGGATTTTTCTTTTCGGCTATTTTTCTATTATGTTTTTCCGATGCCCTAAAAATGAATCAAGGGTCTATTTATAGGTTAGAAACCATTGGAAGAAGATAAGGATCAAAAACAACCTTTTCTGGAAATTTTCAGGACGGCGATCCGGATCGGATTACTGCGATCCGGATCGTCGTAACGAGATAGACGATTCCAGAAATCCAGGGTTCGGGATCCGGATCACAAGTCCGATCCGGATCGTTCATACAATTCACCAAACTCCCATGTTCGGGATCCGGATCGGATGGCCTAGGATCCGGATTGAAATTGCCAATGAACAACACCCTTCGGGATCCGGATTGCAAGGTCTGATCCGGATCCTGAACATGTCCCATGTCCAGTTTTTGATTTTTATGCAATTAAAAATTCTTCCAGGTGTTTCTACACTACAAGAAGTATTCGGATCACCAAAAATCTTTAGTTAAACATACCTGATCCTTTTGAATTCTTCTTTCTTGAGATTGAGGTATATGATCCAAAGTTCTTTCATCTTCAATCTTCAAGACTTAACACTTTCACGAAATACGCCAACTCAAATTCCGTAACAATCTCCCCCTTTGGCGGTTTCGTGACAAAACACAAATCCACAAAAGAAAATTCAAAAAGATATTTTTGTTGCTATCACCATACAACAAAAATTTACAATGGAGATCCAAAAATTAAAAACATGAGATAAACTCCTAAAACAGACTCTAGACTTAGACATCTGTACTCTCTGCACAAAGAAATCATTCTTGACAAAAAAATCGTTAGATACCTCAAGAATTGAAACATACAAAACCAAGCAGAGATAGAGTTTATACTCATCATGACATTTAGAATTCAGATATGTAAGAGATCATAATAAAACCAACATATCTTCTAAGCAATAAGAACCAAATGTCAAAGTATGTTAGTCCAACATCAACTTGTTAGTCATATTACATGCCCAAATAGTTAGTCGAATAGTTAGTAGGGACATGCAACAAATCACAAGATAAAAACCAAAAGTTGTAATACTTACCTTCACCAAAGTCAAAGTTTGTTTTTCACACAAAGTTCATTGTTCAAAGTTCTCTCTAAACTCTCTCCCCCTTTTTGTCACAAACAAAGCCAAAAATTACAAAACTACAAAGTTAAGGAGAGTTAAAAAGTTTAAATACAAACCAAGAACTTAAAAACCTGCAAAAGAAAAGATTAGAAGGAAACTTTATGGAGAATCGTCAGAGCTGATACATCCAAGCTTCTGAAACATTTTCTTGATCCGTTTCTTCATAGAAGCTTGCTCCTTCTTCACTTCTTTGAGATCTTGATCATCACAGCTTGTTCTTTCTTGACTTCTTTGAGATCTTCCTTCATTTCAGCGAACTCAGCAGACATGCGTTCTTGTTCATTGAGAGTCGCTGTTGTTCTTTAAAGATAGAGCTGACAGAAGCATCATCATCAGAAGTGGATGGAGGTGCTTGCTGTGATGGTGGAACAGGAGCTGTAGAAGTAGTTGCTTGTGGTCGAGCTCGTTGTCGGATTGGAGGAGATGGAGGATCATCTTGTTTTGTCGATAGAGACTTCACAATTGTTGTCTCATTAATTGTGCCCAAACTGTACATGTATGAGCTCGCGCTTGTATCGACTTTAAACTTTCTAAGGATGCGCATGATTATCATTGGATATGGTAGTCTCTCTGTGGGGTGAGAGTGTTCCACATACCGCGCCATCCTTGACCAAATGAGGAAAGGAATATTCAAGTTTGCTCCCATCAATGCGGCCGGGTTTCCAAGAAGATAAAGGAATAACATCCTATCCCATCGAAGAACCTTCGTATTCATGTTGGGAAGAATGTTGTAGCAGACAATGAAGTTTATATACTTATACTCTGGTCGAAGCTCTTTAGAGAAAACAGAATTTCCGGTTGACAAAGTATCCGGAAGACAAATTCCATTGACTACAACTCTCCAGGAGTTGTCGTTGAAGCTTTGAGTTTTCAGGTAATGAAGTCCATCAGATCTGGCTTTCATTCCTAGCACCTCTCCAATCAGTTGGGGAGTGACTTTGATTTTGATATTTTTAACCAAAGTATGAAATTCTCGACGTCCGTCATCGTGATCAATTAAACTTGCAGCATTCTGATAAAACATTCGAACTGAGTGTGGACAGTACCCAGTAGTCTCAGGGAAGTTGCAAATTGGAGCAAGACCGACCTGGTCAAACAAAATCCCAAAGACTGCAGATCGTTCCTTCATCGGTTTGACATTGACATGTCTTTCGCCAATGCATTCCCTTTTCTCAAAATCTTTGATTCTTGTGGAGCTGATGAATTCCTGTGGGGAGGCTGGCTAGCAATAGGTTCGTTAATCGAAATGCCCCTAGCACTGCCTCTTTTTCTTGCACCGGTTTTCATTCTTGTTCCAATTGGACTTGGGTCCATGGAGCTTTTCCTTTTTCTGCAGCAGTAGGAGGAGGCTTTGCCTTTGAAGCTTCAGCAGTGCTTTCCCTTTTGAGACAATAGGGACATTTTCCTCGATCTCGAGGTTATCCCAGTCAATAGAAGCCGTCTCTGATTCCGTCTCGGAATCACTCCGAGCTTCTTCGTTCTCTTAGCCTTCTTAGGCTTGGCAGTGTCCTTAGCATGGACCATGGCAGCAAGTAGGAAAATGATCCAGGTGATCACCATTTTGTGCTAGTGAGAAAAGTGTCCTGTGAAACCAACTCAAGAACACATGAAAAATTGTTAATTTTGAAAAATTTGAAAAATTGTACCCAAACAATCATAATCATGTAGAGAAGCTAAGAATCAAATTAGTTTTGCAAAAAGAATTTTAAAAATAGATCAATTGCATGATTTTCAAAAATTCCTCTTTTATGCCCTAAAACAGAATTTTTAGAAATCGAAGCCCAAAAATTCGTTAATCTTGAGAAAACCCAGCATATAATCAAAACTAATCTACCCAGAGTTCTTATTTCAAAAGAAATTTGACCAAAAACCATTCACAAACGAAAAAGATCCATGATTTCTACTCACGTTTTGAGAAATAAGAAAAACTGTGAAAAACCGAGATTTTGATCAATAAAACTTACTTGAATCGAAGAACTTTGAGTTTGGAAAGCTCCAAGATGCAAGAAATCTAGAGAGAGAAGCTCTAGAGACTTGAGAACAAAAGATTGGGTAAAAGAAATCAAAACCCTTTGTTCTTATTAAAACCCTAGCCGTGATCCGGATCGGATCGTGAATGTGATCCGGATCGGCTACCCGCAGGAAAAAGCCTGCGTTCGGGATCCGGATCACTTAGTCCGATCCGGATCGGCTTCAACTTTTTCTCAGAAAAATTTAGAAAAATTCCATAAAATCCAGAAAAATTATGTAAGCACTTTAGCATATCAACTTTAAACAAAAATCATCGTTTCATGCAACAAGAAATAGATTATACAAAATCTATCAAAAATACTCAAAAATGAAACGAAAATTTATGGAAATTAAAACTCTTAAAGTTGAACAACTTCAATCACATCTAACCTGATCTTATGCGTAATGCCTTTATCAAATCATCAATTTTGGTAAAGAAAATGAAATACCAAGATCAATAGATGTTTGAAATCCCAGATAAGTTAGATAATATATCTAGACAATCTGTTGAAGAGAGTGGCTCTTTGAGCATCTTTTATCAAAAATCCCACCTTATACCAACCTTGAAATTTGACAGAGTCAAGTATTTCAATATGCATTTCATCAACAATTTTAAAACAAAAATTTGCTTTGCATACATGGGGTATCTTTTTCTTTTCTTTTCCTCCATGTGGTGGTAGTTTTCACACTCCTCATTGGGATGTAACTCTTTCCACATCTTTTGAGCATTTTACATTTCTTTGACTCCCCCTCAATTGGCTATCAATTATTTAATATATAAGGTATTCAACCAAAAATTGATCTCGCATTCATACTCGACTAAGCAATCAAATAAGATAATGACTATACCAAGAGATCATTGAGAGAGAAATTGACTTTGATCACTTAAAAGATGACTTAATTAACATAAATGATCATTGCAACATTGAAATATTATGATATCAAAAGCATAATAAATTTCTAAATGCATGAAAAGATGCAATTAAAGTCAATTATGATTTATGCTCAATTAATGTCCTATGTACAAAACATAGATAAAGAACAAAACAAAAACAAAAACAAAACCTAACCTAAGCAAAGGTTTCAAAAAGAGTTATTTCAAGGAAAGCATGCCAATTGCTTTACGCAAGTGAATAAAACGTTTTTGATCCAAAGGTTTTGTTAAGATATCAGCTAATTGATCCTCAGTTGAAATATATGACAGTTGAAGAATATTTGATTCAACTAGCTCTCTAAGAAAATGATATCTAAGTTCAATATGTTTTGTTCTAGAGTGCAACACAGGGTTTTTTGAAATGTTAATAGCACTAGTGTTGTCACAAAGAATGGTTACCGAAGTTGCTGAAATCCGGAAATCGCTCAACACGCTTTTCATCCAAATCAATTGGGTTGAACAACTTCCCGCAGAAATGTACTCCGCTTCGGCAGTCGAGAGTGCTATGCAATTCTGCTTTTTACTGTGCCATGCAACAAGGCAATGGCCAAGATAGAAGCATGCACCACTCGTGCTTTTCCGATCATCCACTGATCCTGCCCAATCGGCATCTGAGTATCCAACAATATCCAAACTTGTTCCCATAGGATACCAAATTCCGAAATTTATTGTACCTTTGATGTATCGGATGATCCGTTTCACCGCTTTCAGGTGAACCTCCTTCGGTGCTGATTGATATCTCGCGCAAATCCCAACACTGAAGGATATATCCGGGCGACTAGCCGTGAGATAAAGTAGACTTCCAATCATACTTCGATACAGTTTCTCGTCTACATTCTCACTATGTGATTCACTTCCAAGTCCCTTATGGCTAGTTCCCATTGGAGTCGGAAAATCCTTAGAATTTTCTAAATCAAACTTTTTGACCAACTCCATTGCATACTTGGATTGACACAAGTGAATACCTTCATCGTTTTGTTTAACTTGTAATCCAAGAAAATAAGTCAATTCGCCCATCATGGACATCTCAAATTCGCTTTCCATGGTCTCCGCGAATTTAGAAGCATCATTATCTCTTGTTGCGCCAAATACAATGTCATCGACATAGATTTGTGCTACAATGAAATTGTTTTGATAATGCTTCACAAAGAGAGTCCTGTCAGCTCCCCCTCGAGTATAGCCCTTTTCCAAAAGGTGCTTTGTCAACCTTTCGTACCATGCTCGCGGTGCTTGTTTCAGACCGTAAAGAGCCTTTTTCAGACGAAAAACATGGTTAGGTAGTTTATGGTCCACAAAACCTTTCGGTTGAGCCACATAAACTTCCTCATTTAAAAACCCATTTAAAAAGGCGCTCTTAACGTCCATTTGAAATAATTTGATTTTAAAATGACAAGCTATCGCAAATAAGATACGAATGGACTCGAGTCTAGCTACAGGGGCGAAAGTTTCATCAAAGTCTATACCTTCTATTTGAGAGTAGCCTTGAGCAACTAGTCTTGCTTTGTTCCTGATGATAGTACCATCCTCATTTTTCTTGTTCTTGAAAATCCATTTGGTACCTATCACATTGTGTTGCTTCGGAGGCTTCGTTAATTCCCAGACTTTGTTTCGCTCAAATTGATGGAGCTCTTCCTGCATTGCTTCAATCCAGTAGTCATCCTGAAGAGCTTCATCGACATTCTTTGGTTCGATTAGAGATACGTAGCAAGCGAATCCGCAAACCAATTGTCTCCGAGTTCTAACTCCTTCTTGTGGGTCTCCAATGATGTTCGATTCAGGATGATCCTTGGAGATGCGTAACGTTTGAGGTAACGGAGTAGTCGGAGGTACTTGAGATGATTCCTGCACATCAGATAAACTTGAAGAACCGTTAGATGCATCATTATTATCGAAAGAATTGTTATGAGAAGATGCATTAGCAGGTGTATCATCATCAAGAGAGATATCGAGGGTAGATTTTTCAGATGCAAAGTGAAAAGCTTCATCTACTTTAACATTTATCGATTCTACGATCGTCTTAGATTCTAAGTTAAAAACTCGATATGCTCTACTGTTTGTAGAATAACCCAAGAAAATCCCTTCGTCACTTCGAGAGTCAAATTTTCCAAGATTTTCGCGGTCACGTAAAATAAAACACCGACTCCCAAAGATACGAAAATATTTGATGTTCGGTTTTCTACAAAACCATAGCTCATATGGTGTATTTAAAGTCCCCGGGCGCAAATACACTCGATTAATTACATAGACAGCAGTGTTCACCGCTTCAGCCCAAAAATATAACGGTAGGTTCCGGCTATGAAGCATAACACGTGCCATCTCCTGTACGACCCTGTTTTTGCGCTCGACTACACCATTCTGTTGAGGTGTATAGGGTGCCGAGAATTCATGTTTAATGCCGTTTGAAGTGCAAAAATCAATGAATTTAGAATTTATGAATTCTCCACCTCTATCACTTCTAACACGAGTAATCTTTTCATTCTTTTCAATCATAATACGATGGCAAATCTCGTGAAAAGAATCAAAAGTATCAGCTTTCTCTTTTAAAAATGCTACCCAAGAATATCTAGAGAAATCATCAACCAATAAGAAAATATACCATTTACCTCCCAAAGATGGTTGACGAGTTGGCCCCATTAAATCCATGTGCAAAAGTTCCAAAGGCCGTTTTGTACCAATGTGGTTCAAGTTCTTGTGTGCAGTCCTTGACTGTTTTCCCTTTTGGCAACCGCCACACACAATGTTTTGTTCAAATGAAAGTTTAGGAACCCCCTTGACCACATCTTTGTTTGAAATTCTAGCAAGTTCCTTAAAGTTTATGTGACCTAGCCTTTCGTGCCAAAGAGTTTCATTTTTCAAAGAAGCTAGGTTACATTTTTCAGAAATTTTATGAGGAACTACATAACAATTGTTTTCTGATCTAACCCCTTTTAAAAAGAAAACATGGTTCTTGTCAGTTACAGTACATTCATCAGATGAAAAATTAACTGAATAACCATTGTCACAAAGTTGACTTATGCTTATGAGGTTAGTCTTAAGGCCATTAACAAATAACACATTATTTAGAACCGGGCCATCCGGAATAGCGATAGTTCCTTTTCCAACAATCTTGGAAGACCGACCATCTCCGAAAACAACAAGTCCTCCGGAGATTTTCTCAAAGGTTTGAAAATAGTTTTTGTCACCGGTCATGTGACGGGAACACCCGCTATCCAGATACCAAGACGAACTATCATATGCATGCAAGGAGATATTGGTAACGAGACAAGGAAAAATTTCACCTTTGCGCACCCAAACCTTTTTGGAATGCGTCGGTAATGGTCGTGAAGTTATCGCCTAGGTGAAAGCGTCTTGTTGAAGATTGCTGCTCCTTGATGAAGTCGTCTTGCGCGGTGAACTACCAAGGCTCTTTTCCTTCATTGATTTGCAATTGATTTCTGAGGAATCACCTTTGTGGTAGTTATTGCAAGAGGTGCTTGAGGTGAGCGTTTGTGTAATAGCCGCGGGTTTTCGAACCGCCTTTCGGCAAAGGGGTCCGGGGGTTTGATTTTCTTTTGTCATTTTGGGCAGGCTGTCGGGGGCTCGCGGGTATTTTTAGAGAATAAAGCTCGCGAAGCGGAGGCCGGCGGCGCGATCGGATTGGATTTCCGACCCCGGAAGCTCCCGGAATAAATTTCCGAAGTTGCTGCGGTTCGGGTGTTCGGCACGTCCTTTTTGAGGTAAACCAGACCCGGATTTAATTACTTTCTTTTTATTCAAGCTTGTTTAATTTCGGTAAAGTTTCGGGATCCGACATAATTTAATTTAATTTAACTTAATTTAATTTATGTTGGTTCTATCAATCCGGGTTGATTTGGTGCTAGGCTAGCATTTGGGTTGGACGCGGGTTAGGCTCGATTGTACCAAAATAACTTATTAATTGGGGGGTTTGTGCGGTGAGGTTTGGGAACCCCTTCTCAGTCTTCTATCTCTTTTGGCACGCGCGACCCGAGCGAAGACGGTGACCGCATCCCCAAACCCTCCTTCGGCATCCCCAAACCCTCCTTCGGATCGGCGTCACCACACCGGACCTACGAGAACGGACGATCCCTTCTTCCCAAACCTTCGTCGTCCTCATCAAGGTGAGACGGGAATTTATTTTCCTCGCGTTGAGTTTCTTGATCATCTTGACCGGAAGGGGTGAAGCACAGGCGGCGGATTTCCCGGAATCCGCCGCACGTGCGAGAAACCCCCCCCCCATCCGGCGCTCTCATGCGACCCGCACGGGGCCGAGCGGCGCCCAGCCCCCGCGTGCGGGATGACCCGCACGGGGCCGGGCGCACGCCCAGCCGCGTGCGGGGTGACCCGCACGGGGCCGGGCGGCGCCCAGCCCCGCGTGCGGGGTGACCCGCACGGGGCCGGGCGCACGCCCAGCCGCGTGCGGGGTGACCCGCACGGGGCTGGGCGACGCCCAGACCCGCGTGCGGGGCGACCCGCACGGGGCCGGGCGGCGCGCCCAGCCCGCGTGCGGGGCGACCCGCACGGGGCCGGGCGGCGCCCAGCCCGCGTGCGGGGCAGGCCGCAGGGCTGGGCGGCGCCCAGCCCGCGTGCGGGGTGACCCGCACGGGGCCGGGCGGCGCGCCCAGCCCGCGTGCGGGGCAGGCCGCAGGGCTGGGCGGCGCCCAGCCCCGCGTGCGGGGCGCCCGCACGGGGCCGGACGCGCGCTCAGCCCCACGTGTGGGGGGATGCCCGTACGGGGCTGAGCACGCGCACGGCCCGCGTGCGGACGGGGAGCCGCGAACCCGACGAGCGGTTCGCCTGCCTCTCGTCTTCATCCGCGTCTGAGCGTCGCTTTTCTCCTCGCGGCAGGTGTGCGAAGGAGCCGAGCGGGAGTATCAGGACACGAGGGAGCGGAGCGTTGACGCCTACTAGCGACATGTGGGTTGAGTGTGGTATTTTAGCATCAATCCCATTGATTGTTTCAATTTAAATATTACATGTTAACGTTCGCTTTAATGCTACCTGAAGTCATTGCTCTAGTTGCTACGGGTTATCGCTACACATCGATAGTTAGGTGATTTCATGTTCTAATACTGCAGTTACTGTCTTTCCCTTGACTATGCTATTAGTAGGGCAACATGAGTTTACATGCCACTACCTTACTCTGACTTGCGCATCATGGTTACTGTTTTATTGGTTCACATATATTGCGATTACTGCTTTATTATTGTTCATGCATTGTTATTCCTGGGCTCGAGGCAGCAACACGTGCACCCGCGGTTTGGCCACCGTGAGGGGTGCACTTTTCCGGAAAAGCGGTCTATGACCCGTGTATACCCACGAGGTGACGTAGTGGGGCCCCTTATTAGTTGTGGGGTTGAGGCGCCGAGGTGCGAGCGGTGCGACCCGTCGGTTTAGTTGTCCGGCGTGGTCGGGTTTCTGCAGGTACGGTATGGGCCGTCGGTAGTGGACCGATGCGGCCAGGTATTACAGGATGCAGGTATACAGGTTGCCATTTTTCCCTCCCCGAAAGGGTGGTTGCTCCGGTTATCGCCACGGTTTGTTTTTATTATTTCCCCTGCTCTGCATTTATTAGTCGCTGACTTCCCACTTGGTGACAGGGTCCAGGCGAGGGGAGAGGTAGGTGGCGGTGAGGACGGGGCGGTCGCAGCGGGATTGTGGGAGGCTCTGGATTATATACTTTCCTTTTCTTTTCAGCTTTTCATTTATATTGTAGGCATGTGTGAGGTTCCCGATACCCTTGTGGGGTCGACAAAGATGTCGGTATTTGGTTATTCGTTTATGCATTACTTTCCCTTTATTTTCTGCTGGCCATTTGAAAACAAAACAAAGTCAAAGAAAAGATTGCGAAAACCGTTTTTAAAAATCTAAGTGTCGTGTGGGCACTGACTTCAAAACCTTGTGGATTTATGGATTGCGAAATGAGTTTTCAAAACTTGGGTGTCGTGTGGGCACCGTTTTCAAACCCTGTGGATTTATGTTGATTTCAAAACTAGTTTTCAAAATATAAGTGCCGGGTGGGCGCTCTTTCAAATCTGAGGATTTATCCTTTCCAAATTGATCGGCCAAGTGTTTGAATGGTTAGAATTAATGATATACGTTACTGATTGTTGTGATTGAATGATTGTGTGTGACTCGGAACATGTACTAAACGCTACGCCGTGCATATACAGGGGAGACTCTGTCCGTTTACAGAGAGATCCTGTATATGCGGCGGGTCTGGGCACGCACCGGGGAGAAAGGAATTTCACAACAAAAAAAATTTTTGGACACGCTAATTAAACCTTTTTACTAAATACTTCCGCTGAATGAAACCTTTTTACTAAATACTTCCGCTGAATGAAACCCCCGGGGCGTGACAGATTAAGATGGTATCAGAGCAGTTCATTCAATCACAACAGTTAATGCCGACATCCGTGGGGATACCTCACTTGCCTACAAGTGAATGAAATGGGTAGGGCATAGGATTGTAGAACGTGAGTGATCGAGGGGGGGAAAAGTTCGAGTCTTTTCTCTCGCTAGGTGGTTCATTATTTTGTAGGTGAAGTCTATTTTGATTCATGTTGTGTGTGACAGATATGGCCCGTACCAGATCGTCGGCGGGTGACGCCGAGGCAGAAGCGACAACATCGACGGCCGCGGAGAACCAGCTCCTGCGGCAGCAATTGCGGGAAATGGCGGGGCAATTGGCCACCCTCACCGATCATGTGCGTCAGTTGACGCAGCAGCAGCAGGCCGCGCCAGTGACGGCCGCCCCGGTCCCTCCGCCGGGGCCGACAGCACCCGCCGCGGCACCACCGACAGCACCACCACCAGCGGCGACTACGGGGCCGGCACCAGGGACAACTAGCCGGGTTGTTCTGGAGGAAACAGTGGTCACGCCTACCCCTATCGCGGCTGCCGCCGCCACGAGTGGAGGGGGTGTGGTGATGACCGAGCGGGATCGAGTGCGGGCCAACTTGAAGGACTTTAAGAAACACGACCCGCCCACGTTCGAAGGAGATACGACTGATCCGTGGGTCGTTGAGAACTGGGTGGGGTCGATGGAGAAGCTTTTTGAAGATCTACTCATGGAGGATGATGAGCGGGTTCCCCTGGCAGTCCATTGCCTGGAGGGGAATGCCCGTTTATGGTGGAAGACGGTGCGCCCAGATCCTGCTAAGGGCACCGCTTTCCCGTCCTGGGAAACTTTCAAGAAAGAGCTATTCGAGGCCTTCTTCACCAGCAGCGTCAAGAAGAAGTTGGAAGATGATCTGAACCATATCCAGCAGGGAAACCGGACGGTCATGGAGTACCAACGAGAGTTCGTCCGCCTAGCGAACTGCGTCCCGTTCGTCATAAGGGACGAGGCTCATAAGGCGCAACTTTTTGTGGACGGCCTGCGGAGCAATATCTTTGAAGTGGTGCAAGCAGCTGACCTGCATACATTCCAGAAAGTGGTCGACAGGGCCACCACGGTGGAGCGGGGCTTTGCCATCACCCGCGCAAGAAGGGAGAACTCGGCGCGACTGGAGGACAGGAAGCGGCAGCAGCAGAACCAGGGAGGAGGCTCTTGGAGTGGGGGCGGAGCCCCCAAACGGTGGAAACCGCAGGCGGGACCCCGAGGAGCGCCGCCAGGAGGGCCGAGGCCGGGAAATAGGCATTGCGTGATTTGCGGGGGAGGGCATACTGCGGGAGAGTGCCCCCAAAGAGGCGACCACTGTTTCAGATGCGGCAAACGGGGGCACTTCCGCCGCAACTGTCCCTTGGGCGGGGGACCTGCACCCTCGGGAGCTTACACGCCCGCGCCACAGCTCTCAGGGCGGGGGAAAGCTCCTATGGCGTCAACTCCCAGGCCCCCCGCACCACGGCGTGAGGAGGATCGGCAGCCACAACCAGGCGGAAGGGTTTTCTCAATGACCAGCCAAGGGACCAATCCACCGGAGGACGCTCTTGCAGGTACTACTTCCGTTTCGAATTCCCGTGCTAGAACTCTTTTCGATACCGGAGCAACACACTCGTTCATCTCTCGTGACTTCGTTTTTATGCATGACCTCGAGGAAACCCCCCTTCAAAACTCCTTGACGGTGCAAACGGCGGGGGGGACTTTGGAGGCGGTCAGCTCAGTGGCCGCCTGCTCGATTAAGCTTGGGCGACTGGCTTGCCCATGGGACATGGTGGTAATCCCCTTGAAGGAGTACGACGCGGTGTTGGGCATGGACTGGCTCACGAGGTACCAGGCGCTCATTGACTGCGACAAGCGACAAGTGCGATTGCAAGAACCGGGTTTTCCTGAACATGTGTATATGGCGGGCAAAAGCATCACCTTCCCAGCGGTCATCTCAGCGGCACGAGCCAGAAGATTGGTAGAGGGTGGATGCGTGGCCTATTTAGCGTCGGTGGATCTGGCCACCCGACCCTCGTCGACACCTGCAGACATCCCGGTGGTGAGGGACTTCCCCGATGTTTTCCCCGCAGAACTGCCCGGGATGCCTCCGGAGCGAGAGGTGGAGTTCCCTATCGAGCTAGTGCCAGGCACGCAGCCAATTACGAAGGCGCCCTACCGAATGGCCTTCGCGGAGCTAAAGGAGCTTAAAGCACAACTGGAAGACCTCTTGGATAAAGGGTTCATCAGACCGAGTGTGTCACCCTGGGGCGCACCGGTACTCTTCGTGCGGAAGAAAGACGGGAGCCTGCGTCTCTGCATCGACTACAGAGGGATAAACAAAGTTACGGTGAAGAATAAGTATCCCCTACCCAGAATCGACGACCTCTTCGATCAGTTACGGGGAGCGACGGTCTTCTCCAAAATTGACCTACAGTCGGGCTATCATCAACTCCGAGTTCGACATGAAGACATCCCCAAGACCGCCTTCCGGACTCGGTACGGCCACTACGAGTTCACGGTGATGCCTTTCGGGCTTACGAACGCCCCCGCAGTCTTCATGGACATGATGAATAGGATCTTCAGACCCTTCTTGGATCGGTTTGTGGTAGTCTTCATCGACGACATTTTGATCTACTCCACCACCGACGAGGAGCACGAGGACCATCTACGAACAATCCTGCAAACCCTCAGAGAGCAGAAGCTGTTCGCCAAGCTCAAGAAGTGTGAGTTCTGGCTGCGCGAAGTCGGCTTTTTGGGGCATGTGATCTCGGCACAGGGAATCGCCGTGGATCCCAAGAAGGTGGAAGCAGTGGTGGACTGGCAGCCGCCGACGTCGGTGACAGAAGTACGAAGTTTTCTAGGGCTGGCAGGATATTACCGGCGTTTCGTTGAGGGTTTCGCAAAGATCGCTACCCCTTTAAACCGATTGACCAGAAAAGGAGAGAAGTTCATATGGACGGCCAAATGCCAGCAGAGCTTTGAGGAACTCAAGAGGAGGTTAACTAGGGCACCAATACTTGTGCTGCCGACGCCCGGAGAGGATTATGAAGTGTACTGCGACGCGTCACGGATCGGTCTGGGAGGTGTTCTGATGCAACAGGGGAAGGTAATCGCTTACGCGTCCAGGCAGTTGAAGGACTACGAAAAGAACTACCCGATACACGACTTGGAATTGGCCGCTGTGGTCTTCGTTTTGAAACTGTGGAGGCACTATCTTTTCGGAGTCCACTGCAACGTTTTCTCAGATCATCAAAGTCTGAAATACATCTTTACCCAGAAAGAGTTAAACCTGCGGCAGAGGCGATGGCTCGAATTGTTGAAGGACTACGACTTGACGATTCAATATCACCCCGGAAAGGCAAACGTGGTAGCTGACGCACTGAGCAGGAAAGGGCATCAAGAAGGGGCATCGGAGAGCGCGCTAACGAAGCAGGACCACCTGATCGCGGAGTTCGCGCGAATGCAATTGGAGGTGGTGCCGGCAGGCACGGTTATGCAACTTCTAACCTTGGTGGTCAAGCCGACGTTATTCGAGAGGATCCAGGAGGGACAGCAGACCGACCCACACCTACAGCGCATACGAGACAAGATCCTACCGGGCCAAGAGATTGATTTTGCGGTGGAAAGACGACGGCACCTTACGGTTCCGCGGACGGATCTGCGTGCCGGACTCAGCAGAGTTGAAGGAAGAGATCCTAGCGGAGGCACACCGAGCCCCTTATGCGGCACATCCGGGGGGCACGAAGATGTACAGGGATCTCAAACAGACGTTCTGGTGGCCTAAGCTAAAAGAAGACGTGACGCGACACGTAGCCCACTGCCTAGTATGCCAACAGATAAAGGCCGAGCATCAGCGACCAGCAGGGAAGCTACAGCCCTTACCGGTACCAGAGTGGAAATGGGACCAGATCACCATGGATTTTGTCACTGGTTTCCCACGTTCACAACAGGGCCACGACGCGATCTGGGTCGTAGTCGACAGATTAACCAAGTCAGCACACTTCCTGCCAATTCATACAACTTGGACCCGCGAACGGTTAGCTCAAGTCTACATCAGCGAGATCGTGAGACTACATGGGGTACCGGCATCGATCACCTCGGACAGAGACACGCGCTTTGTCTCGAAGTTTTGGCAAAGTCTTCAGCGGGCCATGGGGACCAGACTACAGTTCAGCACAGCCTTCCACCCTCAGACGGACGGACAGTCAGAGCGCACGATACAAACCCTAGAAGACCTGCTTCGCGCCTGTGTGCTTGATTGGGGAATCGGTTGGTCACGCTACCTACCCCTCGTGGAATTCGCCTACAACAACAGCTACCAGGCCAGCATTCAGATGGCGCCCTACGAAGCCTTATACGGAAGGCGCTGCCGATCCCCGATTTGTTGGGACGACTTGGGAGAACGGAAACTCTTGGGACCCGACTTAGTGGAGGAAACTGAAGAGAAAGTGCGCCTTATCAGACAGCGCCTGCTGACCGCCCAGAGTCGACAGAAGAGCTACGCAGACCAGAGGCGCCGTGACTTGGAATTTCAAGTGGGGGAACACGTGTTTTTGCGGGTCTCGCCATCCAGAGGAATCAAGCGTTTCGGACTAAAGGGCAAGCTGAGCCCACGGTTTGTGGGGCCTTTTGAGATCCTAGAGCGCATTGGCCCAGTAGCTTACCGCCTCGCCCTACCACCAAACCTCGACCGAGTTCACGACGTGTTCCACGTCTCGATGCTTCGGAAGTATCTCCCCGACCCGTCACACGTCCTGGACGCCTCAGCACTCGACCTTAAGGAGGACCTAAGCTTCGAAGAAACCCCGGTGAGAATCCTGGCAAGGGAAAACAAATCACTGCGAAACCGAACTATCCCCTACGTGAAGGTACTTTGGAGCAACCATGAGGAGCGGGAAGCCACTTGGGAACTGGAATCCAAGATGAGGGAGTGCTACCCCGACCTTTTCACTCCTACCCGGGTTTGAGTTTCGAGGACGAAACTCGTTTTTAGAGGTGAGTGGTGTAATAGCCGCGGGTTTTCGAACCGCCTTTCGGCAAAGGGGTCCGGGGGTTTGATTTTCTTTTGTCATTTTGGGCAGGCCGTCGGGGGCTCGCGGGTATTTTTAGAGAATAAAGCTCGCGAAGCGGAGGCCGGCGGCGCGATCGGATTGGATTTCCGACCCCGGAAGCTCCCGGAATAAATTTCCGAAGTTGCTGCGGTTCGGGTGTTCGGCACGTCCTTTTTGAGGTAAACCAGACCCGGATTTAATTACTTTCTTTTTATTCAAGCTTGTTTAATTTCGGTAAAGTTTCGGGATCCGACATAATTTAATTTAATTTAACTTAATTTAATTTATGTTGGTTCTATCAATCCGGGTTGATTTGGTGCTAGGCTAGCATTTGGGTTGGACGCGGGTTAGGCTCGATTGTACCAAAATAACTTATTAATTGGGGGGTTTGTGCGGTGAGGTTTGGGAACCCCTTCTCAGTCTTCTATCTCTTTTGGCACGCGCGACCCGAGCGAAGACGGTGACCGCATCCCCAAACCCTCCTTCGGCATCCCCAAACCCTCCTTCGGATCGGCGTCACCACACCGGACCTACGAGAACGGACGATCCCTTCTTCCCAAACCTTCGTCGTCCTCATCAAGGTGAGACGGGAATTTATTTTCCTCGCGTTGAGTTTCTTGATCATCTTGACCGGAAGGGGTGAAGCACAGGCGGCGGATTTCCCGGAATCCGCCGCACGTGCGAGAAACCCCCCCCCCATCCGGCGCTCTCATGCGACCCGCACGGGGCCGAGCGGCGCCCAGCCCCCGCGTGCGGGATGACCCGCACGGGGCGGGCGCACGCCCAGCCGCGTGCGGGGTGACCCGCACGGGGCCGGGCGGCGCCCAGCCCCCGCGTGCGGGGTGACCCGCACGGGGCCGGGCGCACGCCCAGCCGCGTGCGGGGTGACCCGCACGGGGCTGGGCGACGCCCAGACCCGCGTGCGGGGCGACCCGCACGGGGCCGGGCGGCGCGCCCAGCCCGCGTGCGGGGCAGGCCGCAGGGCTGGGCGGCGCCCAGCCCCGCGTGCGGGGTGACCCGCACGGGGCCGGGCGGCGCGCCCAGCCCGCGTGCGGGGCAGGCCGCAGGGCTGGGCGGCGCCCAGCCCCGCGTGCGGGGCGCCCGCACGGGGCCGGACGCGCGCTCAGCCCCACGTGTGGGGGGATGCCCGTACGGGGCTGAGCACGCGCACGGCCCGCGTGCGGACGGGGAGCCGCGAACCCGACGAGCGGTTCGCCTGCCTCTCGTCTTCATCCGCGTCTGAGCGTCGCTTTTCTCCTCGCGGCAGGTGTGCGAAGGAGCCGAGCGGGAGTATCAGGACACGAGGGAGCGGAGCGTTGACGCCTACTAGCGACAGGTGGGTTGAGTGTGGTATTTTAGCATCAATCCCATTGATTGTTTCAATTTAAATATTACATGTTAACGTTCGCTTTAATGCTACCTGAAGTCATTGCTCTAGTTGCTACGGGTTATCGCTACACATCGATAGTTAGGTGATTTCATGTTCTAATACTGCAGTTACTGTCTTTCCCTTGACTATGCTATTAGTAGGGCAACATGAGTTTACATGCCACTACCTTACTCTGACTTGCGCATCATGGTTACTGTTTTATTGGTTCACATATATTGCGATTACTGCTTTATTATTGTTCATGCATTGTTATTCCTGGGCTCGAGGCAGCAACACGTGCACCCGCGGTTTGGCCACCGTGAGGGGTGCACTTTTCCGGAAAAGCGGTCTATGACCCGTGTATACCCACGAGGTGACGTAGTGGGGCCCCTTATTAGTTGTGGGGTTGAGGCGCCGAGGTGCGAGCGGTGCGACCCGTCGGTTTAGTTGTCCGGCGTGGTCGGGTTTCTGCAGGTACGGTATGGGCCGTCGGTAGTGGACCGATGCGGCCAGGTATTACAGGATGCAGGTATACAGGTTGCCATTTTCCCTCCCCGAAAGGGTGGTTGCTCCGGTTATCGCCACGGTTTGTTTTTATTATTTCCCCTGCTCTGCATTTATTAGTCGCTGACTTCCCACTTGGTGACAGGGTCCAGGCGAGGGGAGAGGTAGGTGGCGGTGAGGACGGGGCGGTCGCAGCGGGATTGTGGGAGGCTCTGGATTATATACTTTCCTTTTCTTTTCAGCTTTTCATTTATATTGTAGGCATGTGTGAGGTTCCCGATACCCTTGTGGGGTCGACAAAGATGTCGGTATTTGGTTATTCGTTTATGCATTACTTTTCCCTTTATTTTCTGCTGGCCATTTGAAAACAAAACAAAGTCAAAGAAAAGATTGCGAAAACCGTTTTCAAAAATCTAAGTGTCGTGTGGGCACTGACTTCAAAACCTTGTGGATTTATGGATTGCGAAATGAGTTTTCAAAACTTGGGTGTCGTGTGGGCACCGTTTTCAAACCCTGTGTTGATTTCAAAACTGTTTTCAAAATATAAGTGCCGGGTGGGCGCTCCTTCAAATCTGAGGATTTATCCTTCCAAATGGATCGGCCAAGTGTTTGAATGAAGAATAATGATATACGTTACTGATTGTTGTGTTTGAATGATTGTGTGTGACTCGGAACATGTACTAAACGCTACGCCGTGCATATACAGGGGAGACTACAGACGTTTATTTGCGAGATCCATGCGGCGGGGTCTGAAGGCACGCCGGGGAGAAAGGAATTTCAAACTAATTAATTTTTTAATAAACTTTTCCTTCAATGAAACCTTGATTTCTAGGAATACCTTTTGGTAGTCATTGCAAGAGGTGCTTGAGGTGTGCGTTTGGCTCCCATCTTGCAATTTCTCCTTATGTGCCCTGAAATGCCACAACGAAAACATACCTTAGATCTTGACGATCCCGAAGAGGATGAAGTAGGCTTGTTGTCGTTGCTTGTCGTGAATTCCGGTGTCGGAGGAGGAGATACCGACTGAGGCACAAAAACTGTCCCACTCGAACTTGGAATGTCTCCAGTTTGAGTGTATCCGAGGCCGAACTTATTTGTTTGACCAAGACCAAGAAGTCTGTCCAACTTACTCCTTCCAGAAGAAAATCGCTTTAAGTCATCCTTTAGTTGGAGTATGGTCTTCGTCATTTCCATTTTTCCTGTCGAGCCTCGCCGTAGAGCTTCAAGAAGTAATTCGCTTTGTCCACCATTTCTCATGTTCTTTCTCGAAAAGCTCATTGGACTCTTGAAGGGAAACATTTGCTTTGGCTAGATTATCCCTTTCCACTTCAAGAGCGTTTGAGAGAGAAGTGCCCTTTTTACTTCTTCTTCGAGATCCTGCAATCTCCCTCTCAAACTCCTTGTTTTGCTTTGCCAGTTTCTTTGAATCCCTCAAAAGCTTATGGTAGGCAAGAGCAAAATCTTCACCTTCAGAATTGCTCGATTCATCGTCCGTTGCAATCTTTTCAACATGGGAGGAGTTGGACAAGGAATCGGATGTACTTGCCATTAAGCACATGAAGGGTGAAGAGGTGGACGCGTGGAAAGCTGTCGCGTTGTCTTCTTCATCACTTGAGGATGACTCATTTGACGTTGAGTTGTCATCCCAAGTAACGACTTGCATCGCTTTCTTCTTTGCCGGATTCTTGTTGGGACACTCCGTTGCAATGTGGCCGTAGCCTCGACATTTGAAGCACTGTACTTGTCCCTCTGAACTTTTCTTATCCTTTGAGAAGTTCTCTTGCTTTCTTGACTTGTAACTTGAAGAACCCTTGCCTTTCTTCGACTTTCCGAAGGATGGAGTTTTGCTTGAATTACCCCTTCGAAAGTTGCGGCGAAACTTCCTTGTCAAGAGAGCGAGCTGCTTCTCAAAGTCCTCCATAGATAGGTTCTCGTCATCGTCCGAGGAGGATGAATCCGCGTCTTCTTCTTTGTTGTTTTCAATGCATAACCTGAAGACTTAGAAGAGGATGCCTTTCCAGAAGAATAGTTAGTAGGAAATGTCATTTCATAAGTTTGTAATGCACCAACTAATTCTTCTACACGCATTTCGTCCGGGTGTTTAATTGTTTCAATGGCTGCGACCTTCGGGCGAAATCGTTCAGGAAGAGTTCTTAAAATTTTTCTTACAACTTTAAATTCTGGAATCTTCTCTCCCAAGTTAGCACATGAGTTTACGATGTCTTGCAATCGTGTGTAATAGTCAGTGAAAGATTCATTTTCTGCCATAGAAATAGAGTCAAACTTGCTCGTAAGCATTTGCAGTTTCTGAATCTTCACAAGGTTAGTTCCCTCATGCGTAACTTGAAGAACATCCCAGATTTCTTTCGCAGTCTCACATGCCGAGACGCGAGAGAACTCAGTTTGTGACAAAGCATTAAATAGAGCATTAATTCCTTTGCCATTGTAAGAAGATGAATCTATCTCTTCCTTGGTCCATTTCGACCTAGGTTTTAAGGTGCGAACATCAGAAATAATTTCAGTTGGATTAGACCATCCTAATTCAATTGATTGCCACACCCTTTC
Source organism: Tillandsia fasciculata (assembly GCA_029168755.2). Lineage (NCBI taxonomy): Eukaryota > Viridiplantae > Streptophyta > Magnoliopsida > Poales > Bromeliaceae > Tillandsia > Tillandsia fasciculata. Next base: position 15,497,423 of record CM054930.1, read on the forward strand.
GTCGATGGAAATTAAAAAGGCTTTCATCCGTACTTTCCAGTACGCATAATTTGTTCCATCAAAGAAAGGGGGTCGATTGATGTTTCCACCTTCAACCATTGTTTACAACCCTATTCCCGCTCTGATACCACTTGTTGGGTTATATGTAATGGATCTAAATAGGGGAAAAAACACCTAGAGGGGGGTGAATAGGTGTAAACAATAAACACTCAAAAAATCATTGCGCAATAAAACCCAATGCGGAAAAATAAATGAACACGCAAGATTTTTACGTGGAAAAACTCCAAACCGGAGTAAAAAACCACGGGACCGATAACACGGCGAAATCCACTAGAATTAACACACGTACAAGGTGATATAACGTACTCACAGACGACTCAACCTTTTACCATACGCTCCTAGTAGATCTTCTCCGCTCGCTCCACGACGCTTCTCGAATCCACGATCTGCGCCCAACGCTGAATCCACAGCGTCCAACGTCGAGTCCACGACGTCCGACCGAATCCACGGTCTTCACCCAGTAGCACGCTTCGAATCCACGAACGTACCTCGCTCCGAATCCACGAGAGCGGTTGCACCTTGAATCCACAAGGCCACGCGAGTCCACGCGCCGATTTGGGGTAAATCGTTGTTTTTGGGTGGTGATGATCCGCCGAATACTTAGATTAGAAATAGATCGGAAATACCATCTAAGTATTCATTGATTTGATTCTACTCAAAATCTGAGTTTGGAAAACCTAGAATCAAATCAATCAATATAGATGAAGAAACATAGAATTAATCTATTGATTTCCTTTCTTCTCTATATGTGGATTTTTTCTTTCGGTCGTATTTTCTATTTCGTTGTTTTTTCGATGCCCTAGAAAATGAATATAGGGTCTATTTATAGGTTAGAAACCATTGGAAGAAGATAAGGATCAAAAACAACCTTTTCTGGAAATTTTCAGGACGGCGATCCGGATCGGATTAGCTGCGATCCGGATCGTCGTAGCAAGAAAGACATTTCCAGAAAACAGGGTTCGGGATCCGGATCGCAAGTCCGATCCGGATCGTTCATACAATTCACCAAACTCCCATGTTCGGGATCCGGATCGGAATGGCCTAGGATCCGGATTGAAATTGCCAATGAACAACACCCTTCGGGATCCGGATTGCAAGGCCTGATCCGGATCCTGAACATGTCCCATGTCCAGTTTTTGATTTTTATGCAATTAAAATTCTTCCAAGTGTTTCTACACTATAAGAAGTATTCGGATCACCAAAAATCTTTAGTTAAACATACCTGATCCTTTTGAATTCTTCTTTCTTGAGATTGAGGTATATGATCCAAACTTTTTCATCTTCAATCTTCAAGACTTAACACTTTCACGAAATACGCCAACTCAAATTCCGTAACAATAGCCCCACACGGGCACAACCCCGCGTGGGCACGGGCAAGCAGCGCGCGGTGGCAGGCGGCGCGGCGCGGTGGCCCCGCGCGGGCACAGCCCCGCGCGGGCCTAGCCCCTTGCGGGCACGAGCAAGCAGTGCGCGGCGGCAGGCGGCGCGACGCGGTAGCCCCGCACGAGCCCAACCCCGCGTGGGCACGGGCAAGCAGCGCGCGGTGGCAGGCGGCGTGGCGCGGTGGCCCCGCGCGGGCACAGCCCCGCGCAGGCGCGGCAACAGCGCGGCAGCCCTGCGCAAGCGGCGCGCAGCAGCGCGCGGCGGTAGGCGGCGCGATAGCCGGTGCGGGCGCGGCAGCCCGGCGCGGGCCCAGCCCCGCGCGGGTACGCGCAAGCAGCGTGCGGGTACGCGCAAGCAGCGTGCGGGTACGCGCAAGCAGCGCGCGGCAGCTCCGCGCGGGCACGGCAGCGGCGCGGTAGCGCGTGTGGCGGCAGCCTCGCGTAGGCATGCGCAAACAGCGCGCACGGGCGGTAGCCCGCTTGGCTACGAGTGGCGATAGCGCCACGGCGGCGACTCGGCTAGGGCGTCGAGTGACGGCGGCGGCGGCGGCTCGGCTAGGGCGTCGAGCGGCGGCGGCGGCTTGGCTAGGTCATCAAGCGGCGGCGGAGCCACCGTCGATTATCCTTAGCGTCCCCGCTGAAAACCCAAAAACTCAACCCAAAAACTTAGTCGAACTAGACCCAAGAACGAAACCAACGAATGAACCCAACGATCAAAACGACGATCGAAAGCCAACGAACAAAACCAACGAACGAAACCAACGATCAAAATGACAAACGAAAGCCAAAGAACGAAACCAACGAACTGAGCAAAAACAACGAACCCTAACACAAAACTAAAATTATCAAAAACTGAGAGAGACAAAAGCCGCTAACCTAGCTCTGACGGAGAAGACAACGCGATCCCGATCTCCGCGGACGGTGGTGTTTCTGGATCCGCTCCTCGGTATCGGTGACACTTTCGGTCTCGGTCTTCGGTACGCGCAACGAGAAAAGAGGAAGAGGGATGATCTTTTCTCAAAATTAGGGTTATATGGTATTTGGGGTATTAATATCTTTTTATTAATATTTTATTTATTATTTCTCTTTTGTACGTACGAAAATCCCAATATCCGATATTTTTAAAGATATTTTTAGCCGATTCCTCGATAAGGGTGCCGATCCTCCGAACCGTCCCGTAACCGTTAGCACGGATCCTCATGCACCAACAATACATAGCGGGCTCCTAGGATGTCAGAACTTATCTTTTGGACCCGCTAACACTGAAACCCTTATTCCGGGAGACCCGTAAGTTGGATTTCAGATCTGATCGCTTTGCCATTCTTTATTTTCCGAGCTCTAACACAGAAAAGAATGCTCGCAAGCGCAGAAGATCTACCCTAAAAAGTTGAGACACTACACCACACACCCCTTAAAAGAAGTTTCATCCTCGAAACTTAACCTCAACCTACACTAGACAAGTCTGGAAGACACTCTCTCATCTTCGATTTTCAATTCCTAAGTCGCTTCGCGCTCTTCATGATTACTCCACCAGAGGAAGATAACGAGACCAACCCTTGCCCAAGTCGAGTATGCACGCTCGGAGCATGTCCTCGAGAATCTGGATCACCCGTTCTGATTGTCCGTCGATTTGGGGGTGGAAAGCCATGCTGAATTGTAGTTTGGTCCCCAAAGCCTGCTGCAAACTCTGCCAAAAGTTCTACATAAATCGAGTGTCTCAATCCGACGAAATCGTTGCCGGCACCCCATGCAATCCCCCAACCTCGTTGATGTAGACTTGCGCCCAACGATCTCGAGTCCACGTCGCAACCCTGCTGTGATCGCGAAAAACCAGTGACGAAATTCGTGGTGATCCGCTCCCATTTCCACTCTGGCACTGGTAAAGGTTGCAGTTTTATCACGCCCCGGAGGTCTAAGGTTAAGCGGAAAAGCGTATATATATATATATATATATATATATATATATATATATATATATATATATATATATATATATATATATATATATATATTTGAAATCAATTAATTAAACGACCCCGTCTTACGGGTGCGTGTCAGACCCGCCACGTATACAAATTCACCCTGCACACGGACAGAGTCTCCTTTGTACACGCACGGCGTCACGATTACATTTCCAGCAATAACATCACACGGCATTGACCACACAGTCACAGTGACTAGTATAAACGTGTAACAACATTCAACATTCAACATTCAAACACATTGAGATGAACCTATGAGTTTGCAAACGGTGTCCACACGACACCCATTTCTTTAGAAACGTCTAAACATTCATGTCAAGGCGGCTATTTAGTTTGAAAGGATAAATCCACAGGGTTTTCAAAGTGGTGCCCACACGACACCCTTGTTTTGAAAATCATTTTCGAAATCCTTTTAACATCGTAAAACGGCCGCGAAGTCTAAAAAGTCATAACATTATCCAATTAACTAGTTACTTGTCCACACATCCAGCATGATCCACATCCACACGTAATAACTAAAGAGAGAGAATAAAGATAACCAGACTAAGAGTTTTGATAAAGGCCTCATGCGGTCGATCACTAGGTTCGCGTTGCCTCACCACCGTCCCGGGGAACACACTTATTTGGACCTGTCACGGAGTGGGTAAAGTCAGTGACAAATAAAGTAGATGTTACACATTAATGAACAGAAATTTAGAATGAGTTACTCTGCACCGGAACCTTCCGCTATCCTTTGCCCTGAATTCACCTTACTTAATTTTAGTGGCACCGTCGCGTCAGGGTAGTCGACGATCTCCCCACGCGACACTTACGATGCTTTTTACCCCTTCACGATGCGTGAGCGACAAGTTGCAGTCGGGAAGAGGTCCCCAAACAACACACGTGGGGCACACGGGTCATATAGACCACTTCTCCAGAAAAATACACCTATGCGGGGGCCATTCCGCCAGTGTACGTGCAGCATCCAAAAATGGATTGCCGAGGTCGGCGTAAATTAATTATTGCGACACTTGGTCACCTTAAACATTAGCAAAGAGTGTTACATATAATGCGAAGGGTTAGTTTACTGGAAATACTTCATCTACTTTATTAGACAGGTTAGCACAACTTTTTAAATGAATTACTGCACATAATGCACTTACAGCACTTGTTGCATAAGAACCCACCTGGTTGCGGAAAGGTCGGGGTACTAGGGGTCCTTGATACTCTCCCGCTGCGCACTTGGACCTAAAGAAGTCCCCAAAAACAACAGTTAATAACTTATACACTTACCAGAAATGAAAACCCAATTAACTCTGCGCCGTAACCCCAAACGGCGCCCAAAACCATACTTGCCGACTCCCGCGCGCCCGCTAACATCCTCCCCGCAGGCGTCGTCGCCCGCGGGGGTTGCCCGCCGTCCGCGGAGGTCTCGCGCGGCGCCCGTACGTCGACTGCCGGCCCGCGCAGAGACTGCCCGCGCGAAGACTGCCCACGCGGCGCCCGCGCGGTGCAGGTGCGGGCCGCGCGGCGCCCGAGCGGGTGCAGGCCGCGCGGCGCCCGCGCGGGTGCAGGCCGTGCGGCCGCGCGGCGCCCGAGCGGCGCCCGAGCGGGTGCAGGCCGCGCGGCGCCCGCGCGGCTCCCGCACAGTGCCCGAGCGGCGTCCGTCCACGCGGTGCCCGAGCAGCACCGCGCATCTCCCCCGCCAGCACGGTGCCCTAGCGGCACCGCGCGTCGTCCGCCCGCGCGCACCGTGCCCTAAATCGCACGGTGACGGCGGCGGGCGGCGGAGACGAGGGAAACGGAAACGGGGAAGACACCAAAACTTTACGAAAAGGAACCCGAAAAATTACCACGAAAATAAACACTCACCGGAAAAATCCGACGGGGAACGACCGACGCGCTCTAGGTTCCAGTACAGGATTTGGGGTGTTCGGATCCCGCCGTCTTCTTCCTTTCCTCCGGTTAGGGTTCCGCCTTTTTCCCCCCTTTTTTTTTTTTTCTTTCCTTCTCTCCGCTCTGTCTCGGTTAGGGTTCCGTATTCTCTCTTTTGTCTCTTTTTAACGAGGAGGGAGTTATGTATATTATTTATTTATTTATTTTCTTTATTTATTTTCTTTATTTGTTTATTTTCTAACTCGTACGTAATTAAAAATCTATTTTTCTCTTTTTCTTCACCGGATAATTGATTAATTAATTAATTATCCCGTACGAGATAATCCCCCTCATCTTAGATGGGTGCAAGATATTTTGCACGGATTTCGATGCACGTTCAGTCATCGCAACACTAAAAATTCCGTTCTGGGAGATCACGATATCGGATTTCAGATCTGATCGCACCGTCGGTCATCATTTTTCGTGCTCTTTCGCAGAAAAATACAAGCACCACACACCGACCGACTCACAAAATACAATAATCCCGGAGTACTAAAAGAACACTAAATTAGAAGGAGGGTTAATTATTACAGAAAAACCGTGTCATTACACCACTCACACTTTATAAAAAGTTTCGTCCTCAAAACTTAATTACAATCCTCACTAAACAGTTCGGAAAAACACTCCTTCATTTTCGATTCCAGTTCCCACGTCGCCTCGCGTTCCTCGTGGTTGCTCCATTAGACCCTTACGTAAGGAATGGTCTGGTTCCGTAGTTTCTTGTCTTCTCGTGCTAGGATCCACACCGGCGTCTCCTCGACAGTTAAGTCCTCTTGCAGCTTGACGGTGGATATATCTAGGGCGTGAGAGGGATCGGGGAGGTACTTTCGGAGCATCGAAACGTGAAACACGTTGTGTACTCGGTCTAGGTTTGGCGGCAAAGCCAACCGATACGCCACCGGACCCACACGTTCTAGGATCTCAAACGGTCCCACGTACCTCGGACTTAGCTTCCCCCTCAGGCCGAAACGTCGGGTACCCTTTGTTACGGCATTTTGGTGTTGGCATATTTCGTGAGTCAAGTCAGTAAGTTGAGTCGGAGTCTTGAAGTGATCAAATTGTCAATCAGCAATTGAAGACTCAGAGAAGATTCAACAAGATCTCAAGTTGACACTCAGTGTTTTGAGTCTTGAAGATTGAAGTTGAAGAATTATGAATCATATACATCAATCTCAAGGAAAATGGATTCGGATTGATCAGGTACGTTTAACTAAATAATTTTGGTGATCCGAATACATTTGAGTAGTTTAGAAACACTTGGATAAGGTTTCATTGCATAAAAATAAAAAACTGGACAAATTGGATGTTCAGAGTCCGGATCAGAATTTCTGATCCTGAACCGATCCGAATCAGAATTCCGATCCGGATCAGAATTCCGATCCGGATCCCGAACCTTGTTTTTTTAGGAATTGCTGAAAAAAGACGACAGTCAGGATCGCCGTAAATCCGATCCGGATCGTTGTGCGGGAAAATTTCTGTTAAGTCAGTTTTTGATACTTATCTCTTTCCAAAGGTTTCTAAACTATAAATAGACATTTAGGGTTTCTCAAAAACGACCGATCAATTTATAAAACACTTGAGAGCAACCCTAGAGGCTAGGTTTTTATCGTTCTTCTTTATAGCCTCTTTTAGGTCAATTCGACGGTTCTTCCAAGATCTATCTTTTGTCGAATTGATCTAGCCTTTGCTTAGAGATTTCTTCTACGGTTCCTCAATGATAATCTAAGCAAAGGATCACCATCGAAGCCAATATTTCTATCGGCTGAGTTTGCGTCGTGGATTCGACGTGGCATCGTGGATTCGGTGTGCTAAAGGCGTTTCGTGGATTCGAAACGTGTGCTCGTGGATTCGAGTGGCGTTCGTGGATTCGAACGTGTGCAGTGGACGTGCAATCGGTGAGCGCAAGGTCCGAAGAAGTTGAAGGAGGGGTTTGAGTCCGTGGAGTCGGTAATCACCTTGTTATTCTTCTTTTCTTAGTGGATTGTTATTGCGTGTTGGTCCCGTGGTTTTTCTCCTGGATTGGAGTTTCCACGTAAATCTCGGTGTGCTGTTTTTATTTTCCGCATTGGTTTTTATTTTGCACTGAGATTTGTTTTTTAAATATTACACCTATTCACCCCCCTCTAGGTGTTTGATAGTACCTATTTAGATCCTTGTGGATCCTATTAAAAACCAACAATTGGTATCAGAGCGGGTTTTAGGTTTATCTATCATGTCGGGTGAAAGTGGTAATATTTTTAGACCTCCTCTTTTTGATGGGACCAATTATGCATATTGGAAAGTGCGGATGAGAGCTTTTCTCATCTCAATTGATGAGCGGGTATGGCAAACCGTTGAATACGGTTGGGTGCATCCTGTTGAGGAAGTAGGAAATTCTACTACCCCAAAACCTCGCTCTAGATGGTCCAAAGAGGAAATCGAAAGATCTTCTTACAATGGGAAAGGTATGAACGCTTTATTTAATTCTCTTTCCTCGACTGAGTTTACAAGAATTTCCGCGTGTGAAACCGCGAAGGAAATTTGGGATATTCTCAAAATTACACATGAGGGTACTAATCTTGTAAAAATTCAAAAGCTCCAGATGCTTACAAGTCAATTTGACTCTATTCATATGGAAGAGCATGAATTGTTTACAGATTATTACACTAGACTTCAAGATGTAATTAATACATGTGCTAATTTAGGAGAAAAGATCCCGGAGTCGAAAATTGTAAGAAAGATACTTCGGACTCTTCCGGAACGGTTTAGGGCAAAGGTTACCGCCATTGAAACCGTTAGTCATCCGGATGAGATGAGTGTAGAGGAATTAGTAGGTGCTTTACAAACTTATGAGATGACTTTTCCTACTAATCAAATTTCTTTCAAGTCTTCTTCTAAGCTTACAGGTGTTGCATTCAAATCAACAAAGGAAGAAGATGGCGATTCGAGTTCCGACGATGAAATCTCTTTTGCCGAGTTTGAAGAACAATTGGCGCGGATCACAAAGAAATTTCGTCGGAAATTTTGGAAGAATCGAACCGATGGATCTTCATCCACGAAACCATCTAAAGGATCATCGGGTTCTAAATCCTCTAAACTCAAAGGCGTTGCAAAACCTTCTAAAGAAAAAGAAAAAGATGATTTCGAAGGAGAAATCCAATGCTATCGATGCAAAGGCTACGGCCATATTTCAACGGATTGTCCTTCTAAGAAATCATACAAAAAGAAGGCTTTGCAAGCAAAAACTTGAGACGATTCTAGCTTCGATGAATCGGCCTCAAGTGAAGAGGAAAAAGAAAAAATTGTTGCTTTTCATGCCTCTAAAATTCCCTCTTCTAATTTGTGCTTATCATCTTTAGTCACTGACTCTACTCCTTTGATTTTGTATGAAACATCAACAACCGGCGGAGAGTCATCAAGTGAGGGGGAGTCGGACGAAGAAGAACTCGTTGAGGTATACCAACAACTTTTTGCGGAATCAAAGAAGATGGCCAAGCATATCAAGAAGTTGAGAAAGCAACGACTTGAGTTTCAAGACGAGAATCAAGCTTTAAAGATCAAACTTCATGATCTCGGGGAGGAACAAGGGCGTTTATTGGATAACAATAAAATCCTCCAAGAAAAGTTAAACCAATCGGAGACAAACGAAAAATTATATATGGACAAGATTGGTTTTCTTGAAAAACAGTTTGAAGAAATTCATGTCACCAACCAAGCTTTGACCAAGCAAGTTCATCAACTTAAATCCGACATACAAAGGCTTCCAACCGGTTCCAAGAAACTAGAAAGTATGTCCGAATTAGGTCAAACAAGCAAGGTTGGTTTGGGATTTAAAAAGGACCAAACTGTGCATGTTTCAAGTTCCACAATAAAATTGAAAGGAAGAATGTGTCACCTTTGTGGACTTGAAGGACATTTGGTGAAGAATTGCCCGAAAAAGAGAAAGAAGAGTCCTTCGGCAACTTTATCTACGGAGCGAACTCAACGGAATCAAAAGACACATCAAGTCAATGGAGTTCACTCAACCCACCAAAGGTCCGAGCCACAACTTCGATCATACAAGTGGATTATTGCGAGGCAAAGACCTAAGGTGGATCAACAGTCAAAGCGGACAACCCCCGGTCACAACGAATCAAGACAACCCAAAATCCAGCGATTTTGGATTCGGAAAGGTGATATCTTTTCTTGTCTTAAGTTCTAAATAGCTTATGACTGTGTGTAATGCTTTGATTGGTTTTTCCTTCATATTTTTCTTAATCTCTGCATTACATGTTTTTCAATGCTCTTCGTTTTTATACTTTGTTTTTGAACAAAAGGGTTTTTATTGAACAAGTGCATTGAATAAAAAGGGCTTCACGTTCATTCACTCCAAATTAATTTTATATGGATTATCAACTTTACTCCATAATCATAATCTTGAAGATACTTCATTATAGGAGTTTTTGATAGTTATAAGCATCAAATTTTAGAAATCATGTGTGATCTTTAGATGCTTATTCTATCTCGGTTGTGTGAATTGATTGTGATAAACGTGAGACAACCGATAGACTAAAATTTGGAATTTAATTCTTTCACGTAAGAGATTGCCTTCTTACAAGGGTAAATAAATGAATTGTAAAAGATGTGGAAAGAGTTACATCCGAAAGGAGTGTGAAAACTACCACCACATGTAGGAAAGAGCTGCCACCCCGGTCGTCCGGTTTGTGTGTGAAGCTACCACATGTTATGGATGCTTGGAAAATATTTTTTTTGAAATTTTTAGTTGAAGCATTCGGAGATTTAAATTCAAAGTTCTTATTTTGAACAATCTCCTGGTTGGTATAAGGTGGGATAGTTAAAAAGATGCTCAAAGAGCCACCCTTAGGTATTTTAGTGCTTATCTCAATTTGAAAGGGTAGAATTCAGAATTGGTGTCATTTGGAAAATCTCCGCAAGTCATCTTTGTAAATCCGTTACATCTTGATAGAGTTTGGATCTCAAGATTATTTTTGATGACTTGTGTTTGATGAATATAACATGAAAAACTGTTTATAATGTTTTATCTTTGTTTTTCATGATTTAGGAGTAAATCTTTTTAATTTTGTGAAATTAATTGGATTGAATGGCATCTGTGTGAATTCGTTGTTTAAAGCACATAAATTGATTTCTTGATGGAATACAAATCGGTATTTGAAAAGATTCTAAAATCTGGATTTGTTTCAAGATAGGGGGAGATAAAGAAAAGATTGAAAGAGCCGAAAAACAAAAGAACCAAAAGGACGAATCAAATGTAGGATTTTAATTTCAACGACTAACGTTTGATTTTGTTTGGAGTTTTGTTTTGCAGGAATTACATCACTTTAAGACTCCAAGTCCTAAGTCATAGAGTATGTTTTAGGACTGTTTGGTTCAAATGTAATTTTGTATTTATTGGATCTTTCACGCAAAGAAAATCAATGTTTTGGTGATAACATTGAATTTCGATTTTTTGGTTTAATATAGTAATCCGGATATTTTATTTTTAATAAATAAAATAAAAGATGATTTTTAGCCTGAGGGTAGATTCAAAAGGCCTATGTTGATCTTTTTGATCAATTGCCGGGGTGCAAGTTGCACGAATTACGAGGCAAAAAGGCTAATTTCCAATCCGGATATGATCTCGGAAATTCGAGTTGACCGTTGCGATCGTCTCGTCGAACTGAGCAAGTTTCATATTCAGTACTTTTCGATCTGACGGTCGGATCTTCCAGAATTCAAAGAAGAAGGGAACAAATGGCTGCGACCAATGGAACAGTGCCCTATGCGCACGGTGACTTAAGTCACCTACTGTAGGTGAACAGTAACCCTGGAATTTAATTGTCCCTTGAACCAACATTGGCCAATTTACCATCTGGACTCCTAATATAGTGATTCGAGTAGTCAATTCTAGTTATTTTCGACGTTCTGAACGCAATGGCGCAGTCGAAAATTGTGTTTGACAACTCTGGAATCTCAAAAAGCGTGAAAACTATAAAATGGGACAGTTTTTATGGAACGAAAATTAATCTGGACATCGCGTCGAAAAACTAAAATCGCTATCTTGAAGTTTTCGACGTGCCGGACGCAATGGCGCAATCCGTTTTTCGTTCTGATGACCTGAACTCCTCGAAATGCGTAAAATACAGGAAAAATTAGGATATTTTGCGCATAAACCCAATAATATCTGCCTCGGAAATTGTGCCACTCTCTGGGCAGGGACCTAAGTGTAATATGAACACTTTTTGTATAGGACTAAAGTTCAAATGGCGGAAGTGGAGGGTGCTTTTAGCACTTTGTTACAACTGCATGTATTAAATCACACGCATGTAAGTGGCCTTGGAACCTCCTCACCCGAGCCACCCTTTCACCTGCCCTCTGGGAAACACCACCCCCACACCACCCTCCACCGCACCCAAGCGTCGCACCCGAGCTCCGCCGCCGTGCCGTCGCCGGAGAAGCCCAAGAAGGTGAAGAAGCCACCTTAGCTCTCGGGTGGGTGGTTGGGAGAGGGTGTTTTGGAGTTTTGGTTGGACAAAAACCTCAACTGAGAAGTCTTTGGAGTGGCCGCGACTGTGCCATAGCGGAGCCGGCGGCCGCCGCCGCCGGGAACCACCGTGAAGCAACTTCTCCTTCTTCCTCTCTCCGGCAAGGTAAGAGGGTTACATGTTTTTGTTTTTAATGGGTTCAAGAATCATGTGGTAGCCTCCTAACATCAAGAGCACCCTACCTGTGAAGCCTGAGCCCCTGTCTCCTTCCCGACCGCCGGCGGGAGCCTCCTATTGCCGGAAAACAATAATTGGCCGAGCCTTATCTTGGGTTCCATCCGGCCGTTCAAAATTTAAGCAAGGCCATTGATCTTGTTCCTCTGGATGACTGAAGGCCTTCCCCAAGTTTTTGGATCGATCGGATAGAGATCCACGTCGCAACCGGGAGCCCTAGAACCGAGGAATAATGCACTTCGCTGGATTTCCTCTGCCCGGCGCCGCCGCGCGTCCCCGCCGCCGGCCAACCACTCAGCAAGCATCGTGGGACCGAGAGGGATGTTTCGGTCCATCTTGCGCCGGCCCAGGCCCCACCGGCCGGAAACTGCCATTAATGGTGGCCGGAATCTCGAGTTTGGAAGAAAGTGGTCTCCGGCGATCGCCGGAGCTCCGTCAAGCGGGTGAGTGGCTCAGGTGAGTTCTACTTATCCCTGTAAAGCTTCCTATACACTTTCATGTGGATCCTAACGTGGATTTTGCCATGTTCGAGAGTGCACCATGGTTGCTTGGCCGAGGTTTCCCTCCGGCCGCCGTCGTCGCTTCGGGACGCCGGCCAGCAACCCAGATCAGCCCGCAATATCATCTAGAGTAATTCCATCATTCTGGTTTGGTCGAAATGCTACGGAAAAGAAAGTTGGCTCATCTCTGGGTTGCACCATGAATATTTGCCCGAGCTTCACCATCCCCGGCCGCCGTCGCCTCCGGTCGCCGGCAAGACCCCCAGGTAACCTCTAAACTCTGTGTTCCTGTTTTTCATCCAAGTTGGAACCCCCCCCCAGACCCAAACCTTGCTCTGCATATTGCTTGGATTAGAGTTAGAGTATATGTGTCAACTATGCCCACAAGGTGTTTGTGTTAATGCCCCAATGAAGTTTGGTTTGGAATTAGGGTTTGAGCACAATATGAAAGTTGTTGTAAAACATCCCCTGAGCTCTGGGCTCACTTCAGATCAAACTAGATCTGTGTGGATGTGTTGTGAGGTTTTGTCAAACTGTTAGAAAGCAAGGAACATGGATCTGGTTGATCCATCGGTTTTGGTCTGAAACTAGAGCGAGCACTGGTGTCCTGGCACTGTCCAGAGACACTTTCATATACAAGGTTCGTCTGTTTGACGATCGGATTAAAAGTTGTAGTGTAATCAACCTTTTAAAGTAATGTTGGAACAAAACTAAGTTCCGGGCTGTTAGCGAAGCCGCGATAGTGTATTCCTGGCTAATTTGGGGTCACTGGACGCGATGCTCGCGTTAGATTTGGTGTTTGAAGTCTCGGAGAAACAAAAATGCAAAATGGCTATGTTAGAGGAGAGTTTTATGGCCCGAAGTTTGCCTCGGGTTTCGTGCTGCCACAAATTGGTGAGCACGGTGTTCAGCAAGACAAATGTCACCTGCTGGAAGTGACGGTTCGTCAAAATTAATTTCCAGTTGAAAGAACGAGCGAAAACAGCGCTCAAATGACGCTAAAAATGTGAATTCTAGAAACCCTAGGGGTCTAAATGCAATTTTGGCACTGCATACTGTTTAGAACAGTGTATAAATGTTTCCTAAACTTTCTGTTAGGATTACAATGGCTCCCGTTGAGCGGAAATCGGATGACAGTTCGAAAATCGGCAAAATCGTCGATTTTTCGGCATTCCGGTGGCAATCGCGTAATTTGAGAAATTACGGCGGTTTCACCAAGCCGACTGTTGAGTCCCAGTAGAATCTGGTTGAGCCAGCGGCTAAGTTTTAAAGCCTGAATCTCCCGGAAATCCAAAAGGAATTCTCGGGAGGGGCAATTTGGTAATTTTACCAAAGATGGGATATAAGATTAAATTGGTCCAAGTGTTGTCATCAGACATGGATGTCTAAGTAATTAAAAAGATCATGTTAGCGACAAGAGTTTAAAAATAATGTCAGGATAGTTGTGGTTGAGTAGTTTTCCCTAATCGTAACCTTGATTTAGGTTTGCACAGTCTTCGAGCGTCCAGTTGGAGTCGAAGGTTCGCCTGGGCATTGACAGGTGGGTTATCTTCGGTCCGGGCTTTATCATTTCGGCCCTCTGTGTACGGTATTGGTTGGACCCCTGTTTTTGTTAGCTTTACTTTTGTTTTGAGCCTGCCTTTCCTTTGATTCAGTTGTTTGCTACTTTATGCCTGCTTTATGCCTGATTATGATCTTCCTTAGTGATCTTTACCATATCTGATGATTGGTTGTTCCCAGTGGTTATTTCATTACTCTATACGTTGCCATGTCTATTTGGTCATCTGATAGTTGAGCCTGCTTTCCCTGTTGTTCGCCTGTTATGCTGCTAAACACATGATCTTCTAAAATAAATGTTTTACCAAGCTTTGTAGGGTAGCCTGAGTCTGTTCTTGTTTGATAGGACAAGGGCAACGCTCTACGAGGTCTAGGACCCGAAAACCTATTTTCCAATGTTTCTTTAAAAACATGTGTTTAGTTGCATATGGGGTTAGTCTGTTTGATTGGTAAATAGTTGCCGGGATATCTGTTATACATGAGTTTCAGCACTCCTGATTATCTTGATCTATGGTTCATAACTGCTGTTAATTGTTCTCGCGTTGAGTTCAGTTGTTATTAGATTTTGAGCTTGTTTTCCTGATGATCAAATATTACACTGCTGAACACATAAATTTAGTCAACTAATGTTTTATTGAACGTCGTAAGGCCGCCTGAGTCTGTTCTTGTTTGATAGGACAAAGGCATTGCTCTGCGAGGTTTGGACCTAAAACCTACCGAGCTTCGTAGGGTCGCCTGAGTCTGTTCTTGTTTGATAGGACGAGGGCAACGCTCTTCGAGGTAAGGACTTTTCAAAATAGTTTTCTCAAAAATATGTGTTTAGTTTTGTATGTTTGGTTGGTCTGTATGATTGAGTTGAGATTTGCCTTTGATCTTGCATATGAGTCAAGATTTAGTTGATTAGTTGCTGATTATTCCTGCATGAGAGTTGAGCTTCAGTTGATTTGGTTATTGCATCCCAGTGGGGATTTTCCGGCTTGTTGCCGATTACCCGGTCAGTGGACCGTGAGTTTGAGCATTTGCACTTGATCGCCCGCACCATTGTACTTCACGAACATCAGCGGAGTCATGACCCGCAGCGATGTTCTTTACCGGTAAAGTGGTTAGTAGTTGCAACCCGTGACCCTCAGTTGAGGGAATGTCAACCAGGTGGTGCCAGGTGGGCAGCAATAGCTTATGATTGGGTTATTTACTTTACAATTATTGATGCATGATTCTGCTTGTTTAACCTGCTCTAGTTATAGCCTGCTTTTGTCATGATATGTGATTATCCTGTTTTCAATTCCTGGTTTAGTTTGAAGATATTCGTTTGTTGATACCTCCCTATACAATTCTTCAGCATGCTTGGTTCACTATATTCCTGTCGAGATTATGCCTATTCCTGTTGGTTATTCATTTGCTTCCTGAATGCTTGCCTAATATGATTTTCCTGATTCCTATTACTGTTATAGATGTCAGCCTATGCTTGCTTCAAGATTAGCTAAATTGATTTAACTACAGCTCCAATTATATATCTGCTATTCCTAACATGTGATCATTTACTATCCTCTAGTATTGTATACCAGTAGGTACGATCTGCTATTTCTCGGCTCGTCGTGCCCACTGGGATACATGTATAGTGTATCTCACACCCCCTGGGTGAATATTTTTCCAGGTCAAGCGGGTGCTGAGATGTTGGGACGGTTTGGTGAGGTATCGAGATAGGTGATCGACCCTGGACAGCCGTGTAAATAAATTAAAGGTTAAGTGGAAACTTTATTGTAGACAATAGAGTGGTAATTTTGTCACGCCCCGGGGGTTTGTTTTAGCGGAAACGGTTCACAAAAGGTAGGTGCGTAAATTTTTTTTTTTGAAAATTAAACCTTCTTCCCCGGCGCATGCCCAGACCCGCCGCATACACAGAATCACTCTGCAAACGGACAGAGTCTCCTCTGTATATGCACGGCGTAGCAGCTAATACAAGTCCCAAACGCAATCATCCATTCAATCACAACAGTTCTAACATACAACTATGTACCATAACTGAGTAAAAAGCACGGCCAAGAGATTTTAAAAGGATAAATCCACAGTCGTTGAAAACGGCGCCTACCCGGCGCCCAGAGTTTGAAAACGCGTTCGAAAATAGCATAAATCCACAGGGTTTGGAAACAGTGCCCACACGACACTTGAGTTTTGAAATTCATTTTCACAATCCATAAATCCACAGGGTTTTGAAATCAGTGCCCACACGACACTTAAATTTTTGAAAACAGTTTTCGCAATCTTTTCTTTGGTTTTTCTTTTTCTTTTCCAAACGGCCAACAGAAGTGAAAGAAAAGATAAATACGTAAGAGAACTACCAAATGGAGACCATGCCGACATCCACACCGACCCCACGAGGGTATCGAGAACCACACGAAGAACTACAAATGTGAATGAAATGCAAAGATAGAAAAAGGGAAGATAGTCCGGGGTCCCCAGCGACCCAGAAGCTCCTGCCCCGTCCTCACCGTCGCCTACCTCTCCCCCCGTCTGGACCCTGTCACGAAGTGGGAAGTCAGTGACGAATAATAGTAGAGCAGGAAAATATAGTAAAACAAACCGTGAAGACAACCGGAGCAACCACCCTCTCAAGAGGGAAACGATAACCTGTATCCCTGTATCCTGCAATACCCGGCCACGTCGGACAACTAAACCGACGGCCCATACCGTACCTGCAAAATCCCGACCACGTCGGACAACTAAACCGACGGGTCGCACCGCTCGCACCTCGGCGCCTCAAACCCCACAACTAATAAGGGGCCCCACTACGTCACCTCGTGGGTATACACGGGTCATAGACCGCTTTTCCGGAAAAGCGCACCCTTTGCGGTGGCCAAACCGCGGGTGCGCGTGCTGCAGCCTCGAGCCAAGTAACCATAACCACCATCATGTTAGCCTCATAATATATAACAAGAGTAAAACGGCAACATGTATAATCAAAAGTAAAACCGCAACATGTGTAATCGAAAGTAATCCGCTAACATGTATAATCAAAAGTAAAACCGTAACATGTGTGATCGAAAGTAACCCGCTAACATGTATAATCAAAGTAAGGCAATAATACGTGTACTCGAAGGTAACCCGCTAATATGTAATATCGAAAGGAAAACGACCGCCGGAGACCGACGCTAAACTCCACGAAGAAACCCACAACATGATAAACATGAAAATAACAATATTGCGCATAAAGGGATTCTAAGGGTGTACCCACCGGTAAAACTCGATAGTATCATCAATAAAGATCACTCATAGTAGCACAGTTAGACGAGTCATAAAGACTTGAGCACAATTTACGAAAGTCCCACACTAAGTCTTAGGATGAGCACTCACCTGAAACGCGAAGAAGAATATGTGCAGAAACTCTAGTTAGAATACCCCCTTTGAGCCCGAGAAGAACTACAGTAAAAATTATCGTTAAAAACATCGTCGCGATCAAAAACACTGAAAAACGGGGCGAAACGGGCCAAAAACGGGCCAAAACGGAGTTACCGGGCTTCCGGGCTGGGAGCTGGTGCACGGGCAGAGGCGTGGACCGGGTCCACAGTGCAGAGGGTGCGCGGCGCGGACCGGGCTCACCCGGGCGCGTGCACCAAGCAGCTTGGGCCGGGCCGGTGCACGCGCAGGGCGTGCACCGGGCTCACCCTCCCGGGCGCTGCGGTACGCACCGGGTGCACGCTAGGGGCGTGCACCGCGGTAAACGGGCCGGGCCGGTGCACGCGCAAGGCGCGCACCGGGCTCAGCCCTACAGGCCGCGGCGACGCGCACCGGGTGCACGCTGGAGGCGTGCACCGCGGTGCGCGGGCCGGGCTGGCGCACGCGACTGTGCGCCCGGTTCCGCGCCTTCGGGCTGTGGGACGTGCGCCGGGCGCACGCCGGGTCCCGTGGACCGCGGCCGTACCAGGGTGAACAGTGACCCTTTTTTCGCCCCCCGCGGCTCCGATTGCGACCCCGCGACCCCGGCGACTGCGGCGACGACCCCGCTGACACGATAACGGCGGCAGCGGCCTCCCGTTTAACAACGGCGGCGGCGGCCTCCTGTTTAACAACACGCATCACCCACAACACCCGAGCAACCGACACCCAAAACCTCGACCCCACAGAAATTGCAAAAAGGAAAAAGGAGAAACTCGAACCGCTCACCTTGATTCCGTCGGAGGAGGAGGAAGAAGGAGGATCGTCCCCTCCACGCCCGATCAATCTCGCAGAGGATGGGCGATTCCCCTTTCTCGGTTTTGGTTCCCTCCGTCGATTTCTTGGGAAGAGGGAAAAGGGATTGGTTTTCCCCCCTGCACGCACCCAAATAAACTTAACGCCCAAATGAAAAAAAGGGAAAAAACCTAAATCCCCAAAACACAACTAAAATCAATCGGGGTGCAACGAGGGGTCCAAATTACCCCGAAAAACGTGCCGATCGCCTGCACGACTTTCGATGCGCCCAAACTGATGGTAAAACTTCAAAAATTATTTCTGGGAGATCCCGGGTCGGAATTCAAATCCGATCGCGCCACCGTTCACCGTTTTGCGAGCTCTACCACCTAAAAATACCCGCAACCCCGACGATCAGCCCAAAAATTCCCGAATTTCAACTCCCCTTCTAACAACTGTAGAAAAACAGTTAGGACCCAAAACAGAAAACTAAAAGGTAGAGATACTACCAAATAAATAAAATAACCCACTGACATAAAAAGATGAAAAGTCGGATCACAGCAGGATCCCGTCCGAACACCTCGAAAAACGTGCCGGCCCCCCCTTAGCACAGATTCCGATGCACCACTCAAAGGCAACCGCTTTGACCCCCATCCCGGGAGATCCGTAAATCGGAATCCGAATCCGATCGCTTTGCCGTTCTCCGTTTTCCGAGCTAAAACGCAGAAAAATACTCGCGGTCCAGGCCCAGTCCATTGCAGAAAACACAGTGAAGAGTCTCCCCAACAATCCCGTCATAAAACGAAGGTATACAAAGGCATCGGAACGCCAGGACTCTACAAATTTATTAATTATGTTGTAATAATTTATATTAGTTGTTGTATATAGATTGGACTCTGATGGTTGTTGCCATGATAGCCGTGCATATGTAGAAAAGGCTCAATTCCAATGGGGGATTGGGACTTTTCTATATATGTGGCGGTCTGTTGCGCCCTGGCTGGTTTTCAAACTCTGATTTTAAAAAAAAAAAAATTTTAGACGCGGATATTTGAACTCGGGGCGTGACATTTAAGATGAGTGACTTGAGCGTTTTTATGTATTTTTGGGTTTTGTCACGAAATTGCCAAAGGGGGAGATTGTTACGGCATTTTGGTATTGGCATATTTCGTGAGTCAAGTCAGTAAGTTGAGTCGGAGTCTTGAAGTGATCAAATTGTCGATCAGCAATTGAAGACTCAGAGAAGATTCGACAAGATCTCAAGTTGACACTCAGTGTTTTGAGTCTTGAAGATTGAAGTTGAAGAATTATGAATCATATACATCAATCTCAAGAAAAATGGATTCGGATTGATCAGGTACGTTTAACTAAATAATTTTGGTGATCCGAATACATTTGAGTAGTTTAGAAACACTTGGATAAGGTTTCATTGCATAAAAATCAAAAACTGGACAAATTGGATGTTCAGAGTCCGGATCAGAATTTCTGATCCTGAACCGATCCGGATTAGAATTCCGATCCGGATCAGAATTCTGATCCGGATCCCGAACCTTGTTTTTTCAGGAATTGCTGAAAAAAGACGACAGTCAGGATCGCCGTAAATCCGATCCGGATCGTCGTGCGGAAAAATTTCTGTTAAGTCAGTTTTTGATGCTTATCTCTTTTCAAAGGTTTCTAAACTATAAATAGACATTTAGGGTTTCTCAAAAACGACCGATCAATTCATAAAACACTTGAGAGCAACCCTAGAGGCTAGGTTTTTATCGTTCTTCTTTATAGGCTCTTTTAGGTCAATTCGACGGTTCTTCCAAGATCTATCTTTTGTCGAATTGATCTAGTCTTTGCTTAGAGATTTCTTCTACGGTTCCTCAATGATAATCTAAGCAAAGGATCACCATCGAAGCCAATATTTCTATCGGCCAAGTTTGCGTCGTGGATTCGACGTGGCATCGTGGATTCGGTGTGCTAAAGGCGTTTCGTG
The DNA here is from genome assembly GCA_029168755.2 of Tillandsia fasciculata. NCBI lineage: Eukaryota > Viridiplantae > Streptophyta > Magnoliopsida > Poales > Bromeliaceae > Tillandsia > Tillandsia fasciculata. Next base: position 15,517,658 of record CM054930.1, read on the forward strand.
GATTCGAAACGTGTGCTCGTGGATTCGAGTGGCGTTCGTGGATTCGAACGTGTGCAGTGGACGTGCAATCGGTGAGCGCAAGGTCCGAAGAAGTTGAAGGAGGGGTTTGAGTCCGTGGAGTCGGTAATCACCTTGTTATTCTTCTTTTCTTAGTGGATTGTTATTGCGTGTTGGTCCCGTAGTTTTTCTCCTGGATTGGAGTTTTCACGTAAATCTTGGTGTGCTGTTTTTATTTTCCGCATTGATTTTTATTTTGCACTGAGATTTATTTTTTAAATATTACACCTATTCACCCCCCTCCAGGTGTTTGATAGTACCTATTTAGATCCTTGTGGATCCTTATATTAAAAACCAACACCCTTTGAAGGCAACACCCGTAGCAACACGTGCTCGCCCACCATGAATTCCAATTCCCGACGTCTATGGTCCGCGTAACTTTTTTGTCTGCTATGGGCAGTTAACAGCCGCCGCCTGATCAGGCGCACCTTCGCCTCGGTTTCTTCTACCAAATCCGGTCCCAACCATTTGCGCTCTCCCAAGTCGTCCCAGCATAAAGGTGACCGACAGCGGCGCCCATACAAAGCCTCGTATGGTGCCATCTGAATGCTGGCTTGGTAACTGTTATTATAGGCGAATTCTACAAGTGGCAGGTATTGAGACCATCCGTCGCCCAGATCAAGTACGCATGCCCGAAGCATGTCTTCGAGGATATGGATTACCCGCTCTGATTGTCCGTCGGTTTGCGGGTGGAAGGCCGTGCTGAAATGCAGCTTGGTTCCCATCGCCAAGCAATGATTATTGACTGAGTGACCATCAGACATCTTAGTCCTGAACAGTCGCCTTAACACTTCGTAACGAGCTGTTCGACTTTGCTCATCATACAACTGTTTAAGATGAAGCAAGATGTCAGCAGAACTCTCCATGTGCTCATGCTGGCGTTGCAACTCATTACTCATAGACGCAAGCATGTAGCATTTTACCTTCATGTCATCATCAATCCATTTATTTATAGCATCTTTCTGTTGAGCTGTTGGATTTGCGGGCACTGCTGCCTCCGTGTCCAACACGTAGTCTAATTTCTCAGAATTGAGAACAATTCTCAAATTCCTCAGCCAATCGATGAAATTTGGTCCAGTTAGGCGATTAGTATCAAGTATTTTGACAAGTGGGTTAGAGGCCGACATTTTCTGCAGATGGTTAAGATTCTAATTAGTTGTGTACTTAATCATAATCCATTTTGATTAGGGGCATTAAATCTAAATGGTGCCTCCCACTAATTTTAGCGAATCTCCACACTCCCCGAGTGGAGAAAACGGAAACTTTACTAAAAGTTTCTAGTGGGAATTGCGGTCCCATCTATTTGCACACTACCTCATCCTGACAGATTCTTGGCAATGAGTAAAGAAATGAGTGAACAACTCTTGTTCAATGCTTCTCAAGCAAATCACAATTTTATCTTTGGCCTCCAAAAATATAGGCCTCATCCTAACAGATTCTTGGCCTTATCTTTTGGTTAAGTTAGACCCACCGTTCATCATGCAAATAAAAAAGTCATTGAATCCTCATCCTGACAGATTCTTTGATTCAACGCCTTTCTTACCACATAGCATCTCATGCCAATAGAATGGTTGCGGCTCCCTAATGCAACTGACCCCCGTGTCCGGGTGCATCAATCAACACTAAAGAGACGCCCACACCCTACAACGATGGAAGGCCACTAATGGGTTCATAACACCATTGACTTAATATTTTATTTAGGGAGATTTGTTATCTCTGTCACGCCCCGGGTCGAGACTGCGACCCGGACTCGCCAACAGATCCGCCGCCCATACGGGAAGCCCCGTATGAACGTAGTGTCTAACCTGTAAAAGAACATCTATACTATACAGATATCAGAGCTGAAGTGTAAACTGCTGGAAAATAAAAGCTCAATGAACAACTACATCTCTCAGATAATACAAACCAACCTCACCAAAAGTACATAATCTCTCAAGCAGTAAAATAAAAGTACAACTCTATACCTCACTACAAAGTCTCTCAACATAAACTCTCAAAAGTGAGGGGGTACATCTACTCTCTGGACGACGACTGGTAGGGATCTATCTCGCAACTCCCTTACCTCGATCTGAAGAAGCAGCAACGGGAGCAGCAGGAACAGGAGTAGTAGTCCCTGTGGGAAAAGACACCACGACGGGTGTGAGAACTACGTCCCAAGTAGTTCTCAGTGGGTGCCGCCAACAAGCCCGACGGTCTGCCCACTAAGTCTACTAGAGGCATAAGTAATAATAATATAAACTGAAATGAAAGGCTGGAAAAGTAACTCTACAGCTACTATGCCTCTATCTAGATGCTCAAAAAGTGGAACAGATGATAACATGATGCATCTACTAACTCACACAGTACATTCACCCAATCTATACTGACTGCCGCATAGGGTCCAGTCAAACCTGCGCCCACCTACTGCCGCACATCCTCAATAGGACGGGTCTACCGTAGGGTGTCCGTGAAAACTGGCCCAGCCAGAGGGACGGCGTCGACAAGTCGCGATAGCAAGTAACAGGCCCAACTCCGGAGTGGCACTCGAGGGGCGCGACCCCACTGAGTAAAGTATCTGCGCATCTCTGTCGAGCTCGATATGGCTCATGCAGGCTATAATCCAAACCACGATCCACACGATCGACCAACAACACTAACTCTCAACTCACAGGCTGGAAGACCACACAGCCGGGACCACCGTCCCCCAGACGGCTCCCAAAACAGAACACCAACCAGGGCCTGAAAGTTCCGGAAGACCGACACCTACAACCCTATCAAACAAGAACAGGTTCCAGGCTTGGCCCCCGTCGCTTTCGTCCCAACCAAGAAACGGCCCCTAGAACCCGGACCACTCGAATCCTTTCGAGTGGGAAAATTTATAGGAAAAAGGTGACATTTGTTACAGAAAACTATTTTCACCCAGCCCACACAGGGTGAGGATTAAAAGTAGTACCCTTTTTGAAAAGCTATCTTATTTTGAGAAGAAATCCATTTTTCATGATTTTTAGTTCTTTTTAGGAAAATAGTTAGAAAATAAGTGTTTTATCCAAACCCCGAAGGGCTGATGCCTTTGTCCAATCAAACAAGAACAGACTCCAGCGGCCCTTCGATGCTTGGAAAGAAACATTGGCAGACTAAAATCATGTGTATGTCGAAAGGAGTTCTGGGTTCTAGGTCCGACTAACACTAGTAAACTACCGCCACTAACACAGTGGCGACAATCCAAACAGGGAAACAAGACCTCCCGAGACCACCGTTTACCCAAACGGTTCTCGGTACAGACAAGCGACCCACTACATCTACCAGACTCCACTCTGCTCCCAAGCACGAGTGCAAATGCATCCCACACTAAAAAGAAGTCCCGACCGCTCGGCCCACTACCCGGGCGAGGATAACACTAAGTCCAGGAATGAAACAATATGTGTGGATGTCTAAACATAAATAACCCTAGCCCAAGTGAGGGTTTTCTACTGGTCTGGTTATACATGCAACATGTGACGGTGGTGCTAGGTCAAGTCCAAGGATAGCGAATAAATAAGGATGTGGAGAATACTGATAAGGAACACATGCTGAACTGAACAAGTAAGCAATCCCAACTCATGTTCTCTAACATGCTGTACTGCAGGTAACAATGATACATACACATCCCTAAACAGCTAGAATTAGTGTGCAGATCGTAAATCCTGAAAGCGAGGCCACCCACCTGATCAGACGAACAGTCAAAAGTCCTACAGCTGATAATACCAAAAGTAGCAGCTACACAGTATCCAACAGGTCCAGCACAGTCCACACTGCTCCTGGTACAAAAACTGAGCTGTTGTTACACAAATATTCCTCCCAAAACTGTCAGATTTAACACACAGTAATTCAGCTGCAAAGACGGGCAAAAATCACCTGCTGGAAGTCCTCAGAAAAATCCGAATAAAATATCCCTGCGATCTACGCGTCGCTAGCTTCGAAACGACTACCTGCACGCCCAAATCCGAGTTCCCAATGCTGAGATATAAAATCGGCAAGGGAAACACCCCAAACTAAACTGTACAAAACTCCGCAGATAAAACTCGGGAAGAAGAAAGATTCTCACCTTCGAAGCAAAGTCATAAAATTCTGAGAAAAATCCAGGAGATTCCTCGCGAGAAGTAGATGAGAATCGCCTCTTGAATCACCTCGATCCGATGTTGGTGCGCAAAGTTACGGCCAAAACTCTGCGATGCTGTCCAAAACTGCAACTGTACCAAGGGCTCCAAAGATGATGAAATTCACCTGATGTTTAGCAATATTTAGCTTTTCTCTTCAATATGAAAAATGTAGGTCATTGAGTCTTGGTGAATTCCCCGCAAAAATCAGCTTAAAATTCCACTTCTTCAATCCTAGGGAGCAAAAACACTGAGCATTGCTCAAAACCACATCCAGAATCTCAGCTGTACACAACAATCCCAAAGATGGCTTAATTTACCTAACTTAGAGTCCAAATTGGAAATTCCATAAAATACGAAAATTGGAGCTCTGTAAGTCCTGGAAATTTACCAACAAAAATCAACTTAAAATTCCATTTGTACATCCCAGGGGAGTAAAAACATTAACCTCTGCTCGAAATCTCAAACTGAAATCAAGTGTCTCAAAGATTGCTATATTTACCTGGTTTAGAGCTTCAATTAGGTCTCCTCTTCAATACCAAAGTTGTAGATCATGAAGTTGTGAAGAGAACCACGCAAGAACCATCCCAAAATTCCATTCCTACACTTCTGGAGACCTCTAGGAAGAAAATGCGACGAAGTTGAACCCAAAACCAGCAATGATCAAGCTCCAACAATGGTGGATTCCTTGATGAAGAAGGAGAAGATGGAGGCTGCTACAAGTGCTCCTTTGCAGCAAAGGGGTGAAGAACATCCAAAAGAGAAGCCCCATGCTGAATAGCCCTCTTAAATAGGCTTAACAAGCTCCTAAATTGGGCTTAAGGTGCAATATACACACCCTCACCAACTCCCTCTCTCACACAGGATCCCTTGCACCAGATCCGGTGCAAGGGAGGTCGGACCCTTTTGGTCCGACCGGCTGCATGGGTGCCAGCGCAGCCCGCCAACGCGCGGGCGCGCGCCACGCGCGCGCGCATGCGCGGCGTTCGGTGCCCGGCGCACCGCGCGTGCACCGGGCGCCCGCCCGTGCACGTGGACCGGGTGCAGCGCGGCCGTGGACCGCGCTGCACCGGCCGGTCTACCGACCGTGCGCCAGGCCCCGTGGACCCGGTCCACACCCCCAGCAACACCAAGAACTTCATAATAAGCCCAAAAATGCCCAGAAAAGCATATTTCGCACCGTTTTTTTCGCGCTGAGTCCAAATCAACCAACCGATTTGCCAAATTCTAACTCTAAAAATTCCCGAAGGCGACCGGAGAGGTAACTTTTATCCAAACTTCGCCCGGAGTCCAATTCTAAGGCCCGAAGTCCACCACTGGTGTCCAAATTGCTCACAAACTTCACCAACACTCCACGCAGGCCTCCGAACGCTGTCAAACAACCAGAAAACTTCCCGCGGGGAAACCAGGTCCTCACATCCTCCCCCACTAAAAGAAAGTTTCGTCCCCGAAACTAAAACAATCCACCACAACAAGACCAGACCGACAAAACCAACACAACAACCAAGGAAGGTAAGGTCCCACCAGTAGGAAAGTCATCAACTCTCAATCCTCCATTTATAAAACAACTGAAATTAGCGAAAAGTCCAGAAATTTCGAAAGGCCAGTGCCTTCGCCCCAATCAAACAAGAACAGGTTCGGGCACTGTCTCCATTTCTGAAGCAGCCTTTCAAAATTTGCGTCCCGTTCGTAAATTTCAGCACAATAACGAAAAAAAACGGGAGAGAAAAGTGTTGATGTCGTTCCTGCTGTGGCCACAAACGAAACTACAACCTAACCAAAACCTCTAAGGACACAACCTCTAGTCCTAACAAATAAAGCTCCCGAGGTGGCATCTGTCCAAAGTCGCTGAAACCGACGCTGCCGGAAGGATACGTCAGCAATCCGAGAGAACGAGCTCCTCCTGTCCAACTCGCCGAAGGGTAACAACTCTCATTCCATTGTCAGTCGTAGCATGGTACCGCACCAACTAGTCTAACCTGAGAGCTCAATCCAAGTCCTGGAGCTGTCCTTGTATCGTCACCTCAGCGGGTGAAGTCTGAAGTCTCAACTGTACAATCAGGCATCGCAATCTCTCACTACTCATCGGATACAGGGAAGAATCCAATCGCCCAAAACATGTAGCAAAATTCCTAACCCATACTCATGCAAGGATGCCGATGCAGATACTCAACTAATAGTGCAAAAGGATGCAGCGGTAACGAAATGCTCATCTCAATTAACAAAATAAAACATACCTGCCACGACACGATCTGTCGCAGGGGTGTCCTCCACCAGGCCTGCGTAAACTCGTCCGCTAGGTGCCGCAGATCGTCGTCCCGTCTGTCCCGACGTCGTGGCCCACTCTGTCTGACGGTGTGCTGGAGAGGCTTCCGCTGCATGGATAGGCAAGGGGGGTGCTGTCGCAATCGGCAGCACTGACAAGATGGCCTGGGGGCAAGCTGCGCGGAAATGTCCCAACTCTCCACAGAGGAAACACCGACCCTGTCTCTGCTCACACTGCGACGGTGGATGAGGCCCGCCACAGATGACACACCGCTCCTGCCGCTGCTGCTGATACTGCTGCTGCTGCTGGGGCCCACCTGATCTCTGACGCCTACGAAACCCACGACCCTGAGGATGAGAGCGTGGAGGTCTCGGAGGTCCCTGCTGACTCGACTGCCCCTCATCCAACGGTACCGGGCGTTTCGCCCCTGGAGTCACTACAGGGGCTGGCGCCACCTCTGCCATCACTGCCTCTCCTGACTCAACATATAAAGCCTGCTCCATCGAGGCCTCCAAAGTCTGCAGTCTGCGAGAGCGAACAAACTGATAAATATCCCGACGCAATCCTCGCTCGAACATGTAGATCTGATGAGCCTCATCCCTGGCCACGTGAGGCATACTAGCCAACAACTGATTGAAATCAGCTATGTATACGTGCACGGGCCGATCTCCCTGACGAAGAGTCCTCAGCCGCTCCTCCAGTCTCTGACGGACGCTCTCAGGGAAGAAAGCTCCCAAAAGAAGGCTGCGAAACTCAATCCATGTGAGAAGCTGCGTCCCCGGCGGCCCAGCCGGTCGCACACGCCGCCACCAAGCCTCGGCGTTACTCTCCAAGAAATGTGTAGCCAAGAGAACCCGGAAACGATCCTCAATAAACAAACTCTCGAAATGACGCTCCATGGCCGTGATCCAAGACTCGGCCTCCCACGGCTCAGCTCCCATACCAGAAAATCGAGGGGGATCAAACTGGCGAAACCTCATCAACAAATCCACCACCATCCGCTGCTCAGCTGAAGACAGAGGTCCCGTCGACCCAGACGGTGGTCTGCAAAGAACCGGCTCAACAGGAACTGCCGGTGCTGGAGGAACAACAGGGGGCGCCGCAGCTGGGGGAGAAGGTACAGGCGAACTATCATGGGGTGCTACCGCTGGCTGCGACCTCTGCTCTAACAGAGCCATCATCCGGCCCAAGGCCTCCTCCTGACGGCGAGAAGCCTCCTCCTGGCGTCGCAAGGTCCCCTCCTGACGCTGAATAACCTCGGACAACTGTGCCACCTGAGCACGGAGCTCCTGTACCTCATCCTGATGTCCCTGTGCTGGCTCCTCATGCCCAGGCTCATCGGCGGGGAAAGGCTGAGAACGCGTCTGTACCCTGCGTCGGGGAGGCATCGTGCCCACCTGCAACACACATGCAAACATCAGGACAGTACCAAACAACACTCGACCCAATCCAGCGAAAGTCTAAGACATGTCATACATTCCCTAGTATTATGTTGTCTGCAGCCAACATAATCACTTAGGAGAATAAACATGCCAATCGCTCATCCCGTCTCGTGGGAGAGGTATAAAACTCAATCAGGACTCTCGCGAACAGTCACGACTCTCACGTAGTCATCCTAATGTCCAACCACAAGCCTAGGGTTTCTAAGTCCAACAAGACCTACAACCTAGGCTCTGATACCACTCTAATCTGTCACGCCCCGGGTCGAAACTGCGACCCGGACTCGCCAACAGATCCGCCGCCCATACGGGAAGCCCCGTATGAACGTAGCGTCTAACCTGCAAAAGAACATCTATACTATACAGATATCAGAGCTGAAGTGTAAACTGCTGGAAAATAAAAGCTCAATGAACAACTACATCTCTCAGATAATACAAACCAACCTCACCAAAAGTACATAATCTCTCAAGCAGTAAAATAAAAGTACAACTCTATACCTCACTACAAAGTCTCTCAACATAAACTCTCAAAAGTGAGGGGGTACATCTACTCTCTGGACGACGACTGGTAGGGATCTATCTCGCGACTCCCTTACCTCGATCTGAAGAAGCAGCAACAGGAGCAGCAGGAACAGGAGTAGTAGTCCCTGTGGGAAAAGACACCACGACGGGTGTGAGAACTACGTCCCAAGTAGTTCTCAGTGGGTGCCGCCAACAAGCCCGACGGTCTGCCCACTAAGTCTACTAGAGGCATAAGTAATAATAATATAAACTGAAATGAAAGGCTGGAAAAGTAACTCTACAGCTACTATGCCTCTATCTAGATGCTCAAAAAGTGGAACAGATGATAACATGATGCATCTACTAACTCACACAGTACATTCACCCAATCTATACTGACTGCCGCATAGGGTCCAGTCAAACCTGCGCCCACCTACTGCCGCACATCCTCAATAGGACGGGTCTACCGTAGGGTGTCCGTGAAAACTGGCCCAGCCAGAGGGACGGCGTCGACAAGTCGCGATAGCAAGTAACAGGCCCAACTCCGGAGTGGCACTCGAGGGGCGCGACCCCACTGAGTAAAGTATCTGCGCATCTCTGTCGAGCTCGATATGGCTCATGCAGGCTATAATCCAAACCACGATCCACACGATCGACCAACAACACTAACTCTCAACTCACAGGCTGGAAGACCACACAGCCAGGACCACCGTCCCCCAGACGGCTCCCAAAACAGAAAACCAAACAGGGCCTGAAAGTTCCGGAAGACCGACACCTACAACCCTATCAAACAAGAACAGGTTCCAGGCTTGGCCCCCGTCGCTTTTGTCCCAACCAAGAAACGGCCCCTAGAACCCGGACCACTCGAATCCTTTCGAGTGGGAAAATTTATAGGAAAAAGGTGACATTTGTTACAGAAAACTATTTTCACCCAGCCCACACAGGGTGAGGATTAAAAGTAGTACCCTTTTTGAAAAGCTATCTTATTTTGAGAAGAAATCCATTTTTCATGATTTTTAGTTCTTTTTAGGAAAATAGTTAGAAAATAAGTGTTTTATCCAAACCCCGAAGGGCTGATACCTTTGTCCAATCAAACAAGAACAGACTCCAGCGGCCCTTCGATGCTTGGAAAGAAACATTGGCAGACTAAAATCATGTGTATGTCGAAAAGAGTTCTGGGTTCTAGGTCCGACTAACACTAGTAAACTACCGCCACTAACACAGTGGCGACAATCCAAACAGGGAAACAAGACCTCCCGAGACCACCGTTTACCCCAAACGGTTCTCGGTACAGACAAGCGACCCACTACATCTGTAGTGACCCGACCCTTTGGGGCATTTTCGAACTCACATGTAATCGCTTAGGCCTTAAGCGGAATAAAATTATTTAATTTTTGAAAGTCGGCCGGGCGAGGTGTGTGTATTTTTCTGCGATAGGGCGCGAAAAACGATGACCGACGGTGCGATCGGATTCGAAATCCGATATCGGGATCTCCCGGAACGGGGTCCTTAGCGATGCGGTTATTAGTCGCGCATCGGAAACCGTGCAAAATAACTTGCACCCGAAATAGATAAGGTGGGTCATCTCGTAAGGATAATTAATTAATTAATTAATTAATTATCCGGTGACGAAATTTAAATCCTCCTACGTACGAATTAATTGTAGGATTTAAATCGGTGGGACTTTTATCTCATGGATAAGAGAGGGATAAAAATCAGGATATTTAATTGAAAAGTATGGGATTTTATCTCATGGATTGGGAAGGGATAAAATCAGGATATTTTTAGTTAAGGGATTTGAATTAAGGGATTTTATCTCACGGATTGAATAAGAGATAAAATCCGGATATTTAAGTTGGGAGTTGGTTTTTTTTCCCTTGATTATTTAATAAAGGTGGTTAAATAATCGGTGACCGGGAATCGGATATTTGAGATTTAAATATCCGGGTAATTGGAATCCAACTGGGAATTTGATTTCCCAAGATTAATTAATAAAGGTGATTAATTAATCGGTGGTCAGGATTTAAAGTTGAGAAATATCTCGTCAGTTGGATATTCTCTTGAGAAACAGAATCGGGGGATTATAGGTTCCTACATACGTAAATAAAGAAATTAACGATCAATTTGGGGAATTGACGGTGAGGATAATAATTAACGATTAATTAAATAGGGTTATCGGTGGGGATTATTAATTGGTAAATTAATTAATCGATCGGTAGGGATTAATTAATTGGTAAATTAATTAATCGGATCGGTAGGGATTAATAATTGGTAAATTAATTAATCGGGTCAAAATACCCGAAAGGGATTTTGACGGTGCGTATGCGGAAAGGGAATGCAAGGATAAATAAATAGGGTATTTATTTCTCCGCTTACCGAGCAAACCCTATTTTTATTTCTCCGCCTCCCCAAACCCTCCTCTTTCGTACGTACCGAGACCCCAAGAAAGAAAAGAACCTTAACCGGAGAAAGGAAAAGGAAAAGGGAAGGAGCCGATCGCCCCAACGTCGACTCGAAGGCAAGAACGAGACCGGCGACCCTCCCAACAATCCTCGGTGAGCAATAATTTTTAGAAAATTATTTGGGCTTTTCCAACTATCTTTGTTGTTAGTTTTGCGGAGTAGATAAATAAAATAAAATAAAATAAATTAATCGTGCACGGGGAAGGCGCACGGATCGCGCGACGCACGGGCGAAAACCGCGCGCGGCGCCGCACGGGCGACCCGTGCGGGCGTCGCGCGGGGGGCGGCCCCGCCGCGCGGGGCGCCGCGTGGCGACCCGCGCGGGCCGCGCGGGCTGTGCCCGCGCGGGCGCCCGCGGGGCGCGCGCGGGCCCGCGCCCGCGCGGGCACCGCGCGGTGCGCCGCGCGGGGCCCCGCCCGCGCGGGCTACCGCGCGGCACCGCGCGGTGCGCCGCGCGGGGCCCCGCCCGCGCGGGCCCGCGTCCGCGCGGGGCTCCGCGCGGGGCCCCGCCCGCGCGGGCACCCGCGCGGGCCCGCATCCGCGCGGGCGCCGCGCGGGGCTCCACCGCGCGGCGCCGCGCGGGCTTGCACCGCGCGGGCGCCGCACGGGCGCCGCGCGGGCCCGCACCCCGCGCGGGCGCCGCGCGGGGCTCCGCCCGCGCGGGGGCCGCGCGGGCGCCGCTCGGGCACCGCCCGCGGAGCCCGCCGCGCGGGTCCTGTAGAGTTATTTAGGATCCACAAGGATCTAAATAGGTACTATCAAACACCTAGAGGGGGGTGAATAGGTGTAATATTATAAAAACCAATCTCAGTGCAAAAATAAAAAATAATGCGGAAAATAAAAATCAACACACCGAGATTTACGTGGAAACTCCAATCCAGGAGAAAAACCACGGGACCAACACGCAATAACAATCCACTAAGAATTGAAGAATAACAAGGTGATTACCGACTCCACGGACTCGACCCCTCCTTCAAGTTCTTCGGACCTTGCGCTGACCGGTTGGATGTCCACGCAATAACAATCCACTAAGAAACGAAGAATAACAAGGTGATTACCGTCTCCACGGATTCAACCCCTCCTTCAATTTCTTCGGACCTTGCGCTCCACCGTTTGCACGTCCACTGCACACGTTCGAATCCACGAACGCCACTCGAATCCACGAGCACACGTTTCGAATCCACGAAACGCCTTCAACACACCGAATCCACGGTGCCACGTCGAATCCACGACGCAAACTCAGCCGGTAAGAATATTGGCTTCGATGGTGATCCTTTGCTTAGATTATCAATGAAGATCCATGGGAAAAATCTCTAAGCAAAGATTAGATCAATTCGACAAAAGAAAGATCTTGGAAGAACCGTCGAATTGACCTAAAAGAGGCTATAAAGAAGAACGATAAAAACCTAGCCTCTAGGGTTGCTCTCAAGTGTTTTATAAATTGATCGGTATTGAACCCACGTTCTTGAGAAACCCTAAATGTCTATTTATAGCCCTTGGAAACATATTAGAGTCGGTTTAGGAAACTTTTCCCGAGAGGGCATTGTGTACCGGTACCAAATATCGTGTTCCGGTACGCAATGGTGCAAAACACAGATTTTTCTATTGTGTTCCGGTACGCGAGTCCGTGTTCCGGTACGCAATGCAATTTACAGAAAATTCTGTGTCGGGTTAGAGGAACTTCAAGTGTGGTTCCGGTACGCAATGTAAAAACTGATTTTTCCAAGATAAACTTTATCCAAAACAAACCCAGTACCGGAGTCCAAACTTAAAACAAGTTGTAAGTTAAAACCAAGTTCCTAAAACCAAGTCTAAACCGGTTTTCATTAATTTTCTGTTTCCAATGATTATAAATGAACTTTAATCACCATGAGCTATATTTAATCATACCTGAGAGTTGACTTGGGCTCATGTTGAATCTTCAACGAGTCTTCGAAGGCTGATTTGACAAATTGATCCCTTTAAGACTCCGACTCAACTTACTGACTTGACTCACGAAATGTGCCAACACCAAAAAGCCGTAACAATCTCCCCCTTTGGCAATTTCGTGACAAAACCCAAAAATACATAAAAACTCTCAAGTCACTCATCTTAAACCAAAAGATCGAAATTCAATGTCATCACCAGAACATTGATTTTCTTTGCGTGAAAGATCCAATAAATACAAAATACATTTGAACCAAACAGTCCTAGAACAAACTCTATGACTTAGGACTTGGAGTCTTAAAGTGATGTAATTCCTGCAAAAACAAAACTCCAAACACAATCAAATGTTAGTCGTTAGAAATTAAAATCCTACATTTGATCCGTCTTCCTTTTGGTTCTTTTGTTTTTCGGCTCTTTCAATGTCTCCCCCTATTTTGAGCATCTCCAACATGTTCTCCATGTTCTCCCCCTTTGTGATCGTGTTCTCCCCCTACGATCATTTCCGTTCTCCCCCTTTTTGTCACAAATTGTCAAACAGTTAATAGAAACAAAAAGAGAACATACTAGAAGGATAAGTTCTTAGTTACATGCCCATTAGAGTTCTTGTTCAACACAAAGTGAAAAGAAACTAAAAAGCAAAAACAAGAAGGTAAAGAGATCACTCATCCTGATCTGAATCTTCATCGTCCTCATGTGATGTAGGTCCGTGAGATGTACTCGGTGCAGTTGCTCCAGTGACCACATCATCATGTTTGCATCCAAGAATATCGAAGATTTTCTTTAAGCTATCCTCAAGTTTCTTGAAGCCTCGCTCCATCCTTTGCTCCATCCTTTTCTTTAGTGAACGAACATCCCGATGCAGGGTTTGAAGAGTTACAACCTCATCTGGTTCAGGAGATTCTTGACGAGGTGGTGCACTCACTGTCGCTTCACTTGCATAGGCTTTTGTATGCCCAAAAGTCTTCAAAGTGCTAATTGACTTGGCTAAAGTGATTCCATCAATTGCCCCCAAGCCATAATCATATTTGGCACAAGTAATGTCCACTCCGTGATCTTCCAGAATACGCGTAATCAAGATCGGATACGGTAGAAGGTCACGTTGTCTAGATCCTTCAATGACATGCACCATCTGCTGCCAAATGAGAAATGGAATGTTGGTGTTAATTCCATTTGCACTTTCCGGGTGACCAAGGAGAAAGAGAAGTAACAATCGATCCCATCGAATCCTTTTGGTCCCCAGTGTGGGCAATAGGTTGTAGCATACGATTAAGGACAAAATATGATACTCTGGTTTTAGGTCCTTTGATTCAACATATGATCTGTTCGTGTGCGTCCCTGTCTTGCAAATAGAGTCCACAACCATATCCCAATGGGTATCATGTAGGAAGTTTCCATCAGTATAATAAAGACCAGTAGTGTCAACAGCTAATCCAAGGTTTGCACCAATTACTGCTGGAGTAATGTCAAACTTGACGCCTCTAACTGTTGTTTCAAAGACGAAGGCCCCGGTGTCATGATCTTTTTGAAGTATGTTACCTTGCATGTAGAATTCCCTGATGATCTCCACACAAAAACCCATCTTAGGTTGAACGCTGCCAAGTGGCCGAATATGGCTTCGTTCCAAAATCCTTGCAAAGTCTGGCACCTCACGACATAGCTCATTAAAGTTCACGTGTCGCTCTCCAATGCATGTGCGGTTTGCAAATCTAGCACGGCGTTTTGCACTCACATGCAGTTCACTTTCATCAACATTAGATCTCCGTTGAGAGCGGTCGCGTATTACCGGTCCACCGGTACTTCTACGCGGAGGAGAATCCGCACCCTTCTTTTTCCGTGGAGCCATAGGTGCTTTTCCTTTTCCTTGAACTGTTTCTTCTTCATATTCTGAGGAATTTTCAGAATCTGAGCTAGTTGAATCCTCGTTGCGTGATCGTTTGGTAGCCTTTTTCTTTCCAGAACCACGACCACGTCCACTTCCAGTGGCCATTAAGATCACTAGTGCAAGAAGCCATGAACATGCCATTTCCTACAAAGAACACAATGCACTATGATTTGATCTTATAGAAAGGCTTAAACATGTCTAAGAAACATTCTAAACATGTCACAAGTGATGATTCATCATTCAAAATTCATTTACATCAAAAAGCCCTAATTCTCAATTTTCTTATACTAAGAACATATGAAAATGTTAGATTCAATCAAATAAGCATGGAAACATGAATCTAATTAGATAGAAAGCAACCAAATATGTTCTAAGCATGAATTAAGAGTGATTTAAGCAAGAGATTTCATTTGGAGTAAGGATCAACTCATAAATCCCAAAATAAACATCAAAACCTAAAAACTAGGGTTTTGAAGCAAAAGAAAGCAAGATTCATGTAAAAACTTACAAATCAAAGCAACAAATCTCTTGATCTTGAAGAAAAACCCCTTAGAGATGTTTTAGAGAGAGAGAGGGAGGGTTTTGAAGTGGGAGAGATGAAATAAAAACAAAGTTGTTTCGGAATATAAAGGATTCCAGATCGCGTACCGGTACAAGAAGTCGCGTACCGGTACGTAGTGTAAAAACCGAAAAACCTTCGTTCGGGTTCCGGATTGTAAAACAGGGGGTAATCCGGATCCGCAATGTAGTTCCGGTACTAAAAGAGTAGTACCGGTACGCAAGTGAAAAACCAGAAAAATTCACATTCGGGATCCGGATTGGATTTTCTAATCCGGATTGGATTTTCAGGTACTAAAAAGCAGGTACCGGAACAACAGAGCCAAAAAGCAAAAATTTCTTGAAACAAATCCAAATTTTGAAATCTTTTCAAATACCGATTTGTATACCATCAAGAAATCCATTTAAGTGCTTTGAAAAACAATGAATTCACATAGATGTCATTCAATCCAATTAATTTCACAAAATTAAAAAGATTTACTCCAAAATCATGAAAAATGAAGGTAAAACATTATAAACCGTTTTTCATGTTATATTCATCAAACACAAGTCATCAAAAATAATCTTGAGATCCAAACTCTATCAAGATGTAACGGATTTACAAAGATGACTTACGGAGATTTTCCAAATGACATCAATCTTGAATTCTACCCTTTCAAATTTGAGATAAGCACTAAAGTACCTAAGGGTGGCTCTTTGAGCATCTTTTTAACTATCCCACCTTATACCAACCAGGAGATTGTTCAAAATAAGAACTTTGAATTTAAATCTCCGAATGCTTCAACTAAAAATTCTCATAAAATATTTTTCAGGCATCCATAACATGTGGTAGCTCTTTCCAACATGTGGTGGTAGTTTTCACACTCCTTTCGGATGTAACTCTTTCCACATCTTTTACAATTCATTTATTTACCCTTGTAAGAAGGCAATCTCTTACGTGAAAGAATTAAATCCCAAATTTCAGTCTATCGGTTGTCTCACATTTATCACAATGAATTCACACAACCGAGATAGAATAAGCATCTAAAGATCACACATGATTTCTAAAATTTGATGCTTATAATATCAAAAACTCCTATAATGAAGTATCTTCAAGAATTATGATTATGGAGTAAAGTTGATAATTCATATAAAATTAAATTGGAGTGATTGAAAGTGAAACCCTTTTTATTCAATGCACTTGTTCGTTAAAACCCTTTTGTTCAAAAAGAAATATAAAACCAAGAGCATTGAAAAACATGTAATGCAAAGATTAAGAAAAATATGAAGGAAAAACCAATCAAAGCATTACATACAGTCATAAGCTAATTAGAACTTAAGACAAGGAAAGATATCACCTTTCCGAATCCAAAATCGCTGGATTTTGGGTTGTCTTGATTCGTTGTGGCCGGGGGTTGTCCGCTTTGACTGTTGATCCACCTTAGGTCTTTGCCTCGCAATGATCCACTTGTATGATTGAAGTTGTGGCTCGGACCTTTGGTGGGTTGAGTGAACTCCATTGACTTGATGTGTCTTTTGAATCCGTTGAGTCCGCTCCGTAGATGAAGTTGCCGAAGAATTTTTCTTTCTCTTTTTCGGGCAAACCTTCACCAAATGTCCTTCAAGTCCACAAAGGTGACATGTTCTTCCTTTCAATTTCGTTGTGGAACTTGAAGCCTTCACAGTTTGGTTCTTTTTAAATCCCAAACCAACCTTGCTTGTTTGACCTAATCCGGACATACTTTCTAGTTTCTTGGAACCATTGAAAGCCTTTGTATGTCGGATTTAAGTTGATGAACTTGCTTGGTCAAAGCTTGGTTGGTGACATGAATCTCTTCAAACTGTTTTTCAAGAAAATCAATCTTGTTAATATGGGAATTAACAATTGTTTCCGATTGATTTATCTTTTCTTGGAGGATTTTATTATTCTCCAATAACCGTCCTTTTTCCTCCTCGAGATCATGAAGTTTGATCTTTAAAGCTTGATTCTCGTCTTGAACTTCTTGTCGTTGCTTCCTCAACTTCTTGTTAAGTTTGGCCACCTTCTTTGATTCCGCAAGAAGTTGTTGGTATGCCTCAATGAGTTCTTCTTCGTCCGACTCCCCCTCACTTGATGACTCTCCGCCGGTTGTTGATGTTTCATGCAAAATCAAAGGAATAGAGTCAGTGACTAAAGATGATAAACACAAATTAGAAGAGGGAGTTTGAGAGGCATGAAAAGCAACAAATTTTCTTTTTCCTCTTCACTTGAGGTCGATTCATCGAAAAAGAATCGTCCCAAGTTTTTGCTTGCAAAGCCTTCTTTTTATATAATTTCGGAGAAGGACAATCCGTTGAAATATGGCCGTAGCCTTTGCATCTATAACATCGGATTTCCCCTTCGAAATCATCTTTTTCTTTTTCTTTAGAAGGTTTTGCAACGCCTTTGAGTTTAGAGGATTTAGAACCCGATGATCCTTTAGATGAATTTCGTGGATGAAGATCCATCGGTTCGATTCTTCCAAAATTTCCGACGAAATTTCTTTGTGATCCGCGCCAGTTGTTCTTCAAAATCGGCAAAAGAGATTTCATCGTCGGAACTCGATTCGTCATCTTCTTCCTTTGTTGATTTGAATGCAATACCTGTAAGCTTAGAAGAAGACTTGGAAGAATTTTGATTAGTAGGAAAAGTCATCTCATAAGTTTGCAAAGCACCTACTAATTCCTCTACACTCATCTCATCCGGATGACTAACGGTTTCAATGGCGGTAACCTTTGCCCTAAACCGTTCCGGAAGAGTCCGAAGAATCTTTCTTACAATTTTCGACTCCGGGATCTTTTCTCCCAAATTAGCACATGTATTAATTACATCTTGAAGTCTAGTGTAATAATCTGTAAACAATTCATGCTCTTCCATATGAATAGAGTCAAATTGACTTGTAAGCATCTGGAGCTTTTGAATTTTTACAAGATTAGTACCCTCATGTGTAATTTTGAGAATATCCCAAATTTCCTTCGCGGTTTCACACGCGGAAATTCTCGAAAATTCAGTCGAGGAAAGAGAATTAAATAAAGCGTTCATACCTTTCCCATTGTAAGAAGATCTTTCGATTTCCTCTTTGGACCATCTAGAGCGAGGTTTTGGGGTAGTAGAATTTCCTACTTCCTCAACCGGATGCACCCAACCGTATTCCACGGTTTGCCATACCCGCTCATCAATAGAGATGAGAAAAGCTCTCATCCGCATTTTCCAATATGCATAATTGGTCCCATCAAAAAGAGGAGGTCTAAAAATATTACCACTTTCACCCATTATGATAGATAAACCTAAAACCCGCTCTGATACCAATTGTAGAGTTATTTAGGATCCACAAGGATCTAAATAGGTACTATCAAACACCTAGAGGGGGGTGAATAGGTGTAATATTATAAAAACCAATCTCAGTGCAAAAATAAAAAATAATGCGGAAAATAAAAATCAACACACCGAGATTTACGTGGAAACTCCAATCCAGGAGAAAAACCACGGGACCAACACGCAATAACAATCCACTAAGAATTGAAGAATAACAAGGTGATTACCGACTCCACGGACTCGACCCCTCCTTCAAGTTCTTCGGACCTTGCGCTGACCGGTTGGATGTCCACGCAATAACAATCCACTAAGAAACGAAGAATAACAAGGTGATTACCGTCTCCACGGATTCAACCCCTCCTTCAATTTCTTCGGACCTTGCGCTCCACCGTTTGCACGTCCACTGCACACGTTCGAATCCACGAACGCCACTCGAATCCACGAGCACACGTTTCGAATCCACGAAACGCCTTCAACACACCGAATCCACGGTGCCACGTCGAATCCACGACGCAAACTCAGCCGGTAAGAATATTGGCTTCGATGGTGATCCTTTGCTTAGATTATCAATGAAGATCCATGGGAAAAATCTCTAAGCAAAGATTAGATCAATTCGACAAAAGATAGATCTTGGAAGAACCGTCGAATTGACCTAAAAGAGGCTATAAAGAAGAACGATAAAAACCTAGCCTCTAGGGTTGCTCTCAAGTGTTTTATAAATTGATCGGTATTGAACCCACGTTCTTGAGAAACCCTAAATGTCTATTTATAGCCCTTGGAAACATATTAGAGTCGGTTTAGGAAACTTTTCCCGAGAGGGCATTGTGTACCGGTACCAAATATCGTGTTCCGGTACGCAATGGTGCAAAACACAGATTTTTCTATTGTGTTCCGGTACGCGAGTCCGTGTTCCGGTACGCAATGCAATTTACAGAAAATTCTGTGTCGGGTTAGAGGAACTTCAAGTGTGGTTCCGGTACGCAATGTAAAACTGATTTTTCCAAGATAAACTTTATCCAAAACAAACCCAGTACCGGAGTCCAAACTTAAAACAAGTTGTAAGTTAAAACCAAGTTCCTAAAACCAAGTCTAAACCGGTTTTCATTAATTTTCTGTTTCCAATGATTATAAATGAACTTTAATCACCATGAGCTATATTTAATCATACCTGAGAGTTGACTTGGGCTCATGTTGAATCTTCAACGAGTCTTCGAAGGCTGATTTGACAAATTGATCCCTTTAAGACTCCGACTCAACTTACTGACTTGACTCACGAAATGTGCCAACACCAAAAAGCCGTAACAGGTCCGAGCCGCGCGGGGCTCCGACGGGCGGCGACGGCGGTGCGGGCGAAAGTCCGGTTTTGCGACCGGACGGTGCCGGGTTCTTTTTCGTTAAAATGTAAGGTGTGGGGTTTTCCGTTTTCAAGGTGTTAGTATGTGTTTTGACCATAGTTTATCCGTGCGGACTTTTCTTAGGTCCGGGTACACAGCGGGAGAGCACAAAGGATATTGGTGTTCCGATTTCTCTCCAATAAGGTGGGTACGGTTGCGATGAGTGCAACCGGTGCTGTAAGTGCATCTATCATCATTAAAAGTACTCCTTAAATTACCTAACAAAGTAGATGGATAGTTTAACCTTTCGATTAATGTTGTTTATCTAATAATTGTGCGGCTGCGGTCGCGGTGCCCACTACACGCCAATCTTGGCAATCCGGTTTCGGATGCTGCACGTACACAGGCGGATTGGCCTCCGCATGGGTGTACTTTTCCGGAAGAGTGGTCTTTATGACCCGTGTGCCCCGCAAAGGTAACGGTGCAAGCGGGGACCTCTTCGCGCCAGCTGAGGTGTTGCACCAGCACCGCGAAAGGGGTAAGAGCATCAAAGTAGGTGTTTGTGCACGAGGGGAGATTTCCGTCTCCCCGACAGGTGATCTGGGGATTGGTGCCCAGGTTAAATTAAATTAATGTGCAGGTGTCTAACGAAAGGTTACGGTGTATTCGGTGTGTTCGTATGATTTTTCCCCTCTTGATATTGTTACACATCTACTTTGTTTGTCACTGACTTTACCCACTCCGTGACAGGTATTCCTAGGTGCGTTAGCCGGGATGGCGGTGGGACTGCGTCGTGAGGGTCGTAGTCGGACTCTTGGTTATCGTATTTATGACTCATTTCCTCTTTATGCTATTTTTAGTTGCTTGTGGATTACTTTATTTGTGGACATGTATTAGCTAGCACTGTGGATGAGGTGACCCTTTATGTTTCATATTACTAGTAGTGCGTTTTCTTATGTTTTCATCCGCGGCATGTTTTCATGATAAGATAAAGGGTTGCGAAAATGTTTTCTCAAAAGGAAGTGCCGTGTGGGCACGGGTTTTACAACTCTGGGTTTTATCCTTTCCAAATATTGACGCCGCTTAAATGGTATGCTTTAGTTAAATGATTTAAACTCTGAACTTGGTGTATGTCTACTGTATGGTTGTTGGTTGGTGATTGATGTATGATATTTGTGATTGAATGACATGTGTAAATGAGACGCCGTGCATATACAAAGGAGACTCTGTCCGTGGACAGAGTGAATTTGTGTATGTGGCGGTCTGGCACGCACCGGGGTTGAAGGTTTATGTTACCTTATTAAAGAAAAAAAAAAAAATAGACACGTTTTTCCGCTTCAATGACTCAAAAACCCCCGGGGGCGTGACAGATTAAATGGTATCAGAGACAATACAACCACAACCATAGTAGACGTGTTTTGTGTCCACAGTGCTAGGAGCCACAAGCAAGTTGGAAATGAGATAACCAAGGTGTAGGTGTAGTACGTGAGAGTACGGGGAAATGGGGACGTAACATAGGTGAATTCGTGAAACGGTGTGCTAGGGTTGTAACCATAGGATTGACACGGTTTCTTTGTCTACAGCAGCCGACGGCCAGTGTTCGGCCACCCAGTACTAATCGTTTCGTGACAAGCAGATGGATCCCGCAGCGGCAGCCAACCGTTTACTCCTGAACCAGCTGCGTGATATCGCAGGACACATGCTGACCCTTACGGAGCGACTGGGTCTACTGATCCGAGATTTTGAGGGCGCTGACCACGCCCAGCGGGGCGCCAGGACCGATATCCGTTGGGGAAGGCCGCCGGCAGAGTTCCCCACCTTCAACGAGGCAGTAATGTTAGCCCTGCGAGCAGAGCAGGAACTAGCCGAGGCGCGCGCGCGAGAAAGGGTTGCCTATCCGGGTCCGACGGGGGGCCCGGCACCCAAGCGCCCGAGGACGGAAAGCGATTTCGTGAGGATGGTGAGGGCGGAGCCCAGACCGCTTGGGAGACCTTGCCCTATTTGCGTAGGAACGCACCAGGTGACAGAATGTCCGTGGAGATATGATCATTGCTATCGGTGTGGCAGGCCGGGCCATAACCGATACGACTGCCCTTGGAAACCAGGGGTCACCAGACCCCCGGCGCCGCGAGCGAGGAGGACGGAGAGGACTGCTACACCCGCTCCCCAAGGGGACCCCGCCCAAGAAAACCGAGGAAGGGGACCACCAAAGGGGCGCGAAAGGAGGGACAGGCTCCAGCGGAGGACGCGAGACCATCCCAGGGACCATGCGTGATCTGCCAGGGTGCTCACCCGGTAGCGGAGTGCACATGGAGGCATCATTATTGCAACCATTGCGGGTTGCCGGATCACACTCGTGACGCTTGCCCCCAGAGGGCCGCCGCCGCCGCCCCTACGCCACCACCACAGAAGGAACCAGACAGCGCTGCGGTTCCCGTTCAGCCAAGGGATCCGCCCGACAACCGGGAACCCGCAGATCCATCAGACCCCTCGGACCCCTCAGATTCTTCGGACGTCAAAATTCCTCCCCAGCACGCAGTACGACGCTGGCCCAGGGACTGCGGGCGGACTCCCCGGGACACTGCGGCAGGGGATGCGGCGTCCCAGACTTAGTGACAGCAGGATCAGTAGGCGTTAGGCGAAACCTCCCCCGGCCAAAACACGTGGGCGGTTTCGAAGTCTAGGAAATCCGGTGGGTCCGGGGCCCATAGAGGGCTATGCAGGGAATAAATAGGCGTCGCCCTATGCCTTGCAACCGGAAACCCGATGGGCTGTCATGTAGCACGGGGCCGCTTCCCAGATCAGGTTCAGCGGTCCCGTGGTGAGGAAATTGATGGAGGGCGGGTGCGTAGCCTATCTGGCCTCGGTAGATCTAACTACCCGACCCGTCCCCTCACCCACAGAAATTCCCGTAGTAGGGGAATTCCCGGACGTATTTCCGGCAGAGCTACCGGGAATGCCGCCGGAACGAGAGGTGACTTCCAATTGAACTACTCCCCGGCACCAAGCCCATCACGAAGGCACCGTACAGGATGGCCTTCGCGGAACTGAAGGAACTCAAGGCACAGTTGGAGGACCTTCTGGACAAGGGATTCATCAGACCAAGCGCGTCACCTTGGGGCGCGCCCGTCCTGTTTGTGAGGAAGAAGGACGGAAGTCTCCGGTTGTGTATCGATTACCGGGAGATAAATAAGGTGACGATCAAGAACAAGTACCCCCTTCCAAGGATCGATGATCTATTTGACCAGTTGCGGGGGGCGACGGTGTTCTCAAAAATCGACCTGCAGTCGGGCTATCATCAGGTCCGGGTCAAGGGGGAGGACATCCCCAAGACAGCTTTCCGTACTCGTTATGGCCATTACGAGTTTACGGTGATGCCGTTCGGGCTCACAAATGCCCCGGCGGTGTTCATGGACATGATGAACAGGGTATTCAAACCCTTCCTGGATTTGTTCGTAGTGGTCTTCATTGACGATATCCTCATCTACTCGCGTACCGATGAGGAACACGAAGAACACCTGCGCACAGTCCTCCAGACCCTTCGGGAACAGAAACTCTACGCCAAACTCAAAAAGTGTGAGTTTTGGCTCCGTGAGGTCGGTTTCTTGGGGCATGTAATCTCGGCGGCTGGAGTCGCGGTGGACCCAAAGAAGATAGATTCGGTGACTGACTGGCCCCGACCGACCACGGTGACGGAAATTCGAAGTTTCCTGGGATTAGCCGGGTACTACCGGCGCTTTGTGGAGGGTTTCTCCAAGATAGCCACCCCCTTAACCCGTTTGACGAAAAAGGGGGAAAAGTTTGTCTGGACGGACAAGTGTCAAAGAAGCTTCGAGGAGCTCAAGGACAGGTTGACGCGAGCTCCGATCCTCGCCCTGCCAGAGCCTGGGGAGGATTACGAAGTGTATTGCGACGCGTCGCGAAATGGATTGGGTGGAGTACTCATGCAACGGGGGAAGGTAATCGCCTATGCATCAAGGCAGCTCAAGGAGTACGAGCGGAACTACCCCGTGCATGATTTGGAACTCGCAGCGGTGGTGTTTGTGCTCAAGCTCTGGAGGCACTACCTGTACGGGGCACACTGTAATGTGTACTCAGATCATAAGAGCCTCAAGTACCTATTCACCCAAAGGGAGCTAAATTTGCGACAAAGGCGGTGGCTTGAGCTGTTAAAGGATTACGATCTGACGATCCACTACCACCCGGGAAAGGCCAACGTGGTGGCCGACGCCCTGAGTCGCAAAGGACAGGCCGCGGAAGCGGATGTAAGCGCCATTACGCAGCAGGATAGTCTAATTGCGGAGTTCTCGCGATTGAGACTAGAGGTGGTACCTGCAGGGACAGTCGCCCAACTTCTGACGCTGGTGGTCAGACCTACTCTGCTGGACAGGATTCTCGAAGGCCAATCGACTGATAATCAACTCCAGCTGGTGCGAAGTAGAATAACCGCCGACAAGGAGGGCGACTTCGTGGTGAGCTCCGACGGTGCGATACGATTTCGCGGACGAATCTGCGTACCGGATCTACCGGAACTCAAGGAAGAAATCCTACGGGAGGCGCATACTGCCCCGTATGCGGCGCATCCCGGAGGAACCAAGATGTACAAGGACGTCAAGCAAACCTTCTGGTGGCCCAAAATGAAGGAAGACGTGACCCGATTCGTGGCTCACTGCTTAGTGTGCCAACGGGTGAAGGCCGAACATCAACGGCCGGCGGGAAAATTGCAACCTTTACCGGTGCCCGAGTGGAAATGGGACATGATTACCATGGATTTTGTGACCGGTTTCCCGAGATCGCCACAGGGACACGATGCGATATGGGTGATCGTGGACCGTTTGACGAAATCGGCCCACTTTTTGCCCATACACACGACGTGGACCCGGGAACGACTGGCGCAAACGTACCTCGATGAGATAGTAAGGTTGCACGGTGTACCGACATCCATCACGTCGGACAGAGACACACGTTTTGTGTCGAACTTTTGGCGAAGTTTGCAACAAGCGATGGGGACCAAGTTGCACTTCAGCACAGCTTTTCATCCGCAAACCGATGGGCAATCGGAGCGGGTGATACAGATCGTGGAAGACATGCTTCGAGCATGCGTTCTGGACTTGGGCGAAGGGTGGGCACGGTGTCTGCCCCTGGTGGAATTTGCCTACAATAACAGTTACCAGGCCAGTATTCAGATGGCGCCGTACGAGGCCCTGTACGGGCGCCGCTGTCGGTCTCCGATATGCTGGGATGACTTAGGTGAGCGAAAGTTTCTGGGCCCAGATCTGGTGGAGGAGACCGAAGCAAAGGTGCGTTTGATTAAACAAAGGCTGCTGACCGCCCAAAGCAGACAGAAAAGCTATGCAGATAACAGACGCCGAGACTTAGAATTCATGGTGGGCGAGCACGTGCTGCTCCGGGTTTCACCCTCCAAGGGGAACCGACGCTTCGGCATAAAGGGGAAGTTGAGCCCCAGATACGTGGGACCGTTCGAAATCCTGGAGCGCGTAGGACCGGTGGCGTACCGGTTGGCCCTGCCCCCGAACCTCGAACGAGTCCACAACGTGTTCCACGTTTCGATGCTCCGAAAGTACCTGGCAGACCCCTCTCATGCCTTGGATGCCTCCACCATTGAGCTGCGGGAGGACTTGAGCGTCGAGGAGACGCCGGTGCGGATTTTGGCAAGAGAGGACAAGAAGCTACGCAACCGAACGATCCCCTATGTGAAAGTCCAGTGGAGCAACCACGAAGAGCGCGAGGCGACGTGGGAACTGGAATCAAAGATGAGGGAATGTTTTCCCGAGTTGTTTAAGTGAGGTTTGAGTTTAAGTTTCGGGACGAAACTTTTTATAAAGTGTGAGTGGTGTAGTGACCCGACCCTTTGGGGTATTTTCGAACTCACATGTAATCGCTTAGGCCTTAAGCGGAATAAAATTATTTAATTTTTGAAAGTCGGCCGGGCGAGGTGTGTGTATTTTTCTGCGATAGAGCGCGAAAAACGATGACCGACGGTGCGATCGGATTCGAAATCCGATATCGGGATCTCCCGGAACGGGGTCCTTAGCGATGCGGTTATTAGTCGCGCATCGGAAACCGTGCAAAATATCTTGCACCCGAAATAGATAAGGTGGGTTATCTCGTAAGGATAATTAATTAATTAATTAATTAATTATCCGGTGACGAAATTTAAATCCTCCTACGTACGAATTAATTGTAGGATTTAAATCGGTGGGATTTTATCTCATGGATAAGAGAGGGATAAAAATCAGGATATTTAATTGAAAAGTATGGGATTTTATCTCAATTAAGGGATAAAATCAGGATATTTTAGTTAAGGGATTTGAATTAAGGGATTTTATCTCACGGATTGAATAAGAGATAAAATCCGGATATTTAAGTTGGGAGTTGGTTTTTTCCCTTGATTATTTAATAAAGGTGGTTAAATAATCGGTGACCGGGAATTGGATATTTGAGATTTAAATATCCGGGTAATTGGAATCCAATGGGAATTTGATTTCCCAAGATTAATTAATAAAGGTGATTAAATAATCGGTGGTCAGGATTTAAAGTTGAGAAATATCCCGTCAGTCGGATATTTTCTTGAGAAACAGAATCGGGGGATTATAGGTTCCTACGTACGTAAATAAAGAAATTAACGATCAATTTGGGGAATTGACGGTGAGGATAATAATTAAACGATTAATTAAATAGGGTTATCGGTGGGGATTAATTAATTGGTAAATTAATTAATCGGATCGGTAGGGATTAATTAATTGGTAAATTAATTAATCGGATCGGTAGGGATTAATTAATTGGTAAATTAATTAATCGGGTCAAAATACCCGAAAGGGATTTTGACGGTGCGTATGCGGAAAGGGAATGCAAGGATAAATAAATAGGGTATTTATTTCCCCGCTTACCGAGCAAACCCTATTTTTATTTCTCCGCCTCCCCAAACCCTCCTCTTTCGTACGTACCGAGACCCCAAAGAAAGAAAAGAACCTTAACCGGAGAAAGGAAAAGGAAAAGGGAAGGAGCCGATCGCCCCAAACGTCGACTCGAAGGCAAGAACGAGACCGGGCGACCTTCCCAACAATCCTCGGTGAGCAAATAATTTTTAGAAAATTATTTGGGGCTTTTCCAACTATCTTTGTTGTTAGTTTTGCGGAGTAGATAAATAAAATAAAATAAAATAAAATTAATCGTGCACGGGAAGGCGCACGGATCGCGCGACGCACGGGCGAACCCGCGCGCGGCGCCGCACGGGCGACCCGTGCGGGCGTCGCGCGGGGGGCGGCCCCGCCGCGGGGCGCCGCGTGGGCGACCCGCGCGGGCGCGCGCGCGGGCTGTGCCCGCGCGGGCGCCCGCGGGGCGCCGCGCGGGCCGCGCCCGCGCGGGCACCGCGCGGTGCGCCGCGCGGGCCCCGCCCGCGCGGGCTACCGCGCGGGCACCGCGCGGTGCGCCGCGCGGGGCCCCGCCCGCGCGGGCCCGCGTCCGCGCGGGGCTCCGCGCGGGGCCCCGCCCGCGCGGGCACCCGCGCGGGCCCGCATCCGCGCGGGCGCCGCGCGGGGCTCCACCCGCGCGGCGCCGCGCGGGCTTGCACCCGCGCGGGCGCCGCACGGGCGCCGCGCGGGCCCGCACCCGCGCGGGCGCCGCGCGGGGCTCCGCCCGCGCGGGGGCCGCGCGGGCGCCGCTCGGGCACCGCCCGCGGAGCCCGCCGCGCGGGTCCGAGCCGCGCGGGGCTCCGACGGGCGGCGACGGCGGTGCGGGCGAAAGTCCGGTTTTGCGACCGGACGGTGCCGGGACTTTTTCGTCAAAATGTAAGGTGTGGGGTTTTTCGTTTTCAAGGTGTTAGTATGTGTTTTGACCATAGTTTATCCGTGCGGACTTTTCTTAGGTCCGGGTACACAGCGGGAGAGCGCGAAGGATATTGGTGTTCCGATTTCTCTCCAATAAGGTGGGTACGGTTGCGATGAGTGCAACCGGTGCTGTAAGTGCATCTATCATCATTAAAAGTACTCCTTAATTTACCTAACAAAGTAGATGGATAGTTTAACCTTTCGATTAATGTTGTTTATCTAATAATTGTGCGGCTGCGGTCGCGGTGCCCACTACACGCCAATCTTGGCAATCCGGTTTCGGATGCTGCACGTACACAGGCGGATTGGCCTCCGCATGGGTGTACTTTTCCGGAAGAGTGGTCTTTATGACCCGTGTGCCCCGCAAAGGTAACGGTGCAAGCGGGGACCTCTTCGCGCCAGCTGAGGTGTTGCACCAGCACCGCGAAAGGGTAAAAGCATCAAAGTAGGTGTTTGTGCACGAGGGGGGACTTTAGTCTCCCCGACAGGTGATCTGGGGATTGGTGCCCAGGTTAAATTAATTAATGTGCAGGTGTCTAACGAAAGGTTACGGTGTATTCGGTGTGTTCGTATGTTTTTCCCCTCTTGATATTGTTACACATCTACTTTGTTTGTCACTGACTTTACCCACTCCGTGACAGGTATTCCTAGGTGCGTTAGCCGGGATGGCGGTGGGACTGCGTCGTGAGGATCGTAGTCGGACTCTTGGTTATCGTATTTATGACTCATTTCCTCTTTATGCTATTTTTAGTTGCTTGTGGATTACTTTATTTGTGGACATGTATTAGCTAGCACTGTGGATGAGGTGACCCTTTATGTTTCATATTACTAGTAGTGCTTTTCTTATGTTTTCATCCGCGGCATGTTTTCATGATAAGATAAGGGTTGCGAAAATGTTTTCTCAAAAGGAAGTGCCGTGTGGGCACGGGTTTTACAACTCTGGGTTTTATCCTTTCCAAATATTGACGCCGCTTAAATGGTATGCTTTAGTTAAATGATTAAACTCTGAACTTGGTGTATGTCTACTGTATGGTTGTTGGTTGGTGATTGATGTATGATATTTATGATTGAATGATATGTGTAAATGAGACGCCGTGCATATACAAAGGAGACTCTGTCCGTGGACAGAGTGAATTTGTGTATGTGGCGGTCTGGCACGCACCGGGGTTGAGGTTTATGTTACCTTATTAAAGAAAAAAAAAAAAAGACACGACTTTCCGACACGTTGACTCAAAAACCCCCGGGGGCGTGACAACATCTACCAGACTCCACTCTGCTCCCAAGCACGAGTGCAAATGCATCCCACACTAAAAAGAAGTCCCGACCGCTCGGCCCACTACCCGGGCGAGGATAACACTAAGTCCAGGAATGAAACAATATGTGTGGATGTCTAAACATAAATAACCCTAGCCCAAGTGAGGGTTTTCTACTGGTCTGGTTATACATGCAACATGTGACGGTGGTGCTAGGTCAAGTCCAAGGATAGCGAATAAATAAGGATGTGGAGAATACTGATAAGGAACACATGCTGAATTGAACAAGTAAGCAATCCCAACTCATGTTCTCTAACATGCTGTACTGCAGGTAACAATGATACATACACATCCCTAAACAGCTAGAATTAGTGTGCAGATCGTAAATCCTGAAAGCGAGGCCACCCACCTGATCAGACGAACAGTCAAAAGTCCTACAGCTGATAATACCAAAAGTAGCAGCTACACAGTATCCAACAGGTCCAACACAGTCCACACTGCTCCTGGTACAAAAACTGAGCTGTTGTTACACAAATATTCCTCCCAAAACTGTCAGATTTAACACACAGTAATGCAGCTGCAAAGACGGGCAAAAATCACCTGCTGGAAGTCCTCAGAAAAAATCCGAATAAATATCCTTGCGATCTACGCGTCGCTAGCTTCGAAACGACTACCTGCACGCCCAAATCCGAGTTCCCAATGCTGAGATATAAAATCGGCAAGGGAAACACCCCAAACTAAACTGTACAAAACTCCGCAGATAAAACTCGGGAAGAAGAAAGATTCTCACCTTCGAAGCAAAGTCATAAAATTCTGAGAAAAATCCAGGAGATTCCTCGCGAGAAGTAGATGAGAATCGCCTCTTGAATCACCTCGATCCGATGTTGGTGCGCAAAGTTACGGCCTAAACTCTGCGATGCTGTCCAAAACTGCAACTGTACCAAGGGCTCCAAAGATGATGAAATTCACCTGATGTTTAGCAATATTTAGCTTTTCTCTTCAATATGAAAAATGTAGGTCATTGAGTCTTGGTGAATTCCCCGCAAAAAACAGCTTAAAATTCCACTTCTTCAATCCTATGGAGCAAAAACACTGAGCATTGCTCAAAACCACATCCAGAATCTCAGCTGTACACAACAATCCCAAAGATGGCTTAATTTACCTAACTTAGAGTCCAAATTGGAAATTCCATAAAATACAAAAATTGGAGCTCTATAAGTCCTGGAAATTTACCAACAAAAATCAACTTAAAATTCCATTTGTACATCCCAGGGGAGTAAAAACATTAACCTCTGCTCGAAATCTCAAACTGAAATCAAGTGTCTCAAAGATTGCTATATTTACCTGGTTTAGAGCTTCAATTAGGTCTCCTCTTCAATACCAAAGTTGTAGATCATGAAGTTGTGAAGAGAACCACGCAAGAAGCATCCCAAAATTCCATTCCTACACTTCTGGAGACCTCTAGGAAGAAAATACGACGAAGTTGAACCCAAAATCAGCAATGATCAAGCTCCAACAATGGTGGATTCCTTGATGAAGAAGGAGAAGATGGAGGCTGCTACAAGTGCTCCTTTGCAGCAAAGGGGTGAAGAACATCCAAAAGAGAAGCCCCATGCTGAATAGCCCTCTTAAATAGGCTTAACAAGCTCCTAAATTGGGCTTAAGGTGCAATATACACACCCTCACCAACTCCCTCTCCCACACAGGATCCCTTGCACCAGATCCGGTGCAAGGGAGGTCGGACCCTTTTGGTCCGACCGGCTGCATGGGTGCCAGCGCAGCCCGCCAACGCGCGGGCGCGCGCCACGCGCGCGCGCATGCGCGGCGTTCGGTGCCCGGCGCTCCGCGCGTGCACCGGGCGCCCGCCCGTGCACGTGGACCGGGTGCAGCGCGGCCGTGGACCGCGCTGCTGTAGCAACCGTCGTTTTTCCTTTGCCTTTCGGGTCTTGTTTTGGTTTATTTGAACCGCTTTTCGACTAGGGGGTCCGGGGGTGACTCGTAATTTTTCTTGTTTTCTGGGCAGACCGTCGGGGCTCGCGAGTATTTTTAATCAATAAAGCTCGCGAAACGGGGAACGTCGGCGAAATCGATTTTGGATTCGGACTCCGGAATCTCCCAGAATAAATTCCGGAAGTTTCAGTACGGTTACCGAGGCAGACTGGACCCAGGTTCGCACCCTGATCGCCTCTTTTGCTATCTATTTATTTTATTTACTCGGGGTTTAGTCCGACTGTGCCAAATTGGTTAATTAATCGGTTAGGGTTTGCGGTTTTGGTAACCGACCCCCTTTGCTTTTACGCTACGACTCGGGACTAAGGGTATTATTTTTTCCCCTTCTTGTCCTGAGCGTAGGGCATCGAGATCGAGGAAGCGGAATTTCCCCCTTCTCTTCGGACTTCCTTCTCTCTATCGGCGGGTTCAAGGACCGTGCAGGAGAGGGAAACGATCGATCACCCACAAGACCCGGCAAGCGCGGAGCGAACCTCTCCTTCCTCTCCTCCCCCATCGGCGAATTGGGAGCACCGAGACCGGTTCGGGGAGCACACCGGGACGTAAAGGAGTTGAGCGGCGGTCGTCACACGTGACAGGTGGGTTTTGCTTTGAGACTGGTTATACAAGTTAGGAAATAGAACTAACGTTAATTTTCTGAGTTATTATCCCTAATGCTAATGGTCTCTACGTGTTACGATACTACCTGTATCGGGTTATGTGGCTCGAGGTTGCGACACGCGCACCCGCGGTCTGGCCACCGCTAAGGGTGCCCTTTTCCGGAAAAGCGGTCTTTGACTCGTGTTTACCCACGAGGTGACGTAGTGGGGGCCCCCGTAGGTGTGGGGTTTGAGGCACCAAGGTGTGAGCGGTGCGACCCGTCGGGTTGGTGACCGACGAGGTCAGGGTTACAGTGTTACAGGGGTTACAGGTGTTACAGGGGTTACAGGTGTTACAGGTTACAGGTGTTACAGGTTACAGGTGTCTGCGGGCTGCTTTACGAGCAGAGTGGTTGCTCCAGCTAGTCGTGCTTTTGTGGTTTGATTTTACTTTACCGCTTACTACATTTATTGTGATGATGTCGCTGACTACCCACTCTGTGACAGGTACTTCCAGGGGTGAGAGGTAGGCGACGGTGAGGCCGAGGTGGGAGCGATCGGGCTGTGGGAGCCCCAGTTTGCTTTTTCTTCTTTACTTTCCTGCTTTTCATTTAGTATTGTAGTTTACTGTGTGGTTCTCGATACCCTCGTGGGGTCGTGTGGATGTTGACTACTTTTGTTGGATATGCACTATTGTTTCCCTTATTGTTCCCGATTGGCCGTTTTTCCAAACAAACCAACTAGCAAACAAAAAAAAAAAAAGGGGACTTCGAAAACCGTTTTCAAAGATCTAGGGTCGTGTGGGCCTGTTTTCAAAATTATGTGGATTTATGTGGATTTCAAACCGTTTTTCTAAATTTTGGGTCGTGTGGGCCCGTTTTACAAACCCTGTGGATTTATGGCGTTTTCCAAACTGTTTTTGAAAACCTGGGGTCGTGTGGACCCGCGTTCAAAACTATGGGTTTATCCTTTCAACTCGGCTGGCCACGGGATAGTTTTAGCCTTCATGTATAGTTAGTTCCTGAGCTGTTGTGATTAATTGTGATTTGATTGCTGTATTAAACTGTTGTACTAGCCGCGACGCCGTGCATATACAGAGGAGACTCTGCCCGATTTTCGAGTAAATCTGTATATGCGGCGGATCTGGGCACGCGCCGGGGAAGGAGGTTTTCAAAAAAAATTGTGCGCGTCAAACGCTTACTTCTGTGCTTTGTTTCCGCTAAATAAAACCCCCGGGGCGTGACAGATTAAGATGGTATCAGAGAGGTTATATTAATCACAACGGTGACGGTCCAACATCCACGGAAGTACCACACTTAACTACTAATGAATGAAATGCGCAGGGTTTATGGGTGTGGGGCGTGAGAGATCGGGGAAGGGGTTAAGTAGATAATGTTTTCTTTTCCCTCCCGATATTTATGGTGGTTCCTTCTAGCGTAGTCTAGAGCTAAATTGTTTTGATGGTGTGTTGTACAGACAATGGTCCGAACCAGAGCATCGGCCGAGGATGTGGGGGCGGATGCGACGACATCGGCAGCCGCGGAGAACCAGCTCCTGCGGCAACAATTGAGGGAGATGGCGGGGCAGCTGGCGACCCTTACGGAACATGTGCGTCAACTGACGCAGCAGCAACCGGTCGCTCCTGCCCCTCCACAGGGGCCAACTGCACCAGTCGCAGCACCGCAAGCGGCAGGGGCAGCCCCTCCACCGGCAGCAACGGCCGGGCTAGCATCCACCCAGACTACGATACCGACGGCAGCACTAGGATCAGCACCCGCGGGGCCGGCGCCGGGGGCCCTCGGCGGGAGTACCTCCGCGGCCGCCGCCGTCGCTGGGGAAGGGACAGTCCCACAGACGGAGCGGGAACGAGTGCGGGCTAATCTGGCGGATTTTATGAAGTTCGAACCACCCACGTTCGATGGGGAGACGACTGATCCCTGGGTCGTCGAAAAGTGGGTGGGTTCGATGGAAAAGTTGTTCGAAGACTTACTCATCGAGGACCCCGAGCGCGTCCCCCTGGCGGTCCACTTTTTGGAGGGAAACGCTCGTCTATGGTGGAAGACGGTGCGCCCTGATCCCACCAAGGGCACCGTGCTTCTATCGTGGGCGACGTTTAAGCAGGAACTGTTTGGGGCCTTCTTCACAAGCAGCGTCAAGAAGAAGCTGGAGGACGACCTGAACCACATTCAGCAAGGGAGCAAGACAGTTATGGAATATCAGCGCGAATTCGTGCGCTTGGCAAATTGCGTTCCTTTCGTCATAAGGGACGAACCCCACAAGGCGCAACTGTTCGTGGATGGGTTGCGAAGTGAGATTTTCCAGGTGGTTCAGGCTGCTGACTTGCATACATTCCAAAAAGTGGTCGACCGGGCCACTGTCGTAGAGCGCGGGTTTGCCGTTACCCGCGCTAAGAGGGAGGCCCCGGCTCGGCATGAAGATAGGAAGCGGCAACAGCAGAGCTACGGGTGGGGGTCATCTGCTGGGAGCCGACCCCCAAAGCGGTGGAGGCCACAGGCGGGAGCACGGAGCGCACCTACGGGAGGACCGAGATCCGGAGACAGGCCTTGTGTGATCTGCGGGGGAGCGCACGGGGTGTTGGATTGCCCCCAGAGAGTCGATCATTGCTTCCGCTGCGGCAAGCAGGGGCACTTCCGCCGCAACTGCCCCCTTGCCTTGGGACCAGCCTCCTCTGCCGCTTCCACGCCTTCACCACAACTGTCGGGGCGGGGGAAAGCTCCTATGGGGTCGACCTCTAGGCCCCCGGCTTCGCGGCGCGAGGAGGAAAGGCAGCCTCAACCGGGCGGGCGAATTTATTCCATGACCCGCCGGGAATCGGACCCACCGGAGGACGTACTCGCAGGTATTACTTCTGTTTCAAATTCCCGTGCTAGAACCCTCTTTGATACTGGAGCAACACACTCGTTCATTGCTCGCGATTACGTTTTTATGCATGACCTCGAGGAGACACCTCTCCGAAGCCTTTTGACGGTCCAGACAGCGGGTGGGACACTGGAGGCGACCGGTTTCGTGGCCACCTGCCCGATTAAACTCGGGCGACTGGCATGCCCTTGGGATTTGGTGGTGATTCCTCTGAAGGATTATGATGTCGTTTTGGGCATGGATTGGCTCTCAAGGTACCAAGTGCTTATCGACTGCGAGAAGAGGATGGTACAACTACAAGAACCAAGCTTCCCTAAGAACGCGTACCTGGCGTGCAAAAGCACCTCCTTTCCGGCAGTCATCTCAGCGGCTCGAGCCAGGAGTTTGGTGGAGGGTGGGTGTGTGGCCTACTTGGCATCGGTGGACTTAGTAACCCGACCCTCCACGACACCTTCAGACATCCCGGTGGTGAGAGACTTCCCCGATGTCTTCCCTGCGGAACTGCCCGGTTTACCCCCTGATCGAGAAGTGGAGTTTCCTATTGAACTTTTACCGGATACACAACCTATTTCGAAGGCGCCCTACCGAATGGCCTTCGCGGAATTGAAGGAGCTGAAAGCACAACTAGAGGATCTCTTGGACAAAGGGTTTATCAGGCCGAGCGTGTCGCCCTGGGGTGCACCGGTGCTCTTTGTACGGAAGAAAGACGGAAGCCTGCGACTTTGCATTGACTACAGGGGAATAAACAAAGTCACGGTGAAGAATAAGTACCCCCTGCCAAGAATCGACGACCTCTTCGACCAGCTGCGGGGGGCGACAGTTTTCTCGAAGATCGATCTGCAATCGGGCTACCACCAACTCCGAGTTCGGAACGAGGACATTCCGAAGACCGCCTTCCGGACACGGTATGGCCATTACGAGTTTACGGTCATGCCGTTTGGGCTTACGAACGCCCCCGCGGTCTTTATGGATATGATGAACCGGATCTTCAGACCATTCCTAGACCGGTTCGTGGTGGTCTTCATCGACGACATACTGATCTATTCACCCACCGACGAGGAGCATGAGGACCATTTACGAACGATACTCCAAACCCTCAGGGAACAGAAGCTGTTCGCTAAGCTCAAAAAGTGTGAATTCTGGTTACGTGAAGTAGGATTCCTGGGGCACGTGATCTCGGCGAAGGGAATCGCCGTGGACCCCAAGAAGGTGGAATCGGTGATCGACTGGCAGCCGCCGACGACGGTGACGGAGATCCGCAGTTTCTTGGGGCTGGCAGGTTATTACAGACGCTTTGTCGAGGGTTTCTCGAAGATTGCGGCCCCTTTAAACCGGTTGACTAAGAAAGGAGAAAAGTTTGTATGGACGGCCAAATGCCAGGAGAGTTTTGAAGAACTCAAAAGAAGGCTAACCAGGGCACCAATTCTTGTATTACCAACACCCGGAGAGGACTATGAGGTGTACTGCGACGCTTCGAGGATCGGCCTTGGGGGTGTTCTAATGCAGCAGGGGAAGGTAATAGCCTATGCGTCTAGGCAACTAAAGGATTACGAGAGAAACTACCCAATACACGACTTGGAGCTGGCTGCGGTGGTCTTCGTCCTGAAGTTATGGAGACACTATCTCTTCGGAGTCCACTGTAACGTTTTCTCTGACCACCAAAGCCTTAAGTACCTGTTCACCCAGAAGGAACTAAACCTGCGGCAGAGGCGGTGGCTTGAACTATTGAAGGATTACGATCTAACAATCCAGTACCACCCCGGGAAAGCAAACGTAGTGGCGGACGCTTTAAGCAGAAAGGGGCAACCAGAAGAGGCGACGGCACGCGCGATAACTGAGCAGAGCACCTTGATCGCGGAATTCTCGCGATTGAAGTTGGAGGTGGTACCAATGGGCACAGTCGCACAACTGTTGGCTTTGGTGGTAAAGCCGACACTGTTCGAGAGAATTCGAGGGGGACAGCAGGCGGACTCGTACTTGCAGCTCATACGAGACAAGATCTCGCCGGATCAAGGAGGGGACTTTTCCGTGGAAGACGACGGCACCTTACGGTTCCGCGGGCGGATCTGCGTGCCGGATACCCCGGATTTGAAGGAGGAAATCCTAGCTGAGGCACACCGCGCCCCTTATGCGGCACACCCGGGGGTACAAAGATGTACAGGGACCTTAAGCAGACTTTCTGGTGGCCCAAGCTGAAGGGGGATGTGACTCGTCACGTTGCACATTGCCTGGTGTGTCAGCAGATAAAGGCAGAGCATCAGCGGCCAGCGGGAAAGCTACAACCATTACCAGTACCAGAGTGGAAGTGGGATCAGATCACCATGGACTTCGTCACTGGATTCCCACGTTCACAGCAGGGGCACGACACAATCTGGGTCATTGTTGACCGGCTAACCAAGTCAGCGCACTTCCTACCCATTCACACAACCTGGACCAGAGAGCGGTTAGCCCAAGTCTACCTCAGCGAGATTGTGAGACTGCATGGAGTGCCGGCATCGATCACATCGGATAGGGACACACGCTTTGTTTCAAAGTTTTGGCAGAGCCTACAGCAGGCCTTGGGGACCAAATTACAGTTCAGCACGGCCTTCCACCCCCAAACGGATGGACAGTCGGAAAGAGTGATTCAGACGTTGGAGGACCTGCTGCGAGCCTGTGTGCTAGACTGGGGGATCGGTTGGGAGCGTTACCTGCCCCTCGTCGAGTTCGCCTACAACAACAGTTACCAGGCCAGCATCCAGATGGCACCCTACGAGGCCTTGTACGGCAGACGCTGCCGATCCCCGATCTGTTGGGACGACTTGGGAGAGCGGAAGTTCTTGGGACCCGACTTGGTGGAAGAGACAGAAGAGAAGGTGCGCCTCATCAGACAGCGCTTACTAACCGCCCAGAGTCGACAAAAGAGCTACGCGGACCGGAGACGCCGCGACTTGGAGTTCCAGGTGGGAGAACACGTGTTTTTGCGAGTCTCGCCGTCCAAGGGAATCAAGCGGTTCGGGTTAAAGGGCAAGCTAAGCCCGCGGTTTGTGGGGCCGTTCGAGATCCTGGAACGCGTTGGCCCAGTGGCGTACCGCCTCGCTCTACCACCGAATCTCGACCGGGTCCACGACGTGTTCCACGTTTCAATGCTCAAGAAATACCTCCCTGACCCATCGCATGTTCTGGACGTCTCGACACTCGAATTGAAAGAGGACCTAAGCTTCGAGGAAACCCCGGTGCGAATCTTGGCAAGAGAGAGCAAGACACTGCGAAACCGAACAATTCCCTACGTAAAGGTGCTCTGGAGCAACCACGAGGAGCGGGAGGCGACGTGGGAACTGGAGTCAAAGATGTGGGAGGCCTACCCCCACCTTTTCACGGCAGCCGAGGTTTGAGTTTCGGGGACGAAACTCGTTTTTAGAGGTGAGTGGTGTAGCAACCGTCGTTTTTCCTTTGCCTTTCGGGTCTTGTTTTGGTTTATTTGAACCGCTTTTCGACTAGGGGGTCCGGGGGTGACTCGTAATTTTTCTTGTTTTCTGGGCAGACCGTCGGGGCTCGCGAGTATTTTTAATCAATAAAGCTCGCGAAACGGGGAACGTCGGCGAAATCGATTTTGGATTCGGACTCCGGAATCTCCCAGAATAAATTCCGGAAGTTTCAGTACGGTTACCGAGGCAGACTGGACCCAGGTTCGCACCCTGATCGCCTCTTTTGCTATCTATTTATTTTATTTACTCGGGGTTTAGTCCGACTGTGCCAAATTGGTTAATTAATCGGTTAGGGTTTGGGGTTTTGGTAACCGACCCCCTTTGCTTTTACGCTACGACTCGGGACTTAGGGTATTATTTTTCCCCCTTCTTGTCCTGAGCGTAGGGCATCGAGATCGAGGAAGCGGAATTTCCCCCTTCTCTTCGGACTTCCTTCTCTCTATCGGCGGGTTCAAGGACCGTGCAGGAGAGGGAAACGATCGATCACCCACAAGACCCGGCAAGCGCGGAGCGAACCTCTCCTTCCTCTCCTCCCCCATCGGCGAATTGGGAGCACCGAGACCGGTTCGGGGAGCACACCGGGACGCAAAGGAGTTGAGCGGCGGTCGTCACACGTGACAGGTGGGTTTTGCTTTGAGACTGGTTATACAAGTTAGGAAATAGAACTAACGTTAATTTTCTGAGTTATTATCCCTAATGCTAATGGTCTCTACGTGTTACGATACTACCTGTATCGGGTTATGTGGCTCGAGGTTGCGACACGCGCACCCGCGGTCTGGCCACCGCTAAGGGTGCCCTTTTCCGGAAAAGCGGTCTTTGACCCGTGTTTACCCACGAGGTGACGTAGTGGGGGCCCCCGTAGGTGTGGGGTTTGAGGCACCAAGGTGTGAGCGGTGCGACCCGTCGGGTTGGTGACCGACGAGGTCAGGGGTTACAGGTGTTACAGGGGTTACAGGTGTTACAGGGGTTACAGGTGTTACAGGTTACAGGTGTTACAGGTTACAGGTGTCTGCGGGCTGCTTTACGAGCAGAGTGGTTGCTCCAGCTAGTCGTGCTTTTGTGGTTTGATTTTACTTTACCGCTTACTACATTTATTGTGATGATGTCGCTGACTACCCACTCTGTGACAGGTACTTCCAGGGGTGAGAGGTAGGCGACGGTGAGGCCGAGGTGGGAGCGATCGGGCTGTGGGAGCCCCAGTTTGCTTTTTCTTCTTTACTTTCCTGCTTTTCATTTAGTATTGTAGTTTACTGTGTGGTTCTCGATACCCTCGTGGGGTCGTGTGGATGTTGACTACTTTTGTTGGATATGCACTATTGTTTCCCTTATTGTTCCCGATTGGCCGTTTTTCCAAACAAACCAACTAGCAAACAAAAAAAAAAAAAGGGGACTTCGAAAACCGTTTTCAAAGATCTAGGGTCGTGTGGGCCTGTTTTCAAAATTATGTGGATTTATGTGGATTTCAAACCGTTTTTCTAAATTTTGGGTCGTGTGGGCCCGTTTTACAAACCCTGTGGATTTATGGCGTTTTCCAAACTGTTTTCGAAAACCTGGGGTCGTGTGGACCCGCGTTCAAAACTATGGGTTTATCCTTTCAACTCGGCTGGCCACGGGCATAGTTTTAGCCTTCATGTATAGTTAGTTCCTGAGCTGTTGTGATTAATTGTGATTTGATTGCTGTATTAAACTGTTGTACTAGCCGCGACGCCGTGCATATACAGAGGAGACTCTGCCCGATTTTCGAGTAAATCTGTATATGCGGCGGATCTGGGCACGCGCCGGGGAAGGAGGTTTTCAAAAAAAATTGTGCGCGTCAAACGCTTACTTCTGTGCTTTGTTTCCGCTAAATAAAACCCCCGGGGCGTGACAGCTGCACCGGCCGGTCTACCGACCGTGCGCCAGGCCCCGTGGACCCGGTCCACACCCCCAGCAACACCAAGAACTTCATAATAAGCCCAAAAATGCCCAGAAAAGCATATTTCGCACCGTTTTTTTCGCGCTGAGTCCAAATCAACCAACCGATTTGCCAAATTCTAACTCTAAAAATTCCCGAAGGCGACCGGAGAGGTAACTTTTATCCAAACTTCGCCCGGAGTCCAATTCTAAGGCCCGAAGTCCACCACTGGTGTCCAAATTGCTCACAAACTTCACCAACACTCCACGCAGGCCTCCGAACGCTGTCAAACAACCAGAAAACTTCCCGCGGGGAAACCAGGTCATCACAATCTCATCAATTTTAATTCATTATAAATTTACATCTCATGCAAACCATCGCATCATATGCACCCATATATCGCATATATATATAAAAAATAACTACCGGTGATGATCATGGATTTTAATTTGATTCGGGCCTGAGCCACCAGGCCGGAATCGGGTCAGAGGGTATTACACACAAAACTTGCTCTGCATCTTGATCAGATTGGAGTAGATCAACTCTTGTCGGCTCCCTCGATCAATATTTGGTCCAAACTTGATCTGCACCGCATCAACGCTTGAATGGAACAAATCGTCATGGAATCTGAACTACCCCTTTATCCTTTAATTTTGCAACAATTACAATACAACCCATAATAATAATGAGACACGCAGATCTCCAAATTACATAATTTAATTGGTGCACGCAGGCACTCAAAATAAATCTAACACTGGGTCCTTATTAAATTACACCCATTCACATCATCACAAGGTTGCTATCCATGATCATCACCTCATACACATCACAGGCATATAATATAAAATAAAATTCTCTAATTCGATTTCTAATTAATTGGGTTTCAATTAATTTTAAATTGCGATTTTGCACAAAGCAACCACAAGGCGCGCATGATCACATCATGTAAATACGTTCAAAACACATTGCGGTAAGCACGTGCAATGAAAGCCATGAACTAATCAATTAGTGTTGCTATACACTAACAATGCTAATTAATTAGAGCTTGCATGTCATCAATATGACGTGCGTCATATGCTAATTAATTAGAGCACGTTGACCTTGACCGCATGCATGACCGTAGTCACATGCTAATTAATTTGAGCACCATGACCGCATGCATGACCGTACATCATATGCTAATTAATTAGAGCACCTTGACCGCATGCATAATTAATTAGTGTTACAAAACAATCAAAACAATATATTCAAAACAACCTTCATTGTTTTGATTTCGATCGTTCCAGAAAATCCAATCAACATCGAAAAAGAGATTAGATCTAAAACAAACGATGAGGGTGGCTCTGATACCACTATAAGAAAAATACGGATATGCGCAGCGGAAGAAAGAAACGCAATTAAAATTTTTTCTTAAACCAAGATCACCTCATGTTTTGTTTTAGATCGTAAAAAGGTAATCTAATTGATCTCATCAATTAGGATTTAATTTTTACCTTGCGCGGGTCGAGATCACCGCGAAGCCGACGATCGTTGGTAAAAATTGTTCGTCCTTGATAGCCGCGCACGCACCCGGCCTCTACTTGTGTCCACACGGAATCACGCCCTTGATCGAAAAATCGATCACCTTGATTCGCGATCCGATCACGAATTAATTCTTGCGTCGATGTAAGGAGGATGAATCAATCTTCTAATTGTGCTAGCAATCTTCTGAAGATCGAGAACGATTAATTATGGAGGACTTTAGGAAGAGGGAGAGGATAGGCGGCTAGGGTTTTCTTATTTCTTTTTCTCTTTTTTTTTTAATATGT
This sequence comes from Tillandsia fasciculata, assembly GCA_029168755.2. Lineage (NCBI taxonomy): Eukaryota > Viridiplantae > Streptophyta > Magnoliopsida > Poales > Bromeliaceae > Tillandsia > Tillandsia fasciculata. Next base: position 15,559,251 of record CM054930.1, read on the forward strand.
CACATATGACATATATTTATAATGAGAAAACCCTAATCCTAATCGAATCCTAATCCGATTGGATTATCCATTATCCTTAATCGAATCCTAATCCGATTGGATTATCCATTATCCTTAATCGAATCCTAATCCGATTGGATAATCCATTATCCTTAATGTGTAACATTTACACATAAGTCCTCCAAATATTTACTAACGATTAGCAAATACACCATGCAACTTTTGCACTTAAATACCTCTAATTTACAATAATTGCAAATTAGTCCTTTTACTAATAAATTAGTAAACTTTAGTATTGTGATTATAATTAATCCATTCTATAAACTTCTTCATCATCTCCTTGATATCGATCATGCGCGATTCCTTATGTGTGTGACCTAATAGGTTCAATTCTGTCTGGTAGTGAGATATGATGCGATCCCCATCGACATCATCATCGAAACTCCTTTTGATGGATCAAACACTTTTGATTCTTCCATCGGATAATAATTATTCGCCTATAATTATTCTTATTGGTTCCCACAATCCACCAGTGACGCCTAGCAGCATATGGTGGCAATCCAGTCAGAAGTGAATATTGGACTGAACCTCAAGATGCAGTTACCGTACAATACAATCCTTCTATCGCATAGTCCCAACTGAGTGGAGGTCATGGAATACTCGTCAAACCCCATCACCCGTTATATGACAAATTTGATAGGACAGAAGCTCATATGGAAACACCTTTCCATGAACCATATTACCCCGGCCGAGGATTTCTGAGCTTTGCCTTACAAATAGCATAGGACTAATTATCTCTCTACCGAGAGCAATAGATCCCCTATAAACAAACACCCATTCCTAATATGAACCGACTGCAGCCAACATATACTACTAAAACCCGTGACTAGGATCAGAGTTTGCATAGTCAAACTACAGTAGCCTCATACTGAATGGCCGTGGTGTCGCAGGTCTAAGGATCAGTTGTACCACTGCAACATCGAATCAGTTACTGACGAAAGAGTAGACATCCAAGTAACTATTCGTAATTGGTCACGCTCAGTGCCCTTGTTCTATAACAACCACCTGCACGTTCGCTCCAGTGTCCCCACACTAATGACTTGAGACTCGTCATCCTAAAAGAGAGCGACACATACATCAATCTTGCCGGATCAATCATCGTCCCCATGATGATCCTCCGATTGAGAGCATTTATGACTTAATCACTAATAATGTGTATCTCAAATTCTTAACTCTTAAGAATATACATTATCATCTCATTAATTCAAAGGACGATTCATGGACACATCAAACATGAATGGCATAAAATGCCCAAATTATAATAAAGATCAAGTACAAATATGTCCCATATAACAAAATGCGTCAGCCTGATAGGCTTTTGGGGCATACAACCAACAATATCCCAGGAAGCTCTGCCGGGAATACGTCGGGATATTCCCTTACGACCGGGATATCGGATGAAGAGGGGGTGGGTCGAGCCGCTAGATCCACCGAGGCCAGATAGGCTACGCACCCACCTGCTATCAGCTTCCTAGCTCGCAAAGCGGAGATGACGTTCAAGAAGGATGTACTCTTACATGCCAGGTAAACATGTTTCGGAAACCCGGGCTTCTGTAGATGTCACGCCCCGGGGGTTTCATTAAGCAGAAGATCTAAATTTGCGTATATATATATTTTTTTTGAAACCAAACTCCCCCGGTGCATGCCCAGACCCGCCGCATATACAAATTCACTCTGCAAACAGACAGAGTCTCCTTTGTATATGCACGGCGTCCTGTCTACGTTGTACACCTCATACAAGCTTTAACCACACTAGACCGATTGCCGAACACATACTACGATTTTCTGTAATATACAATCAATTTCCACAAGTAATAAGGAGGCCGGCAATTTTCGAAAGGATAAAACCACAGGATTTTGAAAGCGATGCCCACCCGACATCAGGTTTTATTAAAGCTATTTTTGTAACCACATAAATCTATAGAATTTGTAAACGGTGCTCATACTGCACCCCCATTTTGAAAACAGTTTTCACAACGGTTTCCTTGTTCATTATTTGTAGTTTAAAAGCGGCCAAGCCAAGAGATAAGAACAAAACACATATCCAAAAGAGCTATCGAATAGCCCAACATCCACATCGATCCCACGGGGGTATCGCGATCTGCAACTAGCTATAATGCGTAATGAAATGAACGGGGAAGGTAGAGTAAATCGTATCTGTAGCCCCAAAAGGGCAGAAGATCTCTCACGCGGCCTCACCCACGCCCTAGCACTTGCCCCCGGACGGGCCAGACGAACCTGTCACAGAGTGGGAAGTCAGTGACCAGAAATAATAACAAAAGCAACAATGCTACAGTAAAGCAAATCACGATAAAACCCAGAGCAATCACAATGAAGAACACTGTGCAAACCACACAATGAAGAACCCCGTGCATACCAACCAATGGAGAACCTTGTGCAGACAAAACCGGCCACCTCCCCCGGCAACCACACCGAGCACCTGCCTCGGAACCCCTGCCGAGCACCTGCCTCGGCCGCCGAGCACCCGCCTCGGCATAACCGCTCACAACCCCCACCCACGGGGGCCCCCATTACGTCACCATCACGTGGGGTACACGGGTCAACGTACCACTTTTCTGAAAAAGCACACCCTTGAGGTGGCCAAACCGCCGGTGTGCGTGCAGCAATCTCGAGCCTCGACCGAGCACCAACCTCGGTTAACCAAATCGAGCACCAACCTCGGTAAACTAGACCGAGCACCTGCCTCGGCCATCTCCCAGAACATGGTGTGTCGTCGAGCACAGCGACCCTTAGTCGCCATAAACGTGGTGATAATAAATACATAAGCATAAACGGGGGTTAGCAACATTTTAACGTGTCAAACTGTCGAAAAAGGAACCCAATAACTGAACCCAATATCGAGCACAGCGACCCTTTGCTCTTACCAATTGTCCTCATTTCCCGACTCAATAACTGTCGGAAAAGGAACCCAACTTTCGACGTCCGACTGGTCACACTGTTCATCGTCCTCATCCCTAGCATGCTCCAAACAATCCAACTGTTGTTCGGAGGGGCGATCTGCCCATCTAGTCTTCCACCACAACGTTCATTAAACCCGGAGGTCCACGTCACCCCTTACAAGATAAAAATAACAATAACGGAAACATGCACAAAGATATTCCAAGGGGTATCCACCTGGAACGCGAAGAAGAAGGTGTGCGGAAAATTCCAGTTAAAACACTCCCACCCTGTGCCCGAAAAAGCTACAGTAAGGAATAATGTTAAAAACATCGTCGCGATCAAAAACACTCAAAAAGGGGATGAAACGGGACAAAAACGGAGCTTCCGGACTCTCCGGCTGCAGTCTGGTGCACGGGTCCAGGCGTGGACCGGGTCCACGACAGGAAGCGGCGGCGGCACAGACCGGGTGCACCGCACGGTGAGCTGCTGGAGCACAGCCTGCATCGCGGACCGGGCTCACGACTACAGTGCCTGCGGCGGCAGACCAGGCGCACGCCACTGCGGTGCGCCGTTGCGGCTTGGGCCGGGCCGCGCACGGGCTGAGGTGCGCGCCGGGTCCACGCGGTGGGGCTGTGAAGGCCTACACTGGGTGCACGCCCGACCGGTGGACCGCGCGACCTGGCGCACGCATTCGTGCGCCGGGTCCGCGCCCCTGTGTCCGGAAGCGGTGCGCCGGGTGCACACCGTGCCCTGTGGACCGCGCGGCCTGGCGCACGCATTCGTGCGCTGGGTTCGCGCCCCCTGGGCCCGGGAGCTGTGAGCCGGGTGCACGCCGGGCCCTGTGGACCGCGCGGCCTGGCGCACGCATTCGTGCGCCGGGTCCGCGCCCCCTAGGCCCGGGAGTCGTACACCGGGTGCACGCCACGCCCCGTGGACCGCGCAGCGTCTCGGTCGTGCAGGGATGAACAGTAGCCCCCATTTCGCCCCCCGCGGCTCAGGTTGCGACCCCGCGACCCCGGCGACTGCGGCGACGACCCCGTGGACACGACAATGGCGGCGGCGGCCTCCCGTTTAACGACGGCGGCGGCGGCCTCTCGTTCAACACCTCGTATTGCCCACGACAACGACAAAAGGAAAACCTCATACCGAAAAACCGGGAAGACCCGAACCGCTCACCTTATTTTCGCCGGTGAGGGAGGAAGAAAGAGGATCGTCCGCTCTCGTTCGCCTGGTTCCGCAGTGCGGTCGTCATTCTTTCTCCCCGTCTCGTCGCCTCGGTTCCTCACGCCCACGATTAAAACGAGAGAAAATATGAATTGGGGTTCCCCTTTTTCTTTCTTAAAAGCGCCGCCTTAATCCCTAACCGTCAAGAGAAAAACCTAGGAGGAAAAACCCCACGGCCCCCGGTTTTAAAGAAACCCTAAAATAACCGGAACAAAAACTGGCGGCTAAGATTGTCTCGGAAAGCGTGTCAATCGCTCGCACGGATCCCGGAGCGCCTAAAAGGGGTCCAAACTTCAAAATTAAATTCTGGGAGATCCCGGGGTCGGAATTTAAATCCGATCGCACCACCGTTCACCGTTTTGCGAGCTCTACCACCTAAAAATACTCGCAAACCCCAACGATCAGCCCAAAAATTCTCGAATTTCAACCCCCCCTTAACAGCCGAAAATATTAAATTAGGACCCAAAACGAAAAACCGAAAGGTCGAGGTACCTCCCAAAAGATAAAATAACCCACTGACATAAAAAGATAAAAAGTCCGATCACAGCAGGTTCCCGTCTGATCGCCTCGAAAAGCGTGCCAGCCATTTAGCACGGATTTTGATGCACCACTCAAAAGCAAACGCTTTGACCCCCATTCCGGGAGATCCGTAAATCGGAATCCGAATCCGTTCGCTTTGCCGTCCTCCGTTTTTCGAGCTCAATCGCAGAAAAATACTCGCGATCCTGGCCAGCCCATTGCAGAAAACACAGTGAAAAGTTTTCCTAACAGTCCCGTCAAAAATAAAAGGGAGGCATACGAGGGCAAGGGGACGCCAGGACTCTACATCACTCACCACTTAAAAGAAGTTTCGTCCTCGAAACTTAATCCTGGTCCGCAACGAGTAAATCTAGGTAGCACTCCCTCTTCTCTGACGCCAATTCCCAAGTCGCTTCACATTCTTCCTGGTTGCTCCACAGCACCTTCCCATAGGGGATCGTCCGGTTGCGCGGTCCTTTTTGTCCTCACGTAGTAAGATCCGCACCGGTGTTCCGTCGAAGCTCAAGTCCTCTTCCAAGCTCAAAAGCCGTGACCATCCATCACCCAAAAATCAAGTACGCAGGTTCAGAGCACATCTTTGAGAATCCGGTTCACTCGCTCGGCTGTCCATCGGTCTAGGGTGAAACGCCGTGCTGAAGTGTGGTTTAGTCTCCAGAGCTCGTTGCAGACTTGCCAAAGGTTCGACACCCGCCGTGTGTCTCTGGTCCTTCAAAATTCTGCTCGAGGTCCTCGTACATCTTCGTGTCGCCTGGGTGTGCCGCGAAGGGAGCGCAGTGCGCCTCTGGCAGTAACTCTTTCTTCAATACTGGCAGCTCGGGCACGCAAATCCGCCCCAGAAACGTATCAGGTCGTTCGCACTCGCCGAAAAGTTGTTGGCGTGGTCCGAGGGGTCTTGTCTCGAATAGCTGTATCCGTACGCCCGTTTACTGCCTTCTAGGATTTCCCTAATGGGGTTGACTCGACCATTAAGGACAAGGGTCGCGCGACCGTACCGGTCCTGCTAAAGAATCGCGCTTATCGATTTTTCCTCGATTTGACCCTTCCTGCTCAAGAGATTCGCTACTACACTTGCTTCTCGGGGTGATCCCCGGGGGTGATACTGAATGGACGGGTTGAGTCCTTCAGCAACTCCAACCAACGCCTCTGCCACGAAACAACTATTCCTATGTGAACCAAGCTTAAGGCTCAGGCGACCCGAAACACATCACGATGGATTCCAAAAGGTGGTGTCTCCAAAGCTTTAAAGCGAAGACGACTGCTGCCAATTCCGAATCGCGTGTCGGGCAGTTCCGCTCACATTCCCTGCGATTCCCGTTGCTGACACAATGTGCCCCAAAATGCCCACTTCGCGAAGTCAGATCTCATATTTCTTAGACTTAGCAAACAGCTTCTCGCGGTGGGTTGAAGAGGTCACCGATCCTGGGCTTCTTCTTCATTGTATCCTTGTTCATCTTCCTGTAGTTGATGTGCCGTCGTAAGATTCTGTCCTTCTTTCGCACGAAGAGAACGGGTGCGCCCCCAAGGCGACACCCTCGGCCTGATGAACTCCTTGTCTAGAATGTCTCCTAGTTGCGCCTTGAGTTCCCTCAATTCCGCAAAACCTAATCAGTAAGGCGCCTAAGTGATAGGTTGCGTGCTTGGTAGAAGCTTGAAGGGGATGACGACCCCTCGCTCGGGGGTATCCCTGACAATTCAGGTAGGAAGACGTTGGAAGTAATCCTTACAACCGGGGTGTCTCCGAGCGATGCAGAGGGTCGGGTCGCTAGGCCCGGAGAACCAGGTAACTACACCTCTGCCTGATACCTCGTAAACCGAACCCTGCCCGGCACCACGTCGCATTCCCGTTTCCCGACTTGGAGTTTCCCGTCATGACACCACCGATCCGCAGGCCACCTCTGCCCGCGCTGAGCAGACAGCAACAAGGGTCTCGCGACGCGTCGAGGTACCCCAGTCATACCCCCCCACCCCAAAAGTCCAACACAACTAACCTGACTACAAGGGAGAGACCACACTAACACCCTTACGAGGCTCCATGAGGTGCCAGCTAAGCAGGCTGGGTTACTAACTACCAGGAAAACTCCCCTGAGAGCAACGAGCTCTCCCGTCACCAACACGAACCGCTCCCACCCGTCACCAACACGGGCCACCTCCACCCGTCACCAACACGAGTCGCAGGCTCGGAGCATACTCCCCGTCCCAGATTACCCACATCAACGGTCCGTCCGGTCGGGGCAACGGTCAAAACTAAGGTTAGGCTTCAGCTCTAAGGCCTGCCTCAAGGTCTACCCCACAGAAAGGGCTGCGTATAAGACATCCTAGTCGAAAGTGACCCGTGCCCAAGCTCCAAGCCGTCGACAGATCCCCATGACCCACACCTGCCTTACAAGGTCCACGACCCAAAAACACTCGCAACTAAGTCTCATGGTCATGCCCTGGTCACGGAAAGCTGGCGACAAAGCTCACAAGGTCGGGTCCTACCTTCGTCCCAGCACCGATGGGGTGCGAGATTCTGATTAACCGCTAACGCTCGGTGTTACGGCTTTTTGGTGTTGGCACATTTCGTGAGTCAAGTCAGTAAGTTGAGTCGGAGTCTTAAAGGGATCATTTTGTCAAATCAGCCTTCGAAGACTCGTTGAAGATTCAACATGAGCCCAAGTCAACTCTCAGGTATGATTAAATATAGCTCATGGTGATTAAAGTTCATTTATAATCATTGGAAACAGAAAATTAATGAAAACCGGTTTTAGGAACTTGGTTTTAACTTATAACTTGTTTTAAGTTTGGACTCCGGTACTGGGTTTGCTTTGGATAAAGTTTATCTTGGAAAAATCAGTTTTTACATTACGTACCGGAACCACACTTGAAGTTCCTCTAACCCGACACAGAATTTTCTGTAAATTGCATTGCGTACCGGAACACGGACTCGCGTACCGGAACACAATAGAAAAATCTGTGTTTTGCACCATTGCGTACCGGAACACTATATTTGGTACCGGTACACAATGCCCTCTCGGGAAAAGTTTCCTAAACCGACTCTAATATGTTTCCAAGGGCTATAAATAGACATTTAGGGTTTCTCAAGAACGTGGGTTCAATACCGATCAATTTATAAAACACTTGAGAGCAACCCTAGAGGCTAGGTTTTTATCGTTCTTCTTTATAGCCTCTTTTAGGTCAATTCGACGGTTCTTCCAAGATCTATCTTTTGTCGAATTGATCTAATCTTTGCTTAGAAATTTTTCCCTTGGATCTTCATTGATAATCTAAGCAAAGGATCACCATCGAAGCCAATATTCTTACCGGCTGAGTTTGCGTCGTGGATTCGACGTGGCACCGTGGATTCGGTGTGTTGAAGGCGTTTCGTGGATTCGAAACGTGTGCTCGTGGATTCGAGTGGCGTTCGTGGATTCGAACGTGTGCAGTGGACGTGCAAACGGTGGAGCGCAAGGTCCGAAGAATTGAAGGAGGGGTTGAATCCGTGGAGACGGTAATCACCTTGTTATTCTTCGTTTCTTAGTGGATTGTTATTGCGTGGACATCCAACCGGTCAGCGCAAGGTCCGAAGAAGTTGAAGGAGGGGTCGAGTCCGTGGAGTCGGTAATCACCTTGTTATTCTTCAATTCTTAGTGGATTGTTATTGCGTGTTGGTCCCGTGGTTTTTCTCCTGGATTGGAGTTTCCACGTAAATCTCGGTGTGTTGATTTTTATTTTCCGCATTATTTTTTATTTTTGCACTGAGATTGGTTTTTATAATATTACACCTATTCACCCCCCTCTAGGTGTTTGATAGTACCTATTTAGATCCTTGTGGATCCTAAATAACTCTACAATTGGTATCAGAGCGGGTTTTAGGTTTATCTATCATAATGGGTGAAAGTGGTAATATTTTTAGACCTCCTCTTTTTGATGGGACCAATTATGCATATTGGAAAATGCGGATGAGAGCTTTTCTCATCTCTATTGATGAGCGGGTATGGCAAACCGTTGAATACGGTTGGGTGCATCCTGTTGAGGAAGTAGGAAATTCTACTACCCCAAAACCTCGCTCTAGATGGTCTAAAGAGGAAATCGAAAGATCTTCTTACAATGGGAAAGGTATGAACGCTTTTTTAATTCTCTTTCCTCGACTGAGTTTACGAGAATTTCCGCGTGTGAAACCGCGAAGGAAATTTGGGATATTCTCAAAATTACACATGAGGGTACTAATCTTGTAAAAATTCAAAAGCTCCAGATGCTTACAAGTCAATTTGACTCTATTCATATGGAAGAGCATGAATTGTTTACAGATTATTACACTAGACTTCAAGATGTAATTAATACATGTGCTAATTTGGGAGAAAAGATCCCGGAGTCGAAAATTGTAAGAAAGATTCTTCGGACTCTTCCGGAACGGTTTAGGGCAAAGGTTACCGCCATTGAAACCGTTAGTCATCCGGATGAGATGAGTGTAGAGGAATTAGTAGGTGCTTTACAAACTTATGAGATGACTTTTCCTACTAATCAAAATTCTTCCAAGTCTTCTTCTAAGCTTACAGGTATTGCATTCAAATCAACAAAGGAAGAAGATGACGAATCAAGTTCCGACGATGAAATCTCTTTTGCCGATTTTGAAGAACAATTGGCGCGGATCACAAAGAAATTTCGTCGGAAATTTTGGAAGAATCGAACCGATGGATCTTCATCCACGAAACCATCTAAAGGATCATCGGGTTCTAAATCCTCTAAACTCAAAGGCGTTGCAAAACCTTCTAAAGAAAAAGAAAAAGATGATTTCGAAGGGGAAATCCGATGCTATCGATGCAAAGGCTACGGCCATATTTCAACGGATTGTCCTTCTAAGAAATCATACAAAAAGAAGGCTTTGCAAGCAAAAACTTGGGACGATTCTAGTTACGATGAATCGACCTCAAGTGAAGAGGAAAAAGAAAAAATTGTTGCTTCTCATGCCTCTCAAATTCCCTCTTCTAATTTGTGTTTATCATCTTTAGTCACTGACTCTATTCCTTTGATTTTGCATGAAACATCAACATCCGGCGGAGAGTCATCAAGTGAGGGGGAGTCGGACGAAGAAGAACTCGTTGAGGCATACCAACAACTTCTTGCGGAATCAAAGAAGATGGCCAAACTTAACAAGAAGTTGAGGAAGCAACGACAAGAAGTTCAAGACGAGAATCAAGCTTTAAAGATCAAACTTCATGATCTCGAGGAGGAACATGGACGGGTTTTAGACAATAATAGAATCCTCCAAGAAAATCTAAACCAATCGGAGACAAACGCTAAATCATATATGGACAAGGTTGGTTTTCTAGAAAAGCAGTTTGAGGAGATTCATGTCACCAACCAAGCTTTGACCAAGCAAGTTCATGAACTTAAATCCGACATACAAAGGCTTTCAACCGGTTCCAAGAAACTTAATTGTATGTCCGGATTAGGTCAAGCAAGCAAGGTTGGTTTGGGATTTAAAAAGGACCAAACTGCACATGCTTCAAGTTCCACAATGAAATCGAAAGGAAGGACATGTCACCTTTGTGGACTTGAAGGACATTTGGTGAAGGTTTGCCCGAAAAAGAGAAAGAAAAATCCTTCGGCAACTTCATCTACGGAGCGGACTCAACGGAATCAAAAGACACATCAAGCCAAAGGAGTTCACTCAACCCACCAAAGGTCCGAGCCACAATATCAATCATTCAAGTGGATCACTGCAAGGCAAAGACCTAAGGTGGATCAACAGTCAAAGCTACCAACCCCCGGGCACAATGAATCAAGACAACCCAAGATCCGACGATTTTGGATTCGGAAAGGTGATATCTTTCCTTGTCTTAAGTTCTAATTAGCTTATGACTGTATGTAATGCTTTGATTGGTTTTCCCTTCATATTTTTCTTAATCTTTGCATTACATGTTTTTCAATGCTCTTTGTTTTTATACTTTGTTTTTGAACAAAAGGGTTTTTATTGAACAAGTGCATTGAATAAAAAGGGTTTCACGTTCATTCACTCCAAATTAATTTTGTATGGATTATCAACTTTACTCCATAATCATAATCTTGAAGATACTTCATTATAGGAGTTTTTGATATTATAAGCATCAAATTTTAGAAATCATGTGTGATCTTTAGATGCTTAATCTATCTCGGTTGTGTGAATTCATTGTGATAAACGTGAGACAACCGATAGACTGAAATTTGGGATTTAATTCTTTCACGTAAGAGATTGCCTTCTTACAAGGGTAAAGAAATGAATTATAAAAGATGTGGAAAGAGTTACATCCGAAAGGAGTGTGAAAACTACCACCACATGTTGGAAAGAGCTACCACATGTTATGGATGTTTGGAAAATATTTTATGAGAATTTTTAGTTGAAGCATTCGGAGATTTAAATTCAAAGTTCTTATTTTGAACAATCTCCTGGTTGGTATAAGGTGGGATAGTTAAAAAGATGCTCAAAGAGCCACCCTTAGGTACTTTAGTGCTTATCTCAAATTTGAAAGGGTAGAATTCAAGATTGATGTCATTTGGAAAATCTCCGTAAGTCATCTTTGTAAATCCGTTACATCTTGATAGAGTTTGGATCTCAAGATTATTTTTGATGACTTGTGTTTGATGAATATAACATGAAAAACGGTCTATAATGTTTTACCTTTATTTTTCATGATTTTGGAGTAAATCTTTTTAATTTTTATAATTAATTGGATTGAATGACATCTATGTGAATTCATTGTTTTTCAAAGCACTTAAATGGATTTCTTGATGGTATACAAATCGGTATTTGAAAAGATTTCAAAATTTGGATTTGTTTCAAGAAATTTTTGCTTTTTGGCTCTGTTGTTCCGGTACCTGCTTTTTAGTACCTGAAAATCCAATCCGGATTAGAAAATCCAATCCGGATCCCGAATGTGAATTTTTCTGGTTTTTCACTTGCGTACCGGTACTACTCTTTTAGTACCGGAACTACATTGCGGATCCGGATTACCCCCTGTTTTACAATCCGGAACCCGAACGAAGGTTTTTCGGTTTTTACACTACGTACCGGTACGCGACTTCTTGTACCGGTACGCGATCTGGAATTCCTTATATTCCGAAACAACAATGTTTTTATTTCATCTCTCCCACTTCAAAACCCTCCCTCTCTCTCTCTAAAACATCTCTAAGGGGTTTTTCTTCAAGATCAAGAGATTTGTTGCTTTGATTTGTAAGTTTCTTCATGAATCTTGCTTTCTTTTGCTTCAAAACCCTAGTTTTTAGGTTTTGATGTTTATTTTGGGATTTATGAGTTGATCCTTACTCCAAATGAAATCTCTTGCTTAAATCACTCTTAATTCATGTTTAGAACATATTTGGTTGCTTTCTATCTAATTAGATTCATGTTTCCATGCTTATTTGATTGAATCTAACATTTTTATATGTTCTTAGTATATAAGAAAATTGAGAATTAGGGCTTTTTGATGTAAATGAATTTTGAATGATGAATCATCACTTGTGACATGTTTAGAATGTTTCTTAGACATGTTTAAGCCTTTCTATAAGATCAAATCATAGTGCATTGTGTTCTTTGTAGGAAATGGCATGTTCATGGCTTCTTGCACTAGTGATCTTAATGGCCACTGGAAGTGGACGTGGTCGTGGTTCTGGAAAGAAAAAGGCTACCAAACGATCACGCAACGAGGATTCAACTAGCTCAGATTCTGAAAATTCCTCAGAATATGAAGAAGAAACAGTTCAAGGAAAAGGAAAAGCACCTATGGCTCCACGGAAAAAGAAGGGTGCGGATTCTCCTCCGCGTAGAAGTACCGGTGGACCGGTAATACGCGACCGCTCTCAACGGAGATCTAATGTTGATGAAAGTGAACCGCATGTGAGTGCAAAACGCCGTGCTAGATTTGCAAACCGCACATGCATTGGAGAGCGACACGTGAACTTTAATGAGCTATGTCGTGAGGTGCCAGACTTTGCAAGGATTTTGGAACGAAGCCATATTCGGCCACTTGGCAGCGTTCAACCTAAGATGGGTTTTTGTGTGGAGATCATCAGGGAATTCTACATGCAAGGTAACATACTTCAAAAAGACCATGACACCGGGGCCTTCGTCTTTGAAACAACAGTTAGAGGCGTCAAGTTTGACATTACTCCAGCAGTAATTGGTGCAAACCTTGGATTAGCTGTTGACACTACTGGTCTTTATTATACTGATGGAAACTTCCTACATGATACCCATTGGGATATGGTTGTGGACTCTATTTGCAAGACAGGGACGCACACGAACAGATCATATGTTGAATCAAAGGACCTAAAACCAGAGTATCATATTTTGTCCTTAATCGTATGCTACAACCTATTGCCCACACTGGGGACCAAAAGGATTCGATGGGATCGATTGTTACTTCTCTTTCTCCTTGGTCACCCGGAAAGTGCAAATGGAATTAACACCAACATTCCATTTCTCATTTGGCAGCAGATGGTGCATGTCATTGAAGGATCTAGACAACGTGACCTTCTACCGTATCCGATCTTGATTACGCGTATTCTGGAAGATCACGGAGTGGACATTACTTGTGCCAAATATGATTATGGCTTGGGGGCAATTGATGGAATCACTTTAGCCAAGTCAATTAGCACTTTGAAGACTTTTGGGCATACAAAAGCCTATGCAAGTGAAGCGACAGTGAGTGCACCACCTCGTCAAGAATCTCCTGAACCAGATGAGGTTGTAACTCTTCAAACCCTGCATCGGGATGTTCGTTCACTAAAGAAAAGGATGGAGCAAAGGATGGAGCGAGGCTTCAAGAAACTTGAGAATAGCTTAAAGAAAATCTTCGATATTCTTGGATGCAAACATGATGATGTGGTCACTGGAGCAACTGCACCGAGTACATCTCACGGACCTACATCACATGAGGACGATGAAGATTCAGATCAGGATGAGTGATCTCTTTACCTTCTTGTTTTTGCTTTTTAGTTTCTTTTCACTTTGTGTTGAACAAGAAATCTAATGGGCATGTAACTAAGAACTTATCCTTCTAGTATGTTCTCTTTTTGTTTCTATTAACTGTTTGACAATTTGTGACAAAAAGGGGGAGATGATCGTAGGGGGAGAACACGATCACAAAGGGGGAGAACATGGAGAACATGTTGGAGATGCTCAAAATAGGGGGAGACATCAAAATAGGGGGAGACATTGAAAGAGCCGAAAAACAAAAGAACCAAAAGGAAGACGGATCAAATGTAGGATTTTAATTTCTAACGACTAACATTTGATTTTGTTTGGAGTTTTGTTTTGCAGGAATTACATCACTTTAAGACTCCAAGTCCTAAGTCATAGAGTTTGTTCTAGGACTGTTTGGTTCAAATGTATTTTGTATTTATTGGATCTTTCACGCAAAGAAAATCAATGTTCTGGTGATGACATTGAATTTCGATCTTTTGGTTTAAGATGAGTGACTTGAGAGTTTTTATGTATTTTTGGGTTTTGTCACGAAATTGCCAAAGGGGGAGATTGTTACGGCTTTTTGGTGTTGGCACATTTCGTGAGTCAAGTCAGTAAGTTGAGTCGGAGTCTTAAAGGGATCAATTTGTCAAATCAGCCTTCGAAGACTCGTTGAAGATTCAACATGAGCCCAAGTCAACTCTCAGGTATGATTAAATATAGCTCATGGTGATTAAAGTTCATTTATAATCATTGGAAACAGAAAATTAATGAAAACCGGTTTTAGGAACTTGGTTTTAACTTATAACTTGTTTTAAGTTTGGACTCCGGTACTGGGTTTGTTTTGGATAAAGTTTATCTTGGAAAAATCAGTTTTTACATTGCGTACCGGAACCACACTTGAAGTTCCTCTAACCCGACACAGAATTTTCTGTAAATTGCATTGCGTACCGGAACACGGACTCGCGTACCGGAACACAATAGAAAAATCTGTGTTTTGCACCATTGCGTACCGGAACACTATATTTGGTACCGGTACACAATGCCCTCTCGGGAAAAGTTTCCTAAACCGACTCTAATATGTTTCCAAGGGCTATAAATAGACATTTAGGGTTTCTCAAGAACGTGGGTTCAATACCGATCAATTTATAAAACACTTGAGAGCAACCCTAGAGGCTAGGTTTTTATCGTTCTTCTTTATAGCCTCTTTTAGGTCAATTCGACGGTTCTTCCAAGATCTTTCTTTTGTCGAATTGATCTAATCTTTGCTTAGAGATTTTTCCCATGGATCTTCATTGATAATCTAAGCAAAGGATCACCATCGAAGCCAATATTCTTACCGGCTGAGTTTGCGTCGTGGATTCGACGTGGCACCGTGGATTCGGTGTGTTGAAGGCGTTTCGTGGATTCGAAACGTGTGCTCGTGGATTCGAGTGGCGTTCGTGGATTCGAACGTGTGCAGTGGACGTGCAAACGGTGGAGCGCAAGGTCCGAAGAAATTGAAGGAGGGGTTGAATCCGTGGAGACGGTAATCACCTTGTTATTCTTCGTTTCTTAGTGGATTGTTATTGCGTGACATCCAACCGGTCAGCGCAAGGTCCGAAGAAGTTGAAGGAGGGGTCGAGTCCGTGGAGTCGGTAATCACCTTGTTATTCTTCAATTCTTAGTGGATTGTTATTGCGTGTTGGTCCCGTGGTTTTTCTCCTGGATTGGAGTTTCCACGTAAATCTCGGTGTGTTGATTTTTATTTTCCGCATTATTTTTTATTTTTGCACTGAGATTGGTTTTTATAATATTACACCTATTCACCCCCCTCTAGGTGTTTGATAGTACCTATTTAGATCCTTGTGGATCCTAAATAACTCTACACTCGGTCCCAACCCGTTGCCCCCCCCAAGCACCGGGCATCGAGTCGAGCGGTAAAACTCCAAACCAAACAGCGACACCCCCACTAGGGAACTCTAGGCTCAAGGCCTACTAAGACAACGGTCTCCAGGCACGATCGACTATCCATCTGAAACCTATCGGGTCAAAGAGAAAACCTGCAGCAAAAATAGCGAGAAAGACCTGTCCAAAAAGGTTGCCTAGGTTTCCAGGCGCACTCAAGGTAACATGCGCTCACCCACCGGTAGGACAACCTAAACGGCCCTCTTGTGCAGAAGACGGGAACCCAACCCAAGGCTACACCCTCACAACTCCCTTAAAAGAGCTACTGGCATCACCCAGCGTCAAAAGCTAAACCCCCCCCCCAAATAGTCGCCGCTAACGCGCACCTGTGCGAAGCGAGACACGGTCTCTCTAACCAGAATCGAGCCCAAATGGACAAGATTTACTAGCCCTGGGGGTCTCCTTTTTCAATCCAAAGGGGCACCCCAAGACCCCCATTGCGACGATCTCTACAACCATCGCAGTGACTATAGTAAAAAGCCGAACTATGGATAACAACCGTAGGGGAAGAGTCCTCGCTCCCACCCCTGCCTTGTCCAAGATGCAAAGCGGATCGGCCGACTACCCGCTGTAGCCTAACACCAGAAGACCCAGAAGGTACTATTTTAGGCAAAAGGCTAACCAGTTACTCACGACCGACAAAACGGCCGACACACTAACAAACACCGGTGGGTTACACTACCACCCGCCACCAGTACTAACGATGACCAGAACGTCGGCGGAGGAAAGGGGGTTCGGGAGAACGAAAGCCGGCGCTACGATCTGCGGTGCTAACAGCCGCAGCAAGTGCATGAACACCGTCAGCAGACCCACCGTGTCCGGTACTGGTTGCCTAATCCACCGATTCATAGCGACCGTCAAGGCCCCGTTGGCAGTCTGCCCCGACCGCAACCTCCAAGTTAACTCGTCTACACTAACACATCACCCGAGCTAGCCCAAAAACACCGACTTAACAATCCCGCACTCTCGCATCTCTACGCATCTATGCCTTGATCATTTCATTGGTTAGTAGCTAGTGATGATATGTCACGCCCCCGGGGGTTTTTGAGTCATGTGAAGCGGAAAAACGTGTCTATTTTTTTTTCTTCTTTTTAATAAGGAAACATAATCTTCAACCCCGGTGCGTGCCAGACCGCCACATACGCAAATTCACTCTGTCCACGGACAGAGTCTCCTTTGCATATGCACGGCGTCTTATTTACAACATGTCATTCAATCACAAATATTATGCATCAATTCCCAACCAACAACCATACCGTAGACGTTCACCATCAATTATAGCAAGTTAATTAAGCGGCATCACTGTTTGGAAAGGATAAAGCCCAGAGTTGAAAACCCGTGCCCACACGGCACTTCATTTTGAGAAAACATTTTCGCAATCCTTTAACTCATCATGAAAACATGCCGCACATAAGAACACTACTAATAGTATCATACTATAACCTGCACCTCATCCACAGAGCTAATACAAGTTCACAACTAAGCCATCCACAAGCAAAATAAAGATTCATGCATAAGGAAATGAGTTGGAGTCAAAAGAATCAAGATAACCAAGTGTCCGACTACGGTCCTCACTACGCAGTCCCACCGTCACCCCGGCTGACGCACCTAATAGCAGTACCTGTCACGGAGTGGGTAACGTCAGTGACAAACAAAGTAGATGTCTAATAGTAACAAGAAGGGAAAACAAACCGAATACACCGAGTACCCCGTAACCTTTCGTTAAACCCCCTGTGCATATTTTAAGCTGGGCACCAGTCCCAGAGTACCTGTCGGGGTGACTAAAGTCCCCCCTCGTGCACAAACACCTTTTTGATGCTTTAACCACTTCACGGGGCTAGTGCGGCCCCTATAGCAGCCGTGAAGAGGTCCTCACGGCTCCCACTCCTTTGTGAGGCACACGGGTCAAAAAGACCACTTTTCCGGAAAAGTACACCATGCGGTGGCCCGGTCCGCCAGTGTACGTGCAGCATCCGTCACCGGATTGCCAAAATTGGCGTGTAGTGAGCACCGCGACCGCAGCCGCTTAAATTGTCAGATAAAATATCTTTAATCGAAAGGTTAGCTTACCATCTACTTTGTTAGGTAAATTAAAGAATACTTTAATGGCGATAAATGCACTTACTGCACTTGTTGCACTTATGGCAACTCTACCCACCTGGTTGGAGAGAAGACGGGTCACCCGAGCCCTTTGCACTCTCCCGCTGCGCACCCGGACCTATATAAAGTCCGCACGGACACTAAGGTCAGAAAATATACTAACATATCGCAATAGAAAAATACCCCACATTATTATTTACAAAAGTCCGGCACCGTCCCGCTGTCCGGCGGGGCACCCATGCCTTGAACGGCCGTCACCGTCCGTCGGAGCCGCGCATGGCGGGGCTCCGCGGACGGCGTCCTCACAGCACCCAGCGCGGCGTTCGCGCGGTGCTCGTGCGGACACGGGTCCGCGCGGCGCCCGCGCGAACGCCCGCGCGGCGCCCGTGCGGCACCCCGCGCGGGTGCCCGCGCGGGGCCGCCCGCGCGGCACCCCGCGCGGGTGCCCGCGCGGCACCCCGCGCGGGGCCGCCCGCGCAGGGCCGCCCGCGCGGGCACCCCCGCGCGGGTGCCCGCGCGGCACCCCGCGCACCCCGCGGGTGCCCGCGCGGCACCCGCGCGGGGCCGCCCGCGCGGCACCCCGCGCGGGTGCCCGCGCGGCACCCCGCGCGGGGCCGCCCGCGCGGCGCCCGCGCGGCACCCCGCGCGGCACCCCGCGCGGGGCCGCCCGCGCGGTGGCCGCGCGGTGTCCGCGCGGCGCCCGCGCGGGTGTGACCCGCGCGGCGCCGCCGCCGCTTGCGGTGGCGCCCGGTCGTCCGTGTGTTTCTCCCCTTCACCCCGCGCGATGCCCTAGTGGCACCGCGCGCCTCCTTTGTCCGTTCCGTTCGTCTAACATAACTACGATGACGACGACGGTAACGGGGACGGGGGAGAAATTCAAGAAACCTAAAACGGGCGACTAGGAAAATTCGGAAAAATTATTAAAAAATATAAAACTAACCGGAGATCTTCGGGAAAGTGTCCGGTCACGTTTCTTGCCCTCGGGTCGGCGTTTGGGACGATTGGTTCCTTCTCCTTTCTCCGGTTATGGATCCGTTCTCTCTTTTCTCTTACTTTTCCTCACCGGTTGGGGGTTTCGGTAGCACGAAAGAGGAGGGTTTGAGGAGGCGGTAAAATAAGAATAGGGTTTCGCTCGGCGCTCGGTAAACAGGAGAATAAATAGTTCTCCCATTTACTTATCCAAAATCACGCCAAAAATCCCTTCGGATATTTTCGGTTCGATTAATTAATTTATTAATTAATTAATCCCTACCGATAACCCTATCTTTAACTTCCTTAATTTTACGTACGTAGGAAAACCCGAATCTCCCCGTTTCTATCTCTCACATAAATATCGGCTGACGGGATATTAAATCTTAAAATCTGACCACCGGTTATTTAATCACCTTAAATTCTGACCACCCGATTATTTAACCACCCTTATTAAATAATCAATCCCAATTGGATTCAAATTACCGATATTTAAATCAACCCTTTTTAAATTTTAGTCACCGATTATTTAATCACCTTTATTAAATAATCTTGTGGGAAACAAATCCCCGATTTAAATATCCCGATTTTATCTCTTATCTAATGCACGAGATAAAATCCCACAATTTAAATCCTAAATTAATTCGTACGTAGGAGGATTTAAATTTCCCTCACCGGATAATTAGTTAATTAATTAATTAATTACCCCTACGAGATAACCCACCTTATCTCTAACGGGTGCAAGATATTTTGCACGGTCCCCGATGCGTGACTAATTACCGCAACGCTAAGGATCCCGTTCCGGGAGATCCCGATATCGGATTTCGAATCCGATCGCACCGTCGGTCATCGTTTTTCGCGCTCTATTGCAGAAAAATACACACACCTAGTCCCGGCCGACTTAAGAAAATTAAATAAATTTTATTTCGCTTAAGGCCTAAGCGATTACATGTGAGTTCAAAAATACCCGAAGGGTCGGATCACTACACCACTCACACTTTATAAAAAGTTTCGTCCCGAAACTTAAACTCAAACCTCACTAAACAGTTCGGGAAAACATTCCCTCATTTTCGACTCCAGTTCCCACGTCGCCTCGCGCTCCTCGTGGTTGCTCCACTGGATCTTCACGTAGGGGATCGTTCGGTTGCGCAGCTTCTTGTCCTCTCTTGCCAAAATCCGCACTGGCGTCTCCTCGACGCTCAAGTCCTCTCGCAACTCAATGGTGGAGGCATCCAAGGCATGAGAGGGGTCAGCGAGGTACTTCCGGAGCATCGAGACATGGAACACGTTGTGGACTCGTTCGAGGTTCGGGGGCAGGGCTAACCGGTACGCCACCGGTCCCACGCGCTCTAGGATTTCGAACGGTCCTACGTATCTTGGGCTCAATTTCCCCTTTATGCCGAAACGTCGGTTTCCCTTGGAGGGTGAGACCCGGAGCAGCACGTGCTCGCCTACCATGAATTCTAAGTCTCGGCGTCTGTTATCTGCATAGCTTTTCTGTCTGCTTTGGGCGGTCAGCAGCCTTTGTTTAATTAATCGCACCTTTGCTTCGGTCTCCTCCACCAAATCTGGGCCCAGGAACTTTCGCTCGCCTAAGTCATCCCAGCATATCGGAGACCGACAGCGGCGCCCGTACAGTGCCTCGTACGGCGCCATCTGAATGCTGGCCTGGTAACTGTTATTGTAGGCAAATTCCACCAGGGGCAAACACCGTGCCCACCCTTCGCCCAAGTCCAGAACGCATGCTCGAAGCATGTCCTCCACGATCTGTATCACCCGCTCTGATTGTCCATCGGTTTGCGGATGAAAGGCTGTGCTGAAGTGTAACTTGGTTCCCATTGCTCGTTGTAGACTTCGCCAAAAGTTCGACACAAAACGTGTGTCTCTGTCCGACGTGATGGATGTTGGTACACCGTGCAACCTCACTATCTCGTCGATGTACGTTTGCGCCAGTCGTTCCCGAGTCCATGTCGTGTGTATGGGCAAAAAGTGGGCCGATTTTGTCAAACGGTCCACGATCACCCATATCGCATCGTGTCCCTGTGGCGACCTCGGAAATCCGGTTACAAAATCCATGGTAATCATGTCCCATTTCCACTCGGGCACCGGTAAAGGTTGCAACTTTCCTGCCGGCCGTTGATGTTCGGCCTTCACCCGTTGGCACACTAGGCAGTGCGCCACCAATCGCGTTACGTCTTCCTTCATTTTCGGCCACCAGAAGGTTTGCTTGACGTCTTTGTACATCTTCGTTCCCCCGGGATGCGCTGTATATGGGGCATTATGCGCTTCCCGCAGGATCTCCTCCTTGAGCTCCGGTAGATCCGGCACGCAAATTCGTCCCCGAAATCGTATCGTGCCGTCGGAGCTCACCATAAAGTCGCTCTCCTCGTCTGTGTTTATCCTACTTCGCACCAGCTGGAGCTGTTGGTCAGTCGATTGGCCTTCGAGAATCCTGTCCAGCAGAGTAGGTCTGACCACCAGCGTCAAAAGTCGTGCGACTGTCCCTGCCGGGACTACCTCTAGTCTTAATCGCGAAAATTCCGCAATCAGGCTGTCCTGCTGTGTAATGGCGCTTACATCTACCTCCACGGCCTGTCCTTTGCGACTCAAGGCGTCGGCCACCACGTTGGCCTTTCCCGGGTGATAGTGGATCGTCAGATCGTAATCCTTTAATAGCTCCAGCCACCGCCTTTGTCGCAGATTTAGCTCTCTTTGGGTGAAGAGGTACTTGAGGCTCTTATGATCCGAATACACATTGCAGTGTGCCCCGTACAGGTAGTGCCTCCAAAGCTTGAGCACAAACACCACCGCTGCGAGTTCCAAGTCGTGCACGGGGTAATTCCGCTCATACTCCTTGAGCTGCCTTGACGCATAGGCTATGACCTTTCCCCGTTGCATGAGCACTCCACCCAATCCATTCCGTGACGCGTCGCAGTATACTTCGTAATCCTCCCCAGGCTCTGGCAGGGCGAGAATCGGGGCTCGCGTCAACCTATCCTTAAGCTCCTCGAAGCTTCTTTGACACTTGTCCGTCCAGACAAACTTCTCCCCCTTTTTCGTCAAACGGGTTAGGGGGGTGGCTATCTTGGAGAAGCCCTCCACGAAGCGCCGGTAATACCCGGCTAATCCTAGGAAGCTTCGAATTTCCGTCACCGTGGTCGGTCGGGGCCAGTCCGTCACCGAATCTATCTTCTTTGGATCCACCGCGACTCCGGCCGCTGAGATCACGTGCCCCAAGAACCCGACCTCTCGGAGCCAAAACTCACACTTTTTGAGTTTGGCGTAGAGTTTCTGTTCCCGTAGGGTCTGGAGGACTGTGCGCAGGTGTTCTTCATGTTCCTCGTCTGTACGGGAGTAGATGAGGATATCGTCGATGAAGACCACCACGAACAAGTCCAAGAAGGGTTTGAATACCCTGTTCATCATATCCATGAACACTGCCGGGGCATTTGTGAGCCCGAACGGCATTACCGTAAACTCGTAATGGCCATAGCGAGTACGGAAAGCCGTTTTGGGAACGTCCTCCCCCTTGACCCGGACCTGATGATAGCCCGACTGTAGGTCAATCTTTGAGAACACCGTCGCCCCCCGTAACTGATCGAAGAGGTCATCGATCCTTGGTAGGGGGTACTTATTCTTGACCGTCACTTTATTTATCTCTCGGTAATCGATACACAACCGGAGACTCCCGTCCTTTTTCCTTACAAACAGGACGGGTGCGCCCCAAGGTGATGCGCTTGGTCTGATGAATCCTTTGTCCAGGAGGTCCTCCAACTGCGCCTTGAGTTCCTTCAGCTCCGCGAAGGCCATCCTGTACGGTGCCTTGGTGATGGGCTTGGTGCCGGGAAGCAGTTCAATTGGGAAGTCAACCTCCCGCTCCGGTGGCATTCCGGGAAGCTCCGCCGGAAAGACATCCGGGAAATCTCTTACCACGGGACCGCTAAGCCTGAGTTGGGAAGCGGCCCTGAGCTGCATGACAGCCCACCAAGTTTTCGGTAGCAAGGCTTCGGGCGGAGCCCATTTGTCCCTTGCGCGGCCCTTAGCGGGCCCCGAAAACACTGGATTTTTTTTTTTTTTAAAACTTCGAAACCCGCCCGTGCGCATAGGCCGGGGGAGGTTTCGCCTAGCACCTAAGGTTCTTAGAGAGGGAGAGAGAGAGTCTAACGAGTGTAACTGGCTAAGGTGTAGTCGGCTCTTTAAGCAAGCGAAAGAGAAAAAGAAAAAAAAAATAACTGAACAGTAATCACCTGCCGTCCCTAGGTCTGGGACGTCGCGTCCCCCGCTGCAGTATCCCGGGGAGTCCGCCCACAGCCCCTGGGCCAACGTCGCACGGCGTGCCGGGGAAGGGGTCTAACATCTGAGGAGTCTGAGGAGTCTGTGGGGTCCGAGGGCTCCTGGTCGTCGGGCGGATCCCTTGGCTGGACGGGAGCCGCGGCACCGTCTGCACCCTTTTGCGGTGGCGGCATAGGGGCAGCGGCGGCGGGCCTCTGAGGGCAAACATCCTGAGTGTGATCCGGCAACCCGCACTGGTTGCAGTAATGGTACCTCCAAGTGCACTCCACTACCGGGTGAGTACCCTGGCAAATCACGCACGGTCCCTGGGGTGGTCTCGCGTCCTCTGCTGGAGCCTGTCCTTCCTTCCGCGCCCCCTTCGGGGGTCCCCTTCCTCGGTCTCCTCGGGCGGGGTCCCCTTGGGGAACGGGTGTAGCAGTCCTCTCTGTCCCCCTTGTTCGCGGTGCCGGAGGCCTGGTGACCCCCGGTTTCCAAGGGCAGTGATAACGGTTATGGCCCGGCCTGCCACACCGATAACAATGGTCGTATCTCCACGGACACTCCGTCACCTGGTGCGCTCCCACACATATGGGGCAAGGCCTCCCAAACGGTCTGGGTCCTGCTCCCGCCACCCTTGCGAAATCGCTTTCCGTCCTCGGGCGTTTGTGTACCGGGCCCTCCGTCGGTCCCGGATAGGCAACTCTCTCTCGCGCGCGCATCTCGGCTAGTTCCTGCTCTGCTCGCAGGGCTAACATAACTGCCTCGTTGAAGGTGGGGAATCCGGTTGGTGGCATCCCCCGCTGGACGTCGTTCCTAGCGCCCCGCTGGGTGTGGTCAACACCTTCAAGTTCTCGGATCAGTAAGCCCAATCGTTCCGTAAGGGTCAGCATTTGTCCTGCTATATCGCGCAGCTGATTTAGGAGTAAACGGCTGGCTGCTGCTGCGGGATCCATCTGTTCGTTACGAATCGATTAGTACTCGGTGGCCAAACCTTGGCCGTCTGCTGCTGTAGACAAAGAAACCACGTCAATCCTATGGCTATATCCCTAGCACATCGTCTCACGGTTTCACCTATGTTACGTTCCCGTTTCCCCGTACTCTCTCGTACTACACCTACACCTTGGTTATCTCATTTCCAATTTGCTTGTGGTACCTAGCACTGTGGATGTAAATCACGTCTACTATGGTTGTGGTTGTATCTCTCTGATACCATTTAATCTGTCACGCCCCCGGGGGTTTTTGAGTCATGTGAAGCGGAAAAACGTGTCTATTTTTTTTTTTCTTTTTAATAAGGAAACATAATCTTCAACCCCGGTGCGTGCCAGACCGCCACATACGCAAATTCACTCTGTCCACGGACAGAGTCTCCTTTGCATATGCACGGCGTCTTATTTACAACATGTCATTCAATCACAAATATTATGCATCAATTCCCAACCAACAACCATACCGTAGACGTTCACCATCAATTATAGCAAGTTAATTAAGCGGCATCACTGTTTGGAAAGGATAAAGCCCAGAGTTGAAAACCCGTGCCCACACGGCACTTCATTTTGAGAAAACATTTTCGCAATCCTTTAACTCATCATGAAAACATGCCGCACATAAGAACACTACTAAAAGTATCATACTATAACCTACACCTCATCCACAGAGCTAATACAAGTTCACAACTAAGCCATCCACAAGCAAAATAAAGATTCATGCATAAGGAAATGAGTTGGAGTCAAAAGAATCAAGATAACCAAGTGTCCGACTACGGTCCTCACTACGCAGTCCCACCGTCACCCCGGCTGACGCACCTAATAGCAGTACCTGTCACGGAGTGGGTAACGTCAGTGACAAACAAAGTAGATGTCTAATAGTAACAAGAAGGGAAAACAAACCGAATACACCGAGTACCCCGTAACCTTTCGTTAAACCCCCTGTGCATATTTTAAGCTGGGCACCAGTCCCAGAGTACCTGTCGGGGTGACTAAAGTCCCCCCTCGTGCACAAACACCTTTTTGATGCTTTAACCACTTCACGGGGCTAGTGCGGCCCCTATAGCAGCCGTGAAGAGGTCCTCACGGCTCCCACTCCTTTGTGAGGCACACGGGTCAAAAAGACCACTTTTCCGGAAAAGTACACCATGCGGTGGCCCGGTCCGCCAGTGTACGTGCAGCATCCGTCACCGGATTGCCAAAATTGGCGTGTAGTGAGCACCGCGACCGCAGCCGCTTAAATTGTCAGATAAAATATCTTTAATCGAAAGGTTAGCTTACCATCTACTTTGTTAGGTAAATTAAAGAATACTTTAATGGCGATAAATGCACTTACTGCACTTGTTGCACTTATGGCAACTCTACCCACCTGGTTGGAGAGAAGACGGGTCACCCGAGCCCTTTGCACTCTCCCGCTGCGCACCCGGACCTATATAAAGTCCGCACGGACACTAAGGTCAGAAAATATACTAACATATCGCAATAGAAAAATACCCCACATTATTATTTACAAAAGTCCGGCACCGTCCCGCTGTCCGGCGGGGCACCCATGCCTTGAACGGCCGTCACCGTCCGTCGGAGCCGCGCATGGCGGGGCTCCGCGGACGGCGTCCTCACAGCACCCAGCGCGGCGTTCGCGCGGTGCTCGTGCGGACACGGGTCCGCGCGGCGCCCGCGCGAACGCCCGCGCGGCGCCCGTGCGGCACCCCGCGCGGGTGCCCGGGCGGCACCCCGCGTGGCTCCCCGCGCCCCGCCCGCGCGGCACCCCGCGCGGGTGCCCGCGCGGCACCCCGCGCGGGGCCGCCCGCGCGGCCCCCCGCGCGGGGCCGCCCGCGCGGCACCCCGCGCGGGGCCGCCCGCGCGGCCGCCCGCGCGGGGCCGCCCGCGGGTGCCCGCGCGGCACCCCGCGCGGGTGCCCCGCGGCACCCCGCGCGGGGCCGCCCGCGCGGCACCGCGCGCGGGTGCCCGCGCGGCACCCCGCGCGGGGCCGCGCCCGCGCGGCGCCCGCGCGGCACCCCGCGCGGCACCCCGCGCGGGGCCGCCCGCGCGGTGGCCGCGCGGTGTCCGCGCGGCGCCCGCGCGGGTGTGACCCGCGCGGCGCCGCCGCCGCTTGCGGTGGCGCCCGGTCGTCCGTGTGTTTCTCCCCTTCACCCCGCGCGATGCCCTAGTGGCACCGCGCGCCTCCTTTGTCCGTTCCGTTCGTCTAACATAACTACGATGACGACGACGGTAACGGGGACGGGGGAGAAATTCAAGAAACCTAAAACGGGCGACTAGGAAAATTCGGAAAAATTATTAAAAAATATAAAACTAACCGGAGATCTTCGGGAAAGTGTCCGGTCACGTTTCTTGCCCTCGGGTCGGCGTTTGGGACGATTGGTTCCTTCTCCTTTCTCCGGTTATGGATCCGTTCTCTCTTTTCTCTTACTTTTCCTCACCGGTTGGGGGTTTCGGTAGCACGAAAGAGGAGGGTTTGAGGAGGCGGTAAAATAAGAATAGGGTTTCGCTCGGCGCTCGGTAAACAGGAGAATAAATAGTTCTCCCATTTACTTATCCAAAATCACGCCAAAAATCCCTTCGGATATTTTCGGTTCGATTAATTAATTTATTAATTAATTAATCCCTACCGATAACCCTATCTTTAACTTCCTTAATTTTACGTACGTAGGAAAACCCGAATCTCCCCGTTTCTATCTCTCACATAAATATCGGCTGACGGGATATTAAATCTTAAAATCTGACCACCGGTTATTTAATCACCTTAAATTCTGACCACCCGATTATTTAACCACCCTTATTAAACAATCAATCCCAATTGGACTCAAATTACCGGATATTTAAATCAACCCTTTTTAAATTTTAGTCACCGATTATTTAATCACCTTTATTAAATAATCTTGTGGGAAACAAATCCCCGATTTAAATATCCCGATTTTATCTCTTATCTAATGCACGAGATAAAATCCCACAATTTAAATCCTAAATTAATTCGTACGTAGGAGGATTTAAATTTCCCTCTCCGGATAATTAGTTAATTAATTAATTAATTACCCCTACGAGATAACCCACCTTATCTCTAACGGGTGCAAGATATTTTGCACGGTCCCCGATGCGTGACTAATTACCGCAACGCTAAGGATCCCGTTCCGGGAGATCCCGATATCGGATTTCGAATCCGATCGCACCGTCGGTCATCGTTTTTCGCGCTCTATTGCAGAAAAATACACACACCTAGTCCCGGCCGACTTAAGAAAATTAAATAAATTTTATTTCGCTTAAGGCCTAAGCGATTACATGTGAGTTCAAAAATACCCGAAGGGTCGGATCACTACATGATATGCCCCGTGGATGTTGGACAGCGTCTACTGTGGTTAGAGTTGTTTCTCTCTGATACCATCTTAATCCGTCACGCCCGGGGGTTTCATTAAGCAGAAGATCTAAATTTGCGTATATATATATATTTCTTTTGAAACCAAACTCCCCCGGTGCATGCCCAGACCCGCCGCATATACAAATTC
Source organism: Tillandsia fasciculata (assembly GCA_029168755.2). Taxonomy (NCBI): domain Eukaryota; kingdom Viridiplantae; phylum Streptophyta; class Magnoliopsida; order Poales; family Bromeliaceae; genus Tillandsia; species Tillandsia fasciculata. Next base: position 15,586,685 of record CM054930.1, read on the forward strand.
ACTCTGCAAACAGGTAGAGTCTCCTTTGTATATGCACGGCGTCCTGTCTACGTAGTACACCTCATACAAGCTTTAACCACACTAGACCGATTTATGAACACATACAACCATTTTCTGTAATATACAATCAATTTCCACAAGTAATAAGGAGGCCGGCTATTTTCGAAAGGATAAAACCACAGGGTTTTGAAAGCGATGCCCACCCGACATCAGGTTTTATTAAAGCTATTTTCGTAACCACATAAATCTACAAAATTTGTAAACGGTGCTCATACTGCACCCCATTTTGAAAACAGTTTTCACAACGGTTTCCTTGTTCATTATTTGTAGTTTAAAAGCGGCCAAGCCAAGAGATAAGAGCAAAACACATATCCAAAAGAGCTATCGAATAGCCCAGCATCCACATCGATCCCACGGGGGTATCGTGATCCGCAACTAGCTATAATGCGTAATGAAATGAACAGGGAAGGTAGAGTAAATCGTATCTGTAGCCCCAAAAGGGCAGAAGATCGCTCACGCGGCCTCACCCACGCCCTAGCACTTGCCCCCGGACGGGCCAGACGAACCTGTCACAGAGTGGGAAGTCAGTGACCAGAAATAATAACAAAAGCAACAATGCTACAGTAAGGCAAATCACGGTAAAACCCAGAGTAATCACAATGAAGAACACTGTGCAAACCACACAATGAGAACCCTGCGCATACCAACCAATGGAGAACCTTGTGCAAACAAAACCGGGCACCAACCCCGGCAACCACACCGAGCACCTGCCTCGGAACCCCTGCCGAGCACCTGCCTCGGCCGCCGAGCACCCGCCTCCGCATCACCGCTCACACCCCCCACCCACGGGGGCCCCCATTACGTCACCATCACGTGGGGTACACGGGTCAATGTACCACTTTTCCGGAAAAGCACACCCTTGCGGTGGCCAAACCGCCGGTGTGCGTGGAGCAATCTCGAGCCTCGACCGAGCACCAACCTCGGTTAACCAAACCGAGCACCAACCTCGGTAAACCAGACCGAGCACCTGCCTCGGCCATCTCCCAGAACATGGTGTGTCGTCGAGCACAGCGACCCTTAGTCGCCATAAACGTGGTGATAATAAATACATAAGCATAAATGGGGGTTAGCAACATTTTAACGCGTCAAACCTTTGCTCTTACCAATTGTCCTCGTTTCCTGACTCAATAACTGTCGAAAAAGGAACCCACCTTTTCGACGTCCGACTGGTCACACTGTTCATCGTCCTCATCGCTAGCATGCTCCAAACAATCCTACGGTTGTTCGGAGGGGCGATCTGCCCATCTAGTCTTCCACCATGACGTTCATTAAACCCTGAGGTCCACGTCACCCCTTACAAGATATAAATAACAATAATGGAAACATGCATAAAGATATTCCAAGGGGTACCCACCTAGAACGCGAAGAAGAAGGTGTGCGGAAAATTCCAGTTAAAACACTCCCACCCTGTGCCCGAAAAAGCTACAGTAAGGAATAATGTTAAAAACATCGTCGCGATCAAAAACGCTCAAAAACGGGTCGAAACGGGACAAAAACGGAGCTTCCAGACTCTCCGGCTGCAGTCTGGTGCACGGGTCCAGGCGTGGACCGGGTCCACGATAGGAAGCGGCGGCGGCACAGACCGGGTGCACCGCACGGTGAGCCGCTGGAGCACAGCCTGCATCGCGGACCGGGCTCACGGCTACAGTGCCTGCGGCGGCAGACCGGGCGCACGCCACTGCGGTGCGCCGTTGCGGCTTGGGCCGGGCCGCGCACGGGCTGAGGCGTGCGCCGGGTCCACGCGGTGGGGCTGTGAAGGCGTACACCGGGTGCACGCCCGACCGGTGGACCGCGTGACCTGGCGCACGCATTCGTGCGCCGGGTCCGCACCCCTGGGTCCGGAAGCTGTGCGCCGGGTGCACGCCGGGCCCTGTGGACCGCGCGGCCTGGCGCACGCATTCGTGCGCCGGGTTCGCGCCCCCTGGGCCCGGGAGCTGTGAGCCGGGTGCACGCCGGGCCCTGTGGACCGCGCGGCATGGCGCACGCATTCGTGCGCCGGGTCTGCGCCCCCTAGGCCCGGGAGTCGTACACCGGGTGCACGCCGCGCCCCGTGGACCGCGTAGCGGCTCGGCCGTACAGGGATGAATAGTAGCCCCCCTTTCGCCCCCCGCGGCTCCGGTTGCGACCCCGCGACCCAGGCGACTGCGGCGACGACCCCGTGGACACGACAATGGTGGCGGCGGCCTCCCGTTTAACGACGGCGGCGGCGGCCTCCCGTTCAACACCTCATATTGCCCACGACAACGACAAAAGGAAAACCTTATACCAAAAAACCGGGAAGACCCGAACCGCTCACCTTGTTTTCGCCGGTGAGGGAGGAAGAAAGAGGATCGTCCGCTCTCGTTCGTCGGGTTCCGCAGTGCGGTCGTCCTTCTTTCTCCCCATCTCGTCGCCTCGGTTCCTCACGCCCACGGTTAAAACGAGAGAAAATATGAATTGGGGTTCCCCTTTTTCTTTCTTAAAAGCGCCGCCTTAAACCCTAGCCGTCAAGAGAAAAACCGAGGAAAAAACCCTACGGCCCCCGATTTTAAAGAAACCCTAAAATAACCGGAACAAAAACCGGCGGGTAAGATTGTCTCGGAAAGCGTGTCAATCGCTCGCACGGATCCCGGAGCGCCTAAAAGGGTCAAAACTTCAAAATTAAATTCTGGGAGATCCCGGGGTCGGAATTCAAATCCGATCGTGCCACCGTTCACCGTTTTGCGAGCTCTACCACCTAAAAATACCTACAAACCCCAACGATTAGCCCAAAAATTCTCGAATTTCAATCCCCCCTTAACAGCCGAAAATATTAAATTAGGACCCAAAACGAAAAACCGAAAGGTCGAGGTACCACCCAAAAGATAAAATAACCCACTGACATAAAAAGATGAAAAGTCCGATCACAGCAGGATCCCGTCCGATCGCCTCGAAAAGCGTGCCGGCCACTTAGCACGGATTTCGATGCACCACTCAAAAACAAACGCTTTGACCCCCATTCCGGGAGATCCGTAAATCGGAATCCGAATTCGTTCGCTTTGCCATCCTCCGTTTTTCGAGCTCAATCGCAGAAAAATACTCGCGGTCCAGGCCAGCCCATTGCAGAAAACAGAGTGAAAAGTTTTCCTAACATTCCCGTCAAAAATAAAAGGGAGGCATACCAGGGCAAGGGGACGCCAGGACTCTACAGTAGGCATACCTGGCGTTTCTCACAATCGATCACCGCCTGGTATTCGGTGAGCCAATCCATGCCCAGCACCACATCGTATTCTTTTAATGGAATGACTACTAGATCCCAGGGGCAGGCTAACCTCCCCAACTGTAGTGATTCGGCTTTTACGTGTACTTACGACCCTCATGTTAATTAATTACGCCCTTTAAGTAGAATAAAATTGTCTAATGTTTGAAAGTCGGTCGGTGTGTGGTGCGGGTATTTTTCTGTCGAAGGGCTCGGAAAATGAAGACCGACGGTGCGATCGGATCGGGAATCCGACGTACGGATCTCCCGGAATGGGGTTTCTAAGATCGCGGTGACTTAAGGCGCGCATCGGAATTCGTGTAAAATATCCGGCACGCTTTTTGAGGAATTTTGGATATTCCGTGTGATTAATTAATTAAGGAATTAATTAATCGGTGACGAAAAATTAAATTGGGAATTTATTTCCTATGATTAATTAATTAGGAAATTAATTAATCGGTGACTAGGATTTAAAAAGGTGGGGTTTATCTCGTGGGATTAGATATTTATTGTTAGAAGATAAATATCCGAATATTAGCAGGTTTTTCCTTTTTACGTACGTATGAAATAAAAAGAAAAATAAAAGAATAAAATAAAAGAAAATAAATTAATAAGAGGATAATTAAACCCCGTTACTGGAAGGAAAACCCTAATTTAAAATACCGCCTTCTCAAACCCTCCTCTTTCGTGCGTACCGAAAACCAAACGAAACCCTAGTTTGAAAAGAGAGGGAGGAAAAGAGAGAAAAGAAAAAGGAAAACCCTAACCGGAGGAGAAGAGAAGGAAAGAGGGAGAAAGCGGAGGAACCCGATCGCCCCGAGTGACGTCCGGAGACCGGAGAACAAGACGCCGTCATCTACGGGGAGCGGATCCGGATCTCCAACGCCGCGAGAACCAAGATCGGTTCTTTAGTTCCGATAAATTAAGGTTAGTGATCATCGTTACGTTTGTCAAATTAATCGGGGGTTTTCCGTGTTCTTGTAAGGTCGTTTTAATTGGTACATCGATTGCGAATTTTCGTCGAATTTTGATCCATGTTTTATTCTCGTTCTTGATCGAGGGTGATCGATGGTTTTTATCGAGTTTAATCGATGGTTTTTAATCGGTTTCTTTTTATCAGGCTTCCGATCGACGTTTTGGTTGTTCGTCGGTCGTTGGTTTAGTCATTAGAATTATCGTGTATTTATTCGGGAATTTTTGGGGATGTTTCGTTGGAACATAGTGGGTTAACGGGAGGCCGCCGCCGTCGTTACCATGGTCGCAGGGTCTTCGCCGGAGTCGTACGGGAGCGAAAACGGAGAAGAAATCGCGAAACGGGAGCGAAAACGGCGAAGAAAACCGCGAAATTTGTTGGGTTATAAATGTAATGGATCTAAATAGGGGAAAAAACACCTAGAGGGGGGTGAATAGGTGTAAACAGTAAACACTCAAAAAATCATTGCGCAATAAAATCCAATGCGGAAATAAAAATGACACGCAAGATTTTTACGTGGAAAAACTCCAAAGCGGAGTAAAAAACCACGGGACCGATCACACGGCGAAATCCACTAGAATTAAAACACGTACAAGGTGATATAGCGTACTCACAGACGACTCAACCTTTTACCATACGCTCGTAGTAGATCTTCTCCGCTCGCTCCACGACGCTTCTCGAATCCACGATCTGCGCCCAACGCTGAATCCACAGCGTCCAACGTCGAGTCCACGACGTCCGACCGAATCCACGGTCTTCACCCAGTAGCACGCTTCGAATCCACGAACGTACCTCACTTCGAATCCACGAAAGCGGCTGCACCTTGAATCCACAAGACCACGCGAGTCCACGCGCCGATTTTGGGTAAATCGTTGTTTTTGGGTGGTGATGATCCGCCGAATACTTAGATTAGAAATAGATCGGAAATACCATCTAAGTATTCATTGATTTGATTCTACTCAAAATCTGAGTTTGGAAAACCTAGAATCAAATTAATCAATATAGATGAAGAAACATAGAATTAAATCTATTGATTTCCTTTCTTCTCTATATGTGGATTTTTTTCTTTTTCGGTCGTGTACCGATCTGCCCTAAAAATGAATCAAGGGTCTATTTATAGGTTAGAAACCATTGGAAGAAGATAAGGATCAAAAACTAACCTTTTCTGGAATTTTACAGGACGGCGATCCGGATTGGATTTACTGCGATCCGGATTGCCGTAACGAGATCGACAATTCCAGAAAAACAGGGGTTCGGGATCCGGATTGAAATGCCCGATCCGGATCGTTCATGAATTTCAGCAAAAACCAATGTTCGGGATCCGGATCAGAATTGGCTTGGATCCGGATTGGATTTGCATATGAACCAACACCCTTCGGGATCCGGATTGGAAGGCTGATCCGGATCCTGAACATGTCCCATGTCCAGTTTTTGATTTTTATGCAATAAAAATTCTTCCAAGTGTTTCTACACTATAAGAAGTATTCGGATCACCAAAAATCTTTAGTTAAACGTACCTGATCCTTTTGAATTCTTCTTTCTTGAGATTGAGGTATATGATTCAAACTTTCTTCATCTTCAATCTTCAAGACTTAGACACTTTCACGAAATACGCCAACTCAAATTCCGTAACAATCTCCCCCTTTGGTGGTTTCGTGACAAAACACAAATCCACTAAAAGAAAATTCAAAAAGGATATTTTTGTTGCTATCACCATACAACAAAAATTTACAATGAAGATCCGAATAAAAATGAATACATGATATAAACTCCTAAAACAGACTCTAGACTTAGACATCTGTAATCTCTGCAAAAATAAAGCATTCTTGACAAACAAATTCATTAGATACCTCAAGAATTATAACATACAAAACCAAATACAGAGATAGAGTTTATATGTGATGATCCGGCATTTTACAGGGATTTTACAGTGTGACCGGCAGCTTCTGGAGGCCTACGGGGCATGTCGGCGGTGTTCGGGCGCCAATTTGGACACAAGTGATGGACTCCGGGCTTAAAATGGATCACGCGGGTGATCGGGGGACCCCGTCGGATGTTTAGAAGTACTTTCGCGCAAATCGGATATCAAATTTGGACCCGGCGCGAAATTCGGATTGAAAATACCTTTCCGGGAGCCTCCGGCGAATTATCGGGTTGGAATTTGGTGAAACGGACGTCAAATTTGGATTCAGCGCGGAAAAACGCTTGAAAACGGCTATTAACTTGTTGAATTCTGAGTCCGGATGCCCAAAAACGGACTCCCGGAAGTTTCTGGTGTTTTCTGGTGCATGGGGGGAGTTGTGGACCGCCGGAGCGCCACGTGGCGGGCCCACATTGGCCGGTCCGCAGCAGCTGGTCCATGGAGCAGCGCGGCCGGGTGCATGAGCCCGGTGCGGGGCCACGTGGCGGGCGCCAATTGGCGGGTCTACGGTGTGCGGTCCACGGAATTTTGGCGGCCCGTTGCAAGGTAGTTTTTGGCTGTATATAGGTCATTTGAGGGCCGAAATTCTCTTCTCCTGTTCGGTTTCACTCCGAGGTCCCTTCTAAGAAGTTGTTCCTCTCCCAATTCTACATCTCCTGTGGCAATCTCAAGAATTTAGGAGGCTCGGATCCCAAGGTTGGTGATTTTTCCGGCGCGGCGCGACGATCGTCCTACGGCAACCAGATTCGTCGCATTTCGGTGTTCAAGCTCCCCCGGCTCACCCCGACATCCTAATTTCGCGATTTCTGCGCCGTTGGATTCTTAACAGGTAGGGCTTCATTTTCTATTTTGTGAGCTTCTTCAGATTCCGAGGTTTTGTTGGAGTTTCTGTGGCCTCATTTTGACCCTTTTTCCGTCGCGGAGTTTTGGGACAGCACTGCCTTGTTTTGGCGATAACTTTGCGCTCGGACGTCGAATCAGGGCGATTCAAAAGGGGATTTGCATCTACGCATCGCGAGGAAGCTCCCTGAATTTTCTTGGATTTTTGTGGAATTTCCCTGAAGGTGAGAAACTCCTTTTTACAGAACTTTGTAGCACAGTTTTGGGTGGATGTATTGTTCGAGGTAGTTCTCTTGTCGATTTTGGTTCTCAGCGTAGGAAAATCGTGTGGGAACGTGCAGGTACTCATTTCGACCGGCTCGTCGCGTAGATCGCTGTGGTATTTTTTTGGGAATTTTCTGTGCACAACTCGCAGGTGAAAAAGGCTCAACTCTGGACTGATTGTCGAATAGCTTGTTCTCGGGAATAATTGTATGTTTAATTGCATGTTTTGGGGTAATTGTGAACAGTGATCGCGGCGGCTTATCTGTTTGGACTTGTGGCGTGGAAAAGAGATATTGGACAGCTTTGGGTTGCGCAATTCCAGGTGGGTGGTTGCTTTACTCCTCTTTTCTGATATACCCACTAGGAATATTAGAGTGATCCCCTTTATTGGACATGTTGAATGGTCACCTAATGGACATGCATGCTTAACTAGATAATTGTGAGCCTATCATATGGAAAACATTATGTTGGAAACTTGACATGTTGGAACTTATACATGCTTCATGGACATCGTTTTAGCATTTAACCTTGCATAAGGGGGGGAATGTACTTTCATAGTGTGATATTGTGAGGCGTCTTGTGGGAGGGTATCACTTGAGGATTTTTGGACAGGCATAGGTGGATGATTCATGTGAGGGTGGTTAGCAGGTTATGGATATGTGCGGTTGGATTATGATTTAGCATGATGATTACACCCAGGTGGAGTTATTACTTGATACACATGATGAACCACTATTTGTCACTCCCCTTCTTCCTTCCATGAGGAGATAGGCTTGATTTCAGGGATATCTAGTTAGACCATTTCTGATCGCTACACTATATGTGGGGATTGACTCAGGAGGAACCCTATTGTCTCTTCTTCCCTTATTTCCTTCGGCAGACGGCTATGTGTTGCTCGGGTTTGAGCAGGGATTGGCATAGTGTAGCTAGGGCTTGGATTTTAGCTTTTGAGGTATTGCGGCTACCGCGGATAGCAAGCGGTTGATCGGATGTCAGATCTGGGTCAGGATGGTTTTTATGGGTGTTGTTGTTAACCCTTCTTCTTTTGTTTACCCGCTAGGCATTTGGGTAGCCTCTTTGATCAAAAGGTTAAATGCACTTTAGGTGTGGCAATGGCAGGCTTATTGTGATTAAACAGATATTGTTAGAACTTGCTTGATTGGGGATGATGATTGTAGAGCAGCAGCGTCATGTTAAAGGATAAGGCTAATCAATGATTTATGGGCTTTGGGTATGTGGCATAGGCAGGCACAGGCTATCTCATATTTACTAGTTTCATATTGTTCTCTATATGCTATAACATCATAAAGGTTATCGATATCTGTTTTATTTTATATCATCTCGGGACATTTGCATGCTTGTATGGTCACCTAGATAGGCCACCTTTTTCTGCTACACTATCATGCTGGAATTGACATAGGAGAAACCTTTTTATTATTCTTTTCTCCTTTCATTGAGGCTCAGGGTGTTTGTAGCTCGTGCGCGAGCAGGGGGTTTGGGGATAGTGTAGTCAGGATTTTGAGTTTTGGGACAGGCAGGCTTGATGGCAGGGTATTGCGGCAACCGCGGACCTTGGGCGGTTGACCGGTGGTTACTTATGCATCAGATTGGGTATCAGGTCTCTAGTGGATGGAGTTTCCCACTATTTGTTTATCTTGCATCAGGTTGAGATCGGGTCTTTCTTTAGTGGATGGGTTTTTCCACTTTGATCAGAGTCATGATCCAGTCCTGCTGATTTATGATACCTATGTTACTGGATACTGAGATACTTTACTCGTGTGGGTCGCTCCCCTCGAGTGCCACTCCGGAGTGTGCGGCAGACAGGCTTCGAGTCCTTGAGACTCCCTTTTCCCTATCGGTGTTATGCGTTGGCCAGCATACCCGATTTGGCAGGCACGGCAGGCGGTACCAGTGTTTACTGGTGGTCGGATTGGGTTTATTCAGGCAGGCATTGTGTTTCTGATGCATACTTTCAGCTATTCTTTTAGCTCAGTATTTAGAGGCATACTAGTGGTAGCTTTTCATCAGGAGTCATCTTCATTGCATACCACCTTTGTTCCTTTTGCCTCTGGTAGACCTAGTGGGCGTGTCAGAGTTGAGGTTTTACCCACTAGGGGAGGCTGCTGGTTTACTAGTAGTCTCACCCCCATTCTTCTTTCCTCTTTTTCTTCTCCCTTGTTTTGCAGTGTCTTCTGCGGGTGCTACTGGGCTTACAGTGGCGGGTCGAGGAGAGAGGACGGCTGAGTAGATAGACCTCGAGGCAGGATGAGCATGTTAGCTGGACTGTTGGTGTACCCATGTTTCCTCAGACGGTAGTACTTTTACTTTTGGGACTGGCTTTCGCCAGCAGGTTGTATTTATTTTGTGAGCTGGGAGAGACTGATGTATCATTTATATACAGATGTATTGTATTTCATTTTCCAGCTTCAGTCTGAGATGTATTAGTTTTAGTTCAGCTCTGTTGTTATTGCTCATTTATTATTATCTCTTATTTATCTGAGCAGGTTTGGCGCTTCGTGTACACGGGAAATACCGTGTGCACGGCGGATCTGTAGACGGGCCCGGGTTCTGGTTTACACCCGGGGCGTGACAGATTAAGTTGGTATCAGAGCTTAGGGATAGGTCAGTTGGGACTTAGGAAACCCTAGGCTTTTAGCAGACCCTAGGATGATAGGACGCGAGAGACGCGACACCTTGCGAAAGTCGGCGATTTATTTGTTTTACTCTTCCTGTGAGTGAAGAGGGATCGACATACTCTATTTCTGTGGGACAGTATGTTGGCTGCAGACAACATAAGGTTACAGAAATAGAAGGATGTCTTTGACTTTCGCTTGATTGGGTCGAGTGTTTGGGGTGTGCTGATTTGCGGTTTGTCGTGGCGAGCGGTGTCTCCCCGACGTTGGGCCTTGACCCGGGCGCACATTGGTGCAGCAGTTGGGTCTGAGCTGGTTGTTTCAGGCCGGATACCGGATTTGGGTCAGAGGACTCCGGACCCAGATGACAGGATCGTCAGAGGCTTATCAGCGGCAGAGTGAGCGGGCATCTGGTTTTTAGTGACACAGTTGTCGGAGCAGCGGGCAGCTCGACAGTGCTTCTTTCTGAGACCACCCGGTTGCAGTATCCTCAGGGGCGAGGATTTCTGTAGTACTGAGGGAGTGAGTAGCCCCTCCGTGCCAATGGTTAGTGCCGAGGCGCCGAGGCAGGGTGGATTGTTGATAGCGGATGAGCTAGGAGACACCATTGATCAGTTGAGCCAGTTTCGGCAGATAAACCACCCCGATTCGTGGGATTAAGTTTGGAGCCTCTTGGGGTAGAATCGTGGTTGGTGGTGATGGAAAGACTGCTTGAGAGCCTCTTGGTGTCAAAAGGATTTACGCAGTTATCGAACTGCGCGCTCTATGATTTGGGGGACAAGGCGCATAGGATATGCTTGACTGTGAATGGATTGCGTCAGGATACCTTTCAGGTTATTTGATTTCTCCGTTTCGGATTTTGGATGCCTTGACGGAGTAGGCATTGTGTATGGAGCGTAGCGTTGCAGTTTCTTTGGATAGGGTTCTGCCGCCAGAGGCGAGTCTTGGATAGAGGCACTTGGCGCTAGGTGTTGGAGGACAGGTCGGCCGGCAAGGACATTTTCGTTTTCCCTTCCAGGACGGTGGATATCTTTGTGGTTGGATTATGTAAAGCTTACCCAAGGGGGATGTTACCCTGTGTGATGGATAACATGCATGTTTGGGGTACAATAATTGTGTTTGAGGGGTGAGCTTAGTGAGGATAATTGTATAAGGAATTGCACGGATTGATTGTGCTTGTCGTATGACGAGGATACCCTGATGGATGTTTCTGAGATGTCAGAGATCGGGTGGGCCTCGACGGCAGCATCGGCATCTTTATCAGAGTGGCGCAGCGGTAGCATGGATTGGCTGTCTGCGAGAAACCACATTCGTCGCCTCAGTGTGAGAAGGGACGGAGGTCGAGCTCCCTTTGTGATTGGTCTAGATATGTTTGGCAGGCTGAGCGACGACCACTTGCAACGAGAGGATGAATTTGTGCCGCCCGGTTGGAGGGCGTCATGATGGTGGATCGAGTGTCGCCGGTGTGATCTCATCACAGCAGTCGGAGTTAGTGCGCTTTGCATTCCTGCATGGACTAGAGGCAGGGTTGTTGCCCCGTGCACTAGAGGTACAGGTTACTGTTGGTTTTGTGCAGGTAGGGAAGGTTTGTGGATCATGCCCAGTGCAGTAGAGGCCGTGAGTTGTGCAGGCAGACTTGTTGATATTTGTGGCCGTTCGGTGTTTAGACCCAGTGTTTGGGACTGGTTGGCATAGTGCCACAGGATGTTTGACTGCTGAGAGAAAGGACCTTGTTTCTGCGAGGCAGACAATGGAAGGCTCGTTTGTTATGACTGCTTGGGTACTCAGGTTACAGCGACAGTGTGAGAGGTGCCTACGGCGGCACCGGGACGTAAAAGGATATTCCTGTTGCTCGTGAGGTCCCGGGTGTGATTCCACCTGAGCCGATGATGATGCCGCCAGTTAGGGAAATTGTGATTTCGATTGATGTGGTTCTGGGAACCACGCCTACCTCGATAGCACCTCGTATATATCATTTGTAGAGCTGTGAGAGTTGTGGGCATAGGTGTGTGGACCTGATGGATAGAGGGTTTGTTTGACCTAGTGCCGAGTCGTTGATACACGACCGTGAGAGTTCTTTGTGATGGGAGCCCAGGCAGGTCCAGGTATTATTTAGGACCTTTTTGGATGGAGTCATACTCCGGCAGATGTTCGGTTATGATGCCTGCACCAATTTGGAATTACAGCTGAGTATCTCGCCAAGATGACGTTCAGGACACGCTAGGGGCGTTATGAGTACAGTGAGGCCAATGGAATGACTAATGCCTTGTTGCCTTTAAGATTGAGGAATTCTGTGTTCCAGTTGGGCTTGAACGGATTGATTGCGGCATTTTCAGGGGTATCTTGGCTCTTACCCCTCCCTGAGTGATTTTGAGCTTGTGAAGCATTTGTAGATGCTGTGGCAAGGTCTGTGAGGATAAAGTTTTATGCTAAATGGTTTTGGTACAAGTTTAGCTTTGAGAGCACATCTTCCTGGATTACGTATTTAGCCGCAGGGGCGGCGGTGGAAGTCCGGTCAAAATAGATGCTTTATGTGATGGGCCGAGATCGGCAGTTACTTTTGAGGTGAGGGGCTTTTGGACCGGATGGTGCCAGCAGAGTTTGACGAGCGGATGGTAAGATTGGTACCAGCGCCGATTTTAGTTTGGCCAGCGGAGGAAGATGGACTTGCGAGTTATAGTGATACCTCCCTTAGTGGCTATGGAGCTACCATTGGATTTTGATGAGCATCCAGGATCACCCCGACCGGGCCACTGTGGTGGCGGATACCCAAAGCAGAAGAGCTAAATTGGGAGTTGAGTGACGGTTCCATAGCTGGCGCTGTGTGGGGCCATGGTAGTGTACAGGGCTTGAGATTGTGTCCCAGGGGATTCCTTTTGAGGATAGGCTGCGGCTGAGCAACCTACTCGTGTGGTCTGGTTTTGACAGTGACCGAGTGAGAACCCCTGCTTGTTAGGGCCCCTTTCCTGTGCGGGTGCTTGTGTGGATGTGTTTCGGGTTGCCCTGGTTGAGTTGGCTCTAGAGGGTGGTTTTAGTGCGTGTTGCACTGGCTGTTCGTCCTTTTTCCCCAGGCTTTTGATGGAGTCCCTGAGGTTTTCCTGCGTCTCAGCTCAGGAGTGTTACGTTTTGGACTCCTCGCCCGTGATTGACTCACTTCTTTGGAGCCCTGCGAGAGTTTGGAGTACGAGGGACGCTCGTTGCGAATTCCGGCTCGTGAGATGAGGGAATTGCGCAATCGGGCTATGCCGTGCTGGTTGTTGCTGTTGTTGTTGCTGAGGAGTAATCACGGGGAGTGATAGGCGACTTGAGAGCGGGAGACGGCGGTGTTGAGTACTTACCCCTGGTTTCTGAGACTCGTTGAGAGTTGCTTTAGTTTCGAGGACGAAACTTTCTTTTAGTGGGGGAGGATGTGATGATCCGGCATTTTACAGGGATTTTACAGTGTGACCGGCAGCTTCTGGAGGCCTACGGGGCATGTCGGCGGTGTTCGGGCGCCAATTTGGACACAAGTGATGGACTCCGGGCTTAAAATGGATCACGCGGGTGATCGGGGGACCCCGTCGGATGTTTAGAAGTACTTTCGCGCAAATCGGATATCAAATTTGGACCCGGCGCGAAATTCGGATTGAAAATACCTTTTCGGGAGCCTCCGGCGAATTATCGGGTTGGAATTTGGTGAAACGGACGTCAAATTTGGATTCAGCGCGGAAAAACGCTTGAAAACGGCTATTAACTTGTTGAATTCTGAGTCCGGATGCCCAAAAACGGACTCCCGGAAGTTTCTGGTGTTTTCTGGTGCATGGGGGGAGTTGTGGACCGCCGGAGCGCCACGTGGCGGGCCCACATTGGCCGGTCCGCAGCAGCTGGTCCATGGAGCAGCGCGGCCGGGTGCATGAGCCCGGCGCGGGGCCACGTGGCGGGCGCCAATTGGCGGGTCTACGGTGTGCGGTCCACGGAATTTTGGCGGCCCGTTGCAAGATAGTTTTTGGCTGTATATAGGTCATTTGAGGGCCGAAATTCTCTTCTCCTGTTCGGTTTCACTCCGAGGTCCCTTCTAAGAAGTTGTTCCTCTCCCAATTCTACATCTCCTGTGGCAATCTCAAGAATTTAGGAGGCTCGGATCCCAAGGTTGGTGATTTTTCCGGCGCGGCGCGACGATCGTCCTACGGCAACCAGATTCGTCGCATTTCGGTGTTCAAGCTCCCCCGGCTCACCCCGACATCCTAATTTCGCGATTTCTGCGCCGTTGGATTCTTAACAGGTAGGGCTTCATTTTCTATTTTGTGAGCTTCTTCAGATTCCGAGGTTTTGTTGGAGTTTCTGTGGCCTCATTTTGACCCTTTTTCCGTCGCGGAGTTTTGGGACAGCACTGCCTTGTTTTGGCGATAACTTTGCGCTCGGACGTCGAATCAGGGCGATTCAAAAGGGGATTTGCATCTACGCATCGCGAGGAAGCTCCCTGAATTTTCTTGGATTTTTGTGGAATTTCCCTGAAGGTGAGAAACTCCTTTTTACAGAACTTTGTAGCACAGTTTTGGGTGGATGTATTGTTCGAGGTAGTTCTCTTGTCGATTTTGGTTCTCAGCGTAGGAAAATCGTGTGGGAACGTGCAGGTACTCATTTCGACCGGCTCGTCGCGTAGATCGCTGTGGTATTTTTTGGGAATTTTCTGTGCACAACTCGCAGGTGAAAAAGGCTCAACTCTGGACTGATTGTCGAATAGCTTGTTCTCGGGAATAATTGTATGTTTAATTGCATGTTTTGGGGTAATTGTGAACAGTGATCGCGGCGGCTTATCTGTTTGGACTTGTGGCGTGGAAAAGAGATATTGGACAGCTTTGGGTTGCGCAATTCCAGGTGGGTGGTTGCTTTACTCCTCTTTTCTGATATACCCACTAGGAATATTAGAGTGATCCCCTTTATTGGACATGTTGAATGGTCACCTAATGGACATGCATGCTTAACTAGATAATTGTGAGCCTATCATATGGAAAACATTATGTTGGAAACTTGACATGTTGGAACTTATACATGCTTCATGGACATCGTTTTAGCATTTAACCTTGCATAAGGGGGGGAATGTACTTTCATAGTGTGATATTGTGAGGCGTCTTGTGGGAGGGTATCACTTGAGGATTTTTGGACAGGCATAGGTGGATGATTCATGTGAGGGTGGTTAGCAGGTTATGGATATGTGCGGTTGGATTATGATTTAGCATGATGATTACACCCAGGTGGAGTTATTACTTGATACACATGATGAACCACTATTTGTCACTCCCCTTCTTCCTTCCATGAGGAGATAGGCTTGATTTCAGGGATATCTAGTTAGACCATTTCTGATCGCTACACTATATGTGGGGATTGACTCAGGAGGAACCCTATTGTCTCTTCTTCCCTTATTTCCTTCGGCAGACGGCTATGTGTTGCTCGGGTTTGAGCAGGGATTGGCATAGTGTAGCTAGGGCTTGGATTTTAGCTTTTGAGGTATTGCGGCTACCGCGGATAGCAAGCGGTTGATCGGATGTCAGATCTGGGTCAGGATGGTTTTTATGGGTGTTGTTGTTAACCCTTCTTCTTTTGTTTACCCGCTAGGCATTTGGGTAGCCTCTTTGATCAAAAGGTTAAATGCACTTTAGGTGTGGCAATGGCAGGCTTATTGTGATTAAACAGATATTGTTAGAACTTGCTTGATTGGGGATGATGATTGTAGAGCAGCAGCGTCATGTTAAAGGATAAGGCTAATCAATGATTTATGGGCTTTGGGTATGTGGCATAGGCAGGCACAGGCTATCTCATATTTACTAGTTTCATATTGTTCTCTATATGCTATAACATCATAAAGGTTATCGATATCTGTTTTATTTTATATCATCTCGGGACATTTGCATGCTTGTATGGTCACCTAGATAGGCCACCTTTTTCTGCTACACTATCATGCTGGAATTGACATAGGAGAAACCTTTTTATTATTCTTTTCTCCTTTCATTGAGGCTCAGGGTGTTTGTAGCTCGTGCGCGAGCAGGGGGTTTGGGGATAGTGTAGTCAGGATTTTGAGTTTTGGGACAGGCAGGCTTGATGGCAGGGTATTGCGGCAACCGCGGACCTTGGGCGGTTGACCGGTGGTTACTTATGCATCAGATTGGGTATCAGGTCTCTAGTGGATGGAGTTTCCCACTATTTGTTTATCTTGCATCAGGTTGAGATCGGGTCTTTCTTTAGTGGATGGGTTTTTCCACTTTGATCAGAGTCATGATCCAGTCCTGCTGATTTATGATACCTATGTTACTGGATACTGAGATACTTTACTCGTGTGGGTCGCTCCCCTCGAGTGCCACTCCGGAGTGTGCGGCAGACAGGCTTCGAGTCCTTGAGACTCCCTTTTCCCTATCGGTGTTATGCGTTGGCCAGCATACCCGATTTGGCAGGCACGGCAGGCGGTACCAGTGTTTACTGGTGGTCGGATTGGGTTTATTCAGGCAGCCATTGTGTTTCTGATGCATACTTTCAGCTATTCTTTTAGCTCAGTATTTAGAGGCATACTAGTGGTAGCTTTTCATCAGGAGTCATCTTCATTGCATACCACCTTTGTTCCTTTTGCCTCTGGTAGACCTAGTGGGCGTGTCAGAGTTGAGGTTTTACCCACTAGGGGAGGCTGCTGGTTTGCTAGTAGTCTCACCCCCATTCTTCTTTCCTCTTTTTCTTCTCCCTTGTTTTGCAGTGTCTTCTGCGGGTGCTACTGGGCTTACAGTGGCGGGTCGAGGAGAGAGGACGGCTGAGTAGATAGACCTCGAGGCAGGATGAACATGTTAGCTGGACTGTTGGTGTACCCATGTTTCCTCAGACGGTAGTACTTTTACTTTTGGGACTGGCTTTCGCCAGCAGGTTGTATTTATTTTGTGAGCTGGGAGAGACTGATGTATCATTTATATACAGATGTATTGTATTTCATTTTCCAGCTTCAGTCTGAGATGTATTAGTTTTAGTTCAGCTCTGTTGTTATTGCTCATTTATTATTATCTCTTATTTATCTGAGCAGGTTTGGCGCTTCGTGTACACGGGAAATACCGTGTGCACGGCGGATCTGTAGACGGGCCCGGGTTCTGGTTTACACCCGGGGCGTGACATTATATGACCATCATGACATTTGCAAAATCAGATATGTATGAAGATCACAATAGATACCGACATATCTTCTAAGCAATGAAACATTCAAATGTCACAAAGTAGTTAGTTAACATCAACTTGTTAGTTATATTACATGCCCAAATAGTTAGTCGAATAGTTAGTAAGGACATGCATCAAATCACAAGATAAAACCAAAGTTGAAGTTATACTTACCTTAGTTTTGACATAGTTCTCACACCATTGTTTTCTTTGTTCAACTTCAACATCGTTTGTTCATCTCTCCCCCTTTTTGTCACAAAACGGAGCCAAAATTACAAAAATAAGGAGAGTTAAAAGGTTCCAAAAATATGAAAAATCTGAGAACTAAGACTAAAGTCTAAAAAAACTAAATCCTAAAAAGGTAAAAGCCTGCACAAAAGAAATGTTTAATCCGAGGTGTCAGAACTGGTGCAACTGAGCTTGCTTAAGATCCCTTTAAGCATTTTTGATATATTTGAATACTTCTTCCTGATTTTCATATGCTCAGATGAAATGTGCTGAAGTTCTTTGGAAAGCCTTTCTTGTTCAGCAGAGAGTTTTCGCTGCTCCTGGCGAATGGATGCCAACACATCTGTTTCTGCAGTCATTCTCTTGGAGGTTGATGGATTTTGCGTAGATGCAGATGGTGCATTCTGGCCCTCAATCCATGGAGATTTACTCTGTTGAATTCCAGAGAGTGAGCGTGCTCTAGTAAGAGGCTCATTAAGCAGAATGCCGCCTCCTTTGACCTTTTTCCGTCCTGTATATTGTTTTGTCGTTGAGGCAGATTTCATTAGCCTTTTGCCTTTCAAATATTGTCTGTCCTCCTCATCAACTTTTTGTTGAACTTGTTTTAAGAATTCTTCCCAGTCTTCTTCTTCGGATTCAGAGCTGTCTTGACCAACAGTACTTGTCTTGTCCCGAGTTGAGTCATCTTGTTCCTTTTTAACAGTTGCACGTGTGTGCACCATTGTGACTAGAAGAAGGATTATCCATGAGAGTGCCATTGTTGTTTGTGCTTTGTGTTTAGGAAGTGTCCTGTGAGGAGCTCAAGAACATGAAAATTGTTAATTTTCAAAAATTGGAAAAATTGTACCCAAACAATCATAATCATGTAGAGAGACTAAGAATCAAATTAGTTTTGCAAAAAGAATTTTAAAAATAGATCAATTCCATGTTTTTCAAAAATTCCTATTATATGCCCTAAAACCGAATTTTTAGAAATCGAAGCCCAAAAATTCGTTAATCAGGAGAATACCTAGCATATAATCAAAACTAATCTACCTAGAGTTCTTATTTCAAAAGAAATTTGATCAAAAACCAATTCAAAACGAAGAAGATACATGATCTACATCACGTTTTGAAGGAAAACATGAAAAATGTGAGAAACCGAGATTTTGATCCAGAAAAACTTACTTAGATTCGAAGATCTTTGAGTTTGAAAGCCTTCAAGAAGATTAATTCTAGAGAGAGAGGCTCTGGGAACTTAAGAACAAAAGATTAAGGTAAAAGAAATCAAAACCCTTTCGTTCCATTAAAAACCCTAGCCGTGATCCGGATCGGATCGTGAATTCGATCCGGATTGGCTACCCGCAGGAAATACCTGCGTTCGGGATCTGAATCACTTAGTCCAATCCGGATCGGCTCCAACCTTTTCATCAGAAAAATTCAGAAAAATTTCATAAAATCCAGAAAAAGATTGTGAGCACTTTTGTGTATCAACTTTAAATAAAGATCATCGTTTCATACAGCAAGAAATAGATTATACCAAATCTATCAATAATATCCAAAAATAAAACGAAAATTTATAAAAATTAAATCCCTTAAAGTTGAACAACTTCAATCACATCTAACATGATCTTATGCGTAATGCCTTTATCAAATCATCAATTTGGTAAAGAAAATGAAATACCAAGATCAATAGATGTTTGAAATCCCAAATAAGTTAGATAATGTATCTAGACAATCTGTTGAAGAGAGTGGCTCTTTGAGCATCTTTCATTAAAATTCCACCTTATACCAACCTTGAAATTTGACAGAGTCAAGTATTTCAACATGCATTTTATTTAATCAAAAATTGAAAAACCATGCTTGGTATACATGTGGTAGCTGCACACAGTACTCGGACGACCGAGGTGGTAGCTCTTTCCTCCATGTGGTGGTAGTTTTCACACTCCTCATTGGGATGTAACTCTTTCCACATCTTATGAGCATATTACATTTCATTGACTCCCCCTCAATTGGCTATCAATTATTTAATATATAAGGTATTCAACCAAAAATTGATCTCGAATTCATACTCGACTAAATAGTCAAATAAGATAATGACTATACCAAGAGATCATTGAGAGAGAAATTGACTTTGATCACTTAAAAGATGACTTAATTAACATAAATGATCATTGCAACATTGAAATATTATGATGTCAAAAGCATAATAAATTTCTAAATGCGTGAAAAGATGCAATTAAAGTCAATATAACTAATGCTCAATTAATGTCCTATGTACAAACATAGATAATGAACAAAAACACATAACAAAACCTAACCTAAGCAAAAGTTTCAAAAAGAGGTTATTTCAAGGAAAGCATTCCAATTGCTTTACGCAAATGAATAAAACGTTTTTGATCCAAAGGTTTTGTTAAAATGTCAGCTAATTGATCCTCAGTTGAAATATATGAAAGTTGAAGAATATTTGATTCAACTAGCTCTCTAAGAAAATGATATCTAAGTTCAATGTGTTTTGTTCTTGAGTGCAACACAGGGTTTTTTGAAATGTTTATAGCACTGGTGTTGTCACAAAGAATCGTTACCGAAGTTGCTGAAATCCGGAAGTCGCTCAACACGCTTTTCATCCAAATGAGTTGGGTTGAACAACTACCCGCTAAAATATATTCCGCTTCGGCAGTCGAGAGTGCTATGCAGTTTTGCTTTTTACTATGCCACGCAACTAAGCAATGGCCAAGATAAAAACATGCACCACTCGTACTTTTCCGATCATCCACTGATCCTGCCCAATCGGCATCTGAGTATCCAACTATGTCCAGACTTGTTCCCATAGGATACCAAATTCCAAAATTTATTGTTCCTTTGATGTACCGGATGCAGCAACCGTAGGTTTAATTGCCTTTCGGGACTTTCTTTCGAGTAAATTGAACCGTTTTTCGGCTAAGGGATCCGGGGGTGACTTGTATTTTTTTTGTGTTTTCTGGGCAGACCGTCGGGGCTCGCGGGTATTTTTAGTAAATAAAGCTCGCGAAACGGAGAACGGCGGCGCAATCGGTTTTGGATTCTGACGCCGGAATCTCCCAGAATAAATTCCGGAAGGTGGCTGGCGGTTTAGGCGTTCAACGTGGATTATCAGGCGAACCGGACCCTGGTTCACATCTGACTTAGTAAATTCCTTTTGTTTTGATATTGGGTTCACCCGGTGCCCTTTTGGACCGCTCGGTTTATTTAGCGTTTTGGGGAAACAGGGTCGGGCTTATTCCTCAAAACCCCTCACCCTAGGCGTACGCGACCCCGAAGTGCAACAAGGAACCGTTTTCCCCCAACCTTTCTCTTTCCCATCCGATCGCGTGGAGAACCAAGGCGGAGTAATCGAGGAAAAGGAAGATCGCCGGCACACCCTTCGTTACCAGGCACGCAAGACGGACGATCCTTCCCTCGATCAACCCTAGCCGCGAATCCGAGGTGAGCGTAAATTAGGGTTTCGTTAAATTTCTTGGTTCTTTTACGCAACGGGAGGAGGAAGTCGGCGCCATCACCGGAGCCGGCGCGCGTGGGGCCGCGCGTGCGGGCAGCACCGCGTGCGGGCGACCCGACCCCGCGGCCGGTGCGGGGCCGGGCGCGCGCCCGCATGCGGGCGGCGCCGCATGCGGGCGACGCCGCATGCACCCGCATGCGGGCAGCGCCGCATGCTGGCGGCCCCGCACACGGGCGGCACGCCGCCCAGCCGCGCGGGGCCGGGTACGTTCGTGCGGGCAGTGCACGAGGGGTAGGAGTCGGGTGTTCCGGTTTTGTTAGCTTTGCGGATTATTGAGTTACTAACTCCCGTATCACAGGTTCGTGTAGGTCCGGGCGGACTCACCGAGACGCGGAGGAACCTAGCATCGATCAGGAGCGCGACAACGAAAAAGGTGGGTTTTCTTTGTGGCACAGTGTAGTGTTAGTATTCAGGAAAGGATATTAATTGCATGTTAATCGGTACTAACGCTGACGGTTGCTATGGTTTACTATATTTCTCGTGTCTTGGTTACTATGCTCGAGTTGCGACACGCGCACCCGCGGTCTGGCCACCGCAAAGGGTGCTCTTTTCCGGAAAGGCGGTCCTTGACCCGTGTTTACCCACGAGGTGATGTAGTGGGGGCCCCCGTAGGTGTGGGGTTTGAGGCACCAAGGTGTGAGCGGTGCGACCCGTCGGGATTGGTGCCCGACGAGGTCAGGTGTTACAGGTGTTACAGGTGTCACAGGTGGTACAGGTGTTTACGAGTTACGTTTTGAGTAGGGTGGTTGCTCCGGCTAGTCTTGCTTTCGCGGCTTGGTATTCTTTACTGCTTTATTATTTTTATCCGGATAGTGTCACTGACTACCCACTCTGTGACAGGTACTTCCAGGGGTGAGAGATAGGCGACGGTGAGGCCGAGGTGGGAGCAGTCGGGCTGTGAGAGCCCCAGTCTGCCGTTTCGTCACTTTTCCTGCATTTCATTTCATACTGTAGGCTACTGTGTGGTTCTCGATACCCTCGTGGGGTCGCTGTGGTTGTGGATGTTGTGACATTGGATGTGAGACTTGGTGTTTCCTCTTATTTCCTTCCGTAGGCCAATTTCAAAGAAACAAAAGACTTATAAACGAAAAGAAAATGACTGTGAAAACCGTTTCAAAAACTTAGGTGTCGTGCGGGCACCCTCTTCAAAACCCTGTGGAATTCAAAACTGTGAGTTTATCTTTTCAACTTGACTGGCCACGGGCATTGTTTTAGTCTTCATGCTTAGCTAGCCTCTGAGCTGTTGTGATTATATGGAAATTGATTGCTGTGTTTGACTGTTGTACTTGACGCGACGCCGTGCATATACAGAGGTGACTCTGCCCGATTTTCGAGTAAATCTGTGTATGCGGCGGGTCTGGGCACGCGCCGGGGAAGGAGGTTTTCAAAAAAAAAAATTTGGACGCACCAAATGCTTACTCTTGTGCATCGTTTCCGCTAAAATAAAACCCCCGGGGCGTGACACCGGATGATCCTTTTCACCGCTTTCAGGTGAACCTCCTTTGGTGCTGATTGATATCTCGCACAGATCCCAACACTAAAGGATATATCCGGGCGACTAGCCGTGAGGTAAAGTAGACTTCCAATCATACTACGATAAAGTTTCTCGTCTACATTCTCACTGTTTGATTCACTTCCAAGTCCCTTGTGGCTAGTTCCCATTGGAGTCGAAAAATCCTTAGAGTTTTCTAAATCAAACTTTTTGACCAACTCCATTGCATACTTGGATTGACTCAGATGAATGCCTTCATCACTCTGTTTTACTTGCAATCCAAGGAAATATGTCAGTTCGCCCATCATGGACATCTCAAATTCGCTTTCCATGGTTTCAGCGAATTTAGAAGCATCATTATCTCTTGTCGCACCAAATACGATGTCATCGACATAGATTTGTGCTACAATGAAATTTTTTGATAATGCTTCACAAAGAGAGTCCTGTCAGCTCCCCCTCGAGTATAGCCCTTTTCCAAAAGGTCAAATTGTCAACCTTTCGTACCAAGCTCGCGGTGCTTGTTTCAGACAAGAGCTCAAGTTGAAACTCAGTGGTTGAGTCTTGAAGATTGAAGATGAAGAATTGTGGATCAGTTACATCAATCTCAAGAAGAAAGTATTCAAAAGGATCAGGTATGTTTAACTAAATAATTTTGGTGATCCGAATACTTTCTTATAGTGTAGAAACACTTGGATGAATTTTTAATTGCATAAAAATCAAAAACTGGACATGGGACATGTTCAGGATCCGGATCAGATGATCCAATCCGGATCCCGAAGGGTATTAGTTCATGTGCAAATCCAATCCGGATCCAAGCCATTCTGATCCGGATCCCGAACATTGGATGTTGCTGAAATTCATGAACGATCCGGATCGGGCCTTGCAATCCGGATCCCGAACCCTTGGATTTCTGGAATCGTCAATCTCGTTACGACGATCCGGATCGCAGTAATCCGATCCGGATCGCCGTCCTGAAAAATTCCAGATAAGGTATGTTTTTGATTCTTATCTCTTTCCAAAGGTTTCTAAACTATAAATAGACATTTAGGGTTTCTCAAAAACGTGGGAGCACGGCCGATCATTTTATAAAACACTTGAGAGCAACCCTAGAGGCTAGGTTTTTATCGTTCTTCTTTATAGCCTCTTTTAGGTCAATTCGATGGTTCTTTCAAGAACATATCTTTTGTCGAATTGATCTAATCTTTGCTTAGAGATTTTTCCCATGGATCTTCATTGATAATCTAAGCAAAGGATCACCATCGAAGCCAATATTCTTACCGGCTGAGTTTGCGTCGTGGATTCGACGTGGCATCGTGGATTCGGTGTGTTGAAGGCGTTTCGTGGATTCGAAACGTGTGCTCGTGGATTCGAGTGGCGTTCGTGGATTCGAACGTGTGCAGTGGACGTGCAAACGGTGGAGCGCAAGGTCCGAAGAAATTGAAGGAGGGGATCACTTGTTATTCTTCTTTTCTTAGTGGATTGTTATTGCGTGGACATCCAACCGGTCAGCGCAAGGTCCGAAGAAGTGAAGGAGGGGTTGAGTCCGTGGAGTCGGTAATCACCTTGTTATTCTTCTATTCTTAGTGGATTGTTATTGCGTGTTGGTCCCGTGGTTTTTCTCCTGGATTGGAGTTTCCACGTAAATCTCGGTGTGTTGATTTTTATTTTCCGCATTGTTTTTATTTTTGCACTGAGATTGGTTTTTATAATATTACACCTATTCACCCCCCTCTAGGTGTTTGATAGTACCTATTTAGATCCTTGTGGATCCTAAATAACTCTACAATTGGTATCAGAGCGGGTTTTAGGTTTATCTATCATGTGGGTGAAAGTGGTAATATTTTTAGACCTCCTCTTTTTGATGGGACCAATTATGCATATTGGAAAGTGCGGATGAGAGCTTTTCTCATCTCTATTGATGAGCGGGTATGGCAAACCGTGGAATACGGTTGGGTGCATCCGGTTGAGGAAGTAGGAAATTCTACTACCCCAAAACCTCGCTCTAGATGGTCTAAAGAGGAAATCGAAAGATCTTCTTACAATGGGAAAGGTATGAACGCTTTATTTAATTCTCTTTCCTCGACTGAGTTTACAAGAATTTCCGCGTGTGAAACCGCGAAGGAAATTTGGGATATTCTCAAAATTACACATGAGGGTACTAATCTTGTAAAAATTCAAAAGCTCCAGATGCTTACAAGTCAATTTGACTCTATTCATATGGAAGAGCATGAATTGTTTACAGATTATTACACTAGACTTCAAGATGTAATTAATACATGTGCTAATTTAGGAGAAAAGATCCCGGAGTCGAAAATTGTAAGAAAGATACTTCGGACTCTTCCGGAACGGTTTAGGGCAAAGGTTACCGCCATTGAAACCGTTAGTCATCCGGATGAGATGAGTGTAGAGGAATTAGTAGGTGCTTTACAAACTTATGAGATGACTTTTCCTACTAATCAAATTCTTCCAAGTCTTCTTCTAAGCTTACAGGTATTGCATTCAAATCAACAAAGGAAGAAGATGACGAATCGAGTTCCGACGATGAAATCTCTTTTGCCGATTTTGAAGAACAATTGGCGCGGATCACAAAGAAATTTCGTCGGAAATTTTGGAAGAATCGAACCGATGGATCTTCATCCACGAAACCATCTAAAGGATCATCGGGTTCTAAATCCTCTAAACTCAAAGGCGTTGCAAAACCTTCTAAAGAAAAAGAAAAAGATGATTTCGAAGGGGAAATCCGATGTTATCGATGCAAAGGCTACGGCCATATTTCAACGGATTGTCCTTCTAAGAAATCATACAAAAAGAAGGCTTTGCAAGCAAAAACTTGGGACGATTCTAGTTTCGATGAATCGACCTCAAGTGAAGAGGAAAAAGAAAAATTTGTTGCTTTTCATGCCTCTCAAATTCCCTCTTCTAATTTGTGCTTATCATCTTTAGTCACTGACTCTATTCCTTTGATTTTGCATGAAACATCAACATCCGGAGGAGAGTCATCAAGTGAGGGGGAGTCGGACGAAGAAGAACTCGTTGAGGCATACCAACAACTTCTTGCGGAATCAAAGAAGATGGCCAAACTTAACAAGAAGTTGAGGAAGCAACGACTTGAGTTCAAGACGAGAATCAAGCTTTAAAGATCAAACTTCATGATCTCGAGGAGGAACGAGAGTTTATTGGATAACAATAAAATCCTCCAAGAAAAGATAAACCAATCGGAGACAAACGTTAAATCATATATGGACAAGATTGGTTTTCTTGAAAAGCAGTTTGAGGAAATTCATGTCACCAACCAAGCTTTGACCAAGCAAGTTCATGAACTCAAATCCGACATACAAAGGCTTTCAACCGGTTCCAAGAAACTAGATTGTATGTCCGGATTAGGTCAAACAAGCAAGGTTGGTTTGGGATTTAAAAAGGACCAAACTGTGCATGCTTCAAGTTCCACAATGAAATTGAAAGGAAGAACTTGTCACCTATGTGGACTTGAAGGACATTTGGTGAAGAATTGCCCGAAAAAGAGAAAGAAAAATCCTTCGGCAACTTCATCTACGGAGCGGACTCAACGGAATCAAAAGACACATCAAGTCAAAGGAGTTCACTCAACCCACCAAAGGTCCGAGCCACAACATCAATCATACAAGTGGATCATTGCGAGGCAAAGACCTAAGGTGGACCAACAGTCAAAGCGGACCAACCCCCGGGCACAACGAATCAAGACAACCCAAAATCCAGCGATTTTGGATTCGGAAAGGTGATATCTTTCCTTGTCTTAAGTTCTAAATAGCTTATGACTGTGTGTAATGCTTTGATTGGTTTTCCCTTCATATTTTTCTTAATCTTTGCATTACATGTTTTCAATGCTCTTTGTTTTTATACTTTGTTTTTGAACAAAAGGGTTTTTAACGAACAAGTGCATTGAATAAAAAGGGCTTCACGTTCATTCACTCCAAATTAATTTTCTTGGATTATCAACTTGACTCCATAATCATAATCTTGAAGACACTTCATTTAGAGGAGTTGTTTAATTGAGCATTGGTTAAATTGACTTTAATTGCATCCTTTCACGCATTTAGAAATTTATTATGCTTTTGATATCATAATATTTCAATGTTGCAATGATCATTTATGTTAATTAATTCATCTTTTAAGTGATCAAAGTCAATTTCTCTCTCAATGATCTCTTGGTATAGTCATTATCTTATTTGATTGCTTAGTCGAGTATGAATGCGAGATCAATTTTTGGTTGAATACCTTATATATTAAATAATTGATAGCCAATTGAGGGGGAGTCAAAGAAAAGTAAAATGCTCAAAAGATGTGGAAAGAGTTACATCCCAATGAGGAGTGTGAAAACTACCACCACATGGAGGAAAAGAAAGAAAGAAAAAGATACTCCATGTATGCAAAGCAAATTTTGTTTTAAAAATGTTGATGAAATGCATATTGAAATACTTGACTCAGTCATATTTCATGGTTGGTATAAGGTGGGATTTTTGATAAAAGATGCTCA
Organism: Tillandsia fasciculata; assembly: GCA_029168755.2. Taxonomy (NCBI): domain Eukaryota; kingdom Viridiplantae; phylum Streptophyta; class Magnoliopsida; order Poales; family Bromeliaceae; genus Tillandsia; species Tillandsia fasciculata. The sequence goes on from CM054930.1 coordinate 15,613,510, forward strand.
AAGAGCCACTCCTTCAACAGATTGTCTAGATATATTATCTAACTTATCGGGGATTTCAAACATCTATTGATCTTTGTATTTCATTTTCTTTACCAAAATTGATGATTTGATAAAGGCATTACGCATAAGATCATGTTAGATGTAATTGAAGTTGTTCAACTTTAAGAGTTTTAATTTTCATAAATTTTCGTTTCATTTTTGAGTATTTTTGATAGATTTGGTATAATCTATTTCTTGTTGCATGAAACGATGACTTTTGTTTAAAGTTGATGCGCTAAAGTGCTTACATACTCTTTCTGGTTTTTATTTTTCTAAATTATTCTAATGAAAGAGATTTGGATTGAATGACATCTATGTGAATTCATTGTTCTTCAAAGCACTTAAATGGATTTCTTGATGGAATACAAATCGGTATTTGAAAAGATTCCAAAATCTGGATTTGTTTCAAGAAATTATTTGATTTTTGCTTTCTGGTACCGGTACGCAATCTGCATTTTTGTTACATACCGGAGCTGAGCTTTTATCTCTCTTTCTCTATGAACTAATGTTGTTAGATTTCCTTTTGTCTAGTATGTTCACTGTTTGACAATTTGTGACAAAAAGGGGGAGAAGAGAAATGACGGAGATGAGATCATCAAGAGAGGACAAACGAAAATGGAAAAATAGGGGAGAACGAAAAATGATGATCTATCACAAAGGGGGAGAACATAGATGCTCAAGAACATGGAGAAATTGGAGAACATGTTAGAGAGAGATGCTCAAGATAGGGGGAGATAAAGAAAAGATTGAAAGAGCCGAAAAACAAAAGAACCAAAAGGACGACTCAAATGTAGGATTTTAATTTCTAACGACTAACGTTTGATTTTGGTTGGAGTTTTGTTTTGCAGGAATTACATCACTTAAGACTCCAAGTCCTAAGTCATAGAGTATATTTTAGGACTGTTTGGTTCAAATGTAATTTGTATTTATTGGATCTTTCACGCAAAGAAAATCAATGTTTTGGTGATGACATTGAATTTCGATTTTTTGGTTTAAGATGAGTGACTTGAGCGTTTTATGTATTTTTGGGTTTTGTCACGAAATTGCCAAAGGGGGAGATTGTTACGGCATTTTGGTGTTGGCATATTTCGTGAGTCAAGTCAGTGAGTTGAGTCGGAGTCTTAAAGGGATCAAATTGTCAATCAGCAATCAAAGACTTAGAGAAGATTCAACAAGAGCTCAAGTTGACACTCAGTGTCTTGAGTCTTGAAGATTGAAGATGAAGAATTGTGGATCAGTTACATCAATCTCAAGAAGAAAGTATTCAAAAGGATCAGGTATGTTTAACTAAATAATTTTGGTGATCCGAATACTTTCTTATAGTGTAGAAACACTTGGATGAATTTTTAATTGCATAAAAATCAAAAACTGGACATGGGACATGTTCAGGATCCGGATCAGATGATCCAATCCGGATCCCGAAGGGTATTAGTTCATGTGCAAATCCAATCCGGATCCAAGCCTATTCTGATCCGGATCCCGAACATTGGATGTTGCTGAAATTCATGAACGATCCGGATCGGGCCTTGCGATCCGGATCCCGAACCCTTGGATTTCTGGAATCGTCAATCTCGTTACGACGATCCGGATCGCAGTAATCCCGATCCGGATCGCCGTCCTGAAAAATTCCAGATAAGGTATGTTTTTGATTCTTATCTCTTTCCAAAGGTTTCTAAACTATAAATAGACATTTAGGGTTTCTCAAAAACGGGGAGCATACGATCAATTTATAAAACACTTGAGAGCAACCCTAGAGGCTAGGTTTTTATCGTTCTTCTTTATAGCCTCTTTTAGGTCAATTCGATGGTTCTTTCAAGAACATATCTTTTGTCGAATTGATCTAATCTTTGCTTAGAGATTTTTCCCATGGATCTTCATTGATAATCTAAGCAAAGGATCACCATCGAAGCCAATATTCTTACCGGCTGAGTTTGCGTCGTGGATTCGACGTGGCATCGTGGATTCGGTGTGTTGAAGGCGTTTCGTGGATTCGAAACGTGTGCTCGTGGATTCGAGTGGCGTTCGTGGATTCGAACGTGTGCAGTGGACGTGCAAACGGTGGAGCGCAAGGTCCGAAGAAATTGAAGGAGGGTAATCACCTTGTTATTCTTCTTTTCTTAGTGGATTGTTATTGCGTGGATATCCAACCGGTCAGCGCAAGGTCCGAAGAAGCTGAAGGAGGGGTTGAGTCCGTGGAGTCGGTAATCACCTTGTTATTCTTCTATTCTTAGTGGATTGTTATTGCGTGTTGGTCCCGTGGTTTTTCTCCTGGATTGGAGTTTCCACGTAAATCTCGGTGTGTTGATTTTTATTTTCCGCATTGTTTTTTTTTGCACTGAGATTGGTTTGCATATTACACCTATTCACCCCCCTCTAGGTGTTTGATAGTACCTATTATCCTTGTGGATCCTAAATAACTCTACATGTGCTACAATGAAATTGTTTTGATAATGCTTCACAAAGAGAGTCCTGTCAGCTCCCCCTCGAGTATAGCCCTTTTCCAAAAGGTGCTTTGTCAACCTTTCGTACCATGCTCGCGGTGCTTGTTTCAGACCGTAAAGAGCCTTTTTCAGACGAAAAACATGGTTAGGTAGTTTATGGTCCACAAAACCTTTCGGTTGAGCCACATAAACTTCCTCATTTAAAAACCCATTTAAAAAGGCGCTCTTAACGTCCATTTGAAATAATTTGATTTTAAAATGACAAGCTATCGCAAATAAGATACGAATGGACTCGAGTCTAGCTACAGGGGCGAAAGTTTCATCAAAGTCTATACCTTCTACTTGAGAGTAGCCTTGAGCAACTAACCTTGCTTTGTTCCTGATGATAGTACCATCTTCATTTTTCTTGTTCTTGAAAATCCATTTGGTACCTATCACATTGTGTTGCTTCGGAGGCTTCGTTAATTCCCAGACTTTGTTTCGCTCAAATTGATGGAGCTCTTCCTGCATTGCTTCAATCCAGTAGTCATCTTGAAGAGCTTCATCAACATTCTTTGGTTCGATTTGAGATACGTAGCAAGCGAATCCGCAAACCAATTGTCTCCGAGTTCTAACTCCTTCTTGTGGGTCTCCAATGATGTTCGATTCAGGATGATCCTTGGAGATGCGTAACGTTTGAGGTAAGGAGTACTCGGAGGTACACGAGATGATTCCTGCACATCAGATAAACTTGAAGAACCGTTAGATGCATCATTATTATCGAAAGAATTGTTAGAAGAAGATGCATTAGCAGGTGTATCATCATCAAGAGAGATATCGAGGGTAGATTTTTCAGATTCAAAGTGAAAAGCTTCATCTACCTTAACATTTATCGATTCTACGATCGTCTTAGATTCTAAGTTAAAAACTCGATATGCTCTACTGTTTGTAGAATAACCCAAGAAAATCCCTTCGTCACTTCGAGAGTCAAATTTTCCAAGATTTTCGCGGTCACGTAAAATAAAACACCGACTCCCAAAGATACGAAAATATTTGATGTTCGGTTTTCTACAAAACCATAGTTCATATGGTGTATTTAAAGTCCCCGGGCGCAAATACACTCGATTAATTACATAGACAGCAGTGTTCACCGCTTCAGCCCAAAAATATAACGGTAGGTTCCGGCTATGAAGCATAACACGTGCCATCTCCTGTACGACCCTGTTTTTGCGCTCGACTACACCATTTTGTTGAGGTGTATAGGGTGCCGAGAATTCATGTTTAATGCCGTTTGAAGTGCAAAAATCAATGAATTTAGAATTTATGAATTCTCCACCTCTATCACTTCTAACACGAGTAATCTTTTCATTCTTTTCAATCATAATACGATGGCAAATCTCGTGAAAAGAATCAAAAGTATCAGCTTTCTCTTTTAAAAATGCTACCCAAGAATATCTAGAGAAATCATCAACCAATAAGAAAATATACCATTTACCTCCCAAAGATGGTTGACGAGTTGGCCCCATTAAATCCATGTGCAAAAGTTCCAAAGGCCGTTTTGTACCTATGTGGTTCAAGTTCTTGTGTGCAGTCCTAGACTGTTTTCCCTTTTGGCAACCGCCACACACAATGTTTTGTTCAAAAGAAAGTTTAGGAACCCCCTTGACCACATCTTTGTTTGAAATTCTAGCAAGTTCCTTAAAGTTTATGTGACCTAGCCTTTCATGCCAAAGTGTTTCATTTTTCAAAGATGCTAGGTTACATTTTTCAGAAATTTTATAGGAACAACATAACAATTGTTTTCTGATCTAACCCCTTTTAAAAAGAAAACATGGTTCTTATCAGTTACAGTACATTCATCAGATGAAAAATTAACTGAATAACCATTATCACAAAGTTGACTTATGCTTATGAGGTTAGTCTTAAGGCCATCAACAAATAACACATTATTTAGAACCGGGCCATCCGGAATAGCTACCGTTCCTTTCCAACAATTTTGGAAGACCGACCGTCTCCGAAAACAACAAGTCCTCCGGAGATTTTCTCAAAGGTTTGAAAACAGTTTTTGTCACCGGTCATGTGACGGGAACACCCGCTATCCAGATACCAAGACGAACTATCATATGCATGCAAGGAAACATTAGTAACAAGACAAGGGAAAATTTCACCTTTGCGCACCCAAACCTTTTTGGAATGCGTCGGTAATGGTCGTGAAGTTATTCTCCTAGGTGAAAGCGTCTTGTTAGAAGATTGCTGCTCCTTGATGATGTCGTCTTGCGCGGTGAACTACCAAGGCTCTTTTCCTTTGAAAGATTTGCATTGATTTCTGAGGAATCACCTTTTTGGTAGTCATTGCAAGAGGTGCTTGAGGTGAGCGTTTGGCTCCCCTTGCAATTTCTCCTTATGTGCCCTGAAATGCCACAACGAAAACATACCTTAGATCTTGACGATCCCGAAGAGGATGAAGTAGGCTTGTTGTCGTTGCTTGTCGTGAATTCCGGTGTCGGAGGAGGAGATACCGACTGAGGCACAAAAACTGTCCCACTCGAACTTGGACTGTCTCCAGTTTGAGTGTATCCGAGGCCGAACTTATTTGTTTGACCAAGACCAAGAAGCCTATCCAACTTACTCCTTCCAGAAGAAATCGCTTTAAATCATCCTTTAGTTGGAGAATGGTCTTTGTCATTTCCATTTTTCCTGTCGAGCCTCGTTGTAGAGCTTGAGAAATAATTCGCTTTATCCACCAATTTCTATGTTCTTTCTCGAAAAGCTCATTTTCTCTTGAAGGGAAACATTTGCTTTGACTAATTATCCCTTTCCACTTCAAGAGCGTTTGAGAGAGAAGATGACCCTTTTTGCTTCTTCTTCGAGATCCTGCAATCTCCCTCTCAAACTCCGGTTTTGCTTTGCCAGTTTCTTTGAATCCCTCAAAAGCTTATGGTAGGCAAGAGCAAAATCTTCACCTTCAGAATTACTCGATTCGTCGTCCGTAGCGTTCTTTTCAATGGGAGGAGTTGGACAAGGAATCGGATGTACTTGCCATTAAGCACATGAAGGGTGAAGATGTGGACGCGTGGAATGCTGTCGCGTTGTCTTCTTCATCACTTGAGGATGACTCATTTGACGTTGAGTTGTCATCCCAAGTGACGACTTGCATCGCTTTCTTCTTTGCCGGATTCTTGTTGGGACACTCCGTTGCAATGTGGCCGTAGCCTCGACATTTGAAGCACTGTACTTGTCCCTCTGAACTTTTCTTATCCTTTGAGAAGTTCTCTTGCTTTCTTGACTTGTAGCTTGAAGAACCCTTGCCTTTCTTCGACTTTCCGAAGGATGGAGTTTTGCTGGATTACCCCTTCGAAAGTTGCGGCGAAACTTCCTTGTCAAGAGAGCGAGCTGCTTCTCAAAGTCCTCCATAGATAGGTTCTCGTCATCGTCTGAGGAGGATGAATCCGCGTCTTCTTCCTTTGTTGTTTTCAATGCATAACCTGAAGACTTAGAAGAGGATGCTTTTCCAGAAGAATAGTTAGTAGGAAATGTCATTTCATAAGTTTGTAATGCACCAACTAATTCTTCTACACGCATTTCGTCCGGGTGTTTAATTGTTTCAATGGCTGCGACCTTCGGGCGAAATCGTTCAGGAAGAGTTCTTAAATTTTTACACAACTTTAAATTCTGGAATCTTCTCTCCCAAGTTAGCACATGAGTTTACGATGTCTTGCAATCGTGTGTAATAGTCTGTGAAAGATTCATTTTCTGCCATAGAAATAGAGTCAAACTTGCTCGTAAGCATTTGCAGTTTCTGAATCTTCACAAGGTTAGTTCCCTCATGCGTAACTTGAAGAACATCCCAGATTTCTTTCGCAGTCTCACATGCCGAGACGCGAGAGAACTCTGTTTGTGACAAAGCATTAAATAGAGCATTAATTCCCTTGCCATTGTAAGAAGATGAATCTATCTCTTCCTTGGTCCATTTCGACCTAGGTTTTAAGGTGCGAACATCAGCAATAATTTCAGTTGGATTAGACCATCCTAATTCAATTGATTGCCACACCCGTTCGTCGATGGAAATTAAAAAGGCTTTCATCCGCACTTTCCAGTACGCATAATTTGTTCCATCGAAGAAAGGGGGTCGGTTGATGTTTCCACCTTCAACCATTGTTTACAACCCTATTCCCGCTCTGATACCACTTGTTGGGTTATAATGTATGGATCTAAATAGGGGAAAAAACACCTAGAGGGGGGTGAATAGGTGTAAACAATAAACACTCAAAAAATCATTGCGCAATAAAACCCAATGCGGAAATAAAAATGAACACGCAAGATTTTTACGTGGAAAAACTCCAAACCGGAGTAAAAAACCACGGGACCGATAACACGGCGAAATCCACTAGAATTAAAACACGTACAAGGTGATATAACGTACTCACAGACGACTCAACCTTTTCCATACGCTCCTAGTAGATCTTCTCCGCTCGCTCCACGACGCTTCTCGAATCCACGATCTGCGCCCAACGCCGAATCCTCAGCGTCCAACGTCGAGTCCACGACGTCCGACCGAATCCACGGTCTTCACCCAGTAGCACGCTTCGAATCCACGAACGTACCTCGCTCCGAATCCACGAGAGCGGTTGCACCTTGAATCCACAAGGCCACGAGTCAACGCGCCGATTTGGGGTGAATCG
>CM054930.1:15620750-15662537 GCA_029168755.2 Tillandsia fasciculata
GAAGATCGCCGGCACACCCTTCGTTACCAGGCACGCAAGAAGACGGACGATACCTCCCTGATCAACCCCTAGCCGCGAATCCGAGCCGGGTGAAGCGTAAATTAGGTTTCGTTAAATTTCTTGGTTCTTTTTTACGAAAAGGGGAGGAGGAAGTCGGCGCCATCACCGGTGGAGCCGCGCTCGCGTGGGGCCGCGCGTGCGGGCAGCACCGCGTGTGCAGGCGACCCGACCCCGCGGGCCGGTGCGGGGCCCGGGCGCGCGCCCCGCATGCGGGGCGGCGCGCGCGCCGCCCGCATGCGGGGGCGCTGCATGCACCCGCATGCGGGCACGCCGCATGCGGGCGGCCCCGCACAAGGGCGGCACGCCCCCCCAGCCGCGCGGGCCGGGGTACGTTCGTGCGGGCAGAGTGCCACGGGGTAGGAGTCGGGTGTTGTTCCGGTTTTTGTTAGCTTTGCGATTTATTGAGTTATCAAACTCCCGTATCACAGGTTCGTGTAGGTCCGGCGGGGATTCACCGCGACGCGGAGGAACCTAGCATCGATCAGGAGCGCTGACAACGAAAAAGGCTTGGTTTTCTTGTGATGGCCACAGTGTAGTGTTATATTCAGGAAAGGATATTTAATTGCATGTTAATCGGGTACTAACGCTGACGGTTTGCTATGGTTGACTATATTTCTCGTCCTTGGTTACTATGCTCGAGTTGCGACACGCGCACCCGCGGGGTCTGGCCACCGGCAAAGGTGCTCTTTTCCGTAAAGGCGGTGCCTTGACCCGTGTTTACCCACGAGGTGATGTAGGTGGGGGCCCCCCTTAGGTGTGGGGTTTGAGGCACCAAGTGTGAAGCGGTGCGACCCGTCGGATTGGCCCAACGGCCACGAGGTCAGGTGTAACAGAGTGTTTACAAGGTCAACAGGGGGTACAGGTGTTTACGAGTTACGTTTTTGAGTAGGGTGGTTGGCTCCGGTAGTCTTGCTTTCGCGGCTTGGTATTCTTTACTGTTTTATATTTTTTATCCGGATAGGTCACTGACTACCCACTCTGTGACGGGTACTTCCAGGGGTGAGAGATAGCGACGGTGAGCCGAGGTGGGATCATTCGGGATCTGTGAGAGGCCCCAGTCTGCCGTTTCGGCAATTTTCCGCATTTCATTTCATACTGTAGGCTACTGTGTGGTTCTCGATACCCTCGTGGGCGTGTTTGTTTTGTGGGTGGTGTTTGGACATTGGATGTGAGACTTGTGTTTCCTCTTATTTCCTTCCGTAGGCCAATTTCAAAGAAACAAAAGACTTATAAACGAAAAGAAAATGACTGTGAAAACCGTTTCAAAAACTTAGGTGTCTGTGCGGGCACCCTCTTCAAAACCCTGTGGAATTCAAAACTGTGAAGTTTATCTTTTCAACTTGACTGGCCACGGGCTTTTTTAGTCTTCATGCTTAGCTAGCCTCTGAGCTGTTGTGATTATATGGAAATTGATTGCTGTGTTTGAATGTTGTACTTGACGCGACGCCGTGCATATACAGAGGAGACTCTGCCCGATTTTGAGTAAATCTGTGATGCGGCGGGTCTGGGCAGCGGGGGAAGGAGGTTTTCAAAAAAAAACTTTGACGCACCAAATGCTTACTCTTGTGCATCGTTTTCCGCCTAAAATAAAACCCCGGGGCGTGACAACGGATATCCTTTTCACCGCTTTCAGGTGACCTCCTTTGGTGCTGATTGAGATCTCGCACAGTATCCTCAACACTAAAGGATATATCCGGGCGACTAACCGTGAGGAAAGTAGACTTCCAATCATACTACGATAAAGTTTCTTCGGCTCTATTCTCACTGTTTGATTCACTTCAAGTCCCTTGTGGCTAGTTCCCCATTGGAGTCGAAAAATCTTAGAGTTTTCTAAATCAAACTTTTTGGACCAACTCCATTGCATACTGGATTGACTAAGATGAATGCCTTATCCTCTGTTTTACTTGCAATCCAAGGAAATATGTCAGTTCGCCCATCATGGACATTCAATTCGCTTTCCATGGTTTCAGCGAATTAGAAGCATCATTATCTCTTGTGCACCAAATACGATGTCATCGACATAGATTTGTGCTGTTACGGCATTTTGGTGTTGGCATATTTCGTGAGTCAAGTCAGTGAGTTGAGTCGGAGTCTTAAAGGGATCAAATTGTCAATCAGCAATCAAAGACTTAGAGAAGATTCAACAAGAGCTCAAGTTGACACTCAGTGTCTTGAGTCTTGAAGATTGAAGATGAAGAATTGTGGATCAGTTACATCAATCTCAAGAAGAAAGTATTCAAAAGGATCAGGTATGTTTAACTAAATAATTTTGGTGATCCGAATACTTTCTTATAGTGTAGAAACACTTGGATGAATTTTTAATTGCATAAAAATCAAAAACTGGACTTGGGACATGTTCAGGATCCGGATCAGATGATCCAATCCGGATCCCGAAGGGTATTAGTTCATGTGCAAATCCAATCCGGATCCAAGCCTATTCTGATCCGGATCCCGAACATTGGATGTTGCTGAAATTCATGAACGATCCGGATCGGGCCTTGCGATCCGGATCCCGAACCCTTGGATTTCTGGAATCGTCAATCTCGTTACGACGATCCGGATCGCAGTAATCCCGATCCGGATCGCCGTCCTGAAAATTCCAGATAAGGTATGTTTTTGATTCTTATCTCTTTCCAAAGGTTTCTAAACTATAAATAGACATTTAGGGTTTCTCAAAAACGTGGGAGCATACCGATCATTTTATAAAACACTTGAGAGCAACCCTAGAGGCTAGGTTTTTATCGTTCTTCTTTATAGCCTCTTTTAGGTCAATTCGATGGTTCTTTCAAGAACATATCTTTTGTCGAATTGATCTAATCTTTGCTTAGAGATTTCTCCATGGATCTTCAATGATAATCTAAGCAAAGGATCACCATCGAAGCCAATATTCTTACCGGCTGAGTTTGCGTCGTGGATTCGACGTGGCATCGTGGATTCGGTGTGTTGAAGGCGTTTCGTGGATTCGAAACGTGTGCTCGTGGATTCGAGTGGCGTTCGTGGATTCGAACGTGTGCAGTGGACGTGCAACGTTGGAGCGCAAGGTCGAAGAAATTGAAGGGGGGTAGTCACCTTGTTATTCTTCTTTTCTTAGTGGATTGTTATTGCGTGGATATCCAACCGGTCAGCGCAAGGTCCGAAGAAGCTGAAGGAGGGGTTTGAGTCCGTGGAGTCGGTAATCACCTTGTTATTCTTCTATTCTTAGTGGATTGTTATTGCGTGTTGGTCCCGTGGTTTTTCTCCTGGATTGGAGTTTCCACGTAAATCTCGGTGTGTTGATTTTTATTTTCCGCATTGTTTTTATTTTTGCACTGAGATTGGTTTTTATAATATTACACCTATTCACCCCCCTCTAGGTGTTTGATAGTACCTATTTAGATCCTTGTGGATCCTAAATAACTCTACAATTGGTATCAGAGCGGGTTTTAGGTTTATCTATCATAATGGGTGAAAGTGGTAATATTTTTAGACCTCCTCTTTTTGATGGGACCAATTATGCATATTGGAAAATGCGGATGAGAGCTTTTCTCATCTCTATTGATGAGCGGGTATGGCAAACCGTTGAATACGGTTGGGTGCATCCGGTTGAGGAAGTAGGAAATTCTACTACCCCAAAACCTCGCTCTAGATGGTCCAAAGAGGAAATCGAAAGATCTTCTTACAATGGGAAAGGTATGAACGCTCTATTTAATTCTCTTTCCTCGACTGAATTTTCGAGAATTTCCGCGTGTGAAACCGCGAAGGAAATTTGGGATATTCTCAAAATTACACATGAGGGTACTAATCTTGTAAAAATTCAAAAGCTCCAGATGCTTACAAGTCAATTTGACTCTATTCATATGGAAGAGCATGAATTGTTTACAGATTATTACACTAGACTTCAAGATGTAATTAATACATGTGCTAATTTAGGAGAAAAGATCCCGGAGTCGAAAATTGTAAGAAAGATACTTCGGACTCTTCCGGAACGGTTTAGGGCAAAGGTTACCGCCATTGAAACCGTTAGTCATCCGGATGAGATGAGTGTAGAGGAATTAGTAGGTGCTTTACAAACTTATGAGATGACTTTTCCTACTAATCAAAATTCTTCCAAGTCTTCTTCTAAGCTTACAGGTATTGCATTCAAATCAACAAAGGAAGAAGATGACGAATCGAGTTCCGACGATGAAATCTCTTTTGCCGATTTTGAAGAACAATTGGCGCGGATCACAAAGAAATTTCGTCGGAAATTTTGGAAGAATCGAACCGATGGATCTTCATCCACGAAACCATCTAAAGGATCATCGGGTTCTAAATCCTCTAAACTCAAAGGCGTTGCAAAACCTTCTAAAGAAAAAGAAAAAGATGATTTCGAAGGGGAAATCCGATGCTATCGATGCAAAGGCTACGGCCATATTTCAACGGATTGTCCTTCTAAGAAATCATATAAAAAGAAGGCTTTGCAAGCGAAAACTTGGGACGATTCTAGTTTCGATGAATCGACCTCAAGTGAAGAGGAAAAAGAAAAAATTGTTGCTTTTCATGCCTCTCAAATTCCCTCTTCTAATTTGTGTTTATCATCTTTAGTCACTGACTCTATTCCTTTGATTTTGCATGAAACATCAACATCCGGAGGAGAGTCATCAAGTGAGGGGGAGTCGGACGAAGAAGAACTCGTTGAGGCATACCAACAACTTCTTGCGGAATCAAAGAAGATGGCCAAACTTAACAAGAAGTTGAGGAAGCAACGACTTGAAGTTCAAGACGAGAATCAAGCTTTAAAGATCAAACTTCATGATCTCGAGGAGGAACGAGAGCTTTTATTGGATAATAATAAAATCCTCCAAGAAAAGATAAATCAATCGGAAATGGTCGTTAATTCCGATATTAACAAGATTGATTTTCTTGAAAAGCAGTTTGAAGAAATTCATGTCACCAACCAGGCTTTGACCAAGCAAGTTCATCAACTCAAATCCGACATACAAAGGCTTTCAACCGGTTCCAAGAAACTAGATTGTATGTCCGGATTAGGTCAAACAAGCAAGGTTGGTTTGGGATTTAAAAAGGACCAAACTGTGCATGCTTCAAGTTCCACAAAGAAATTGAAAGGAAGAACTTGTCACCTATGTGGACTTGAAGGACATTTGGTGAAGAATTGCCCGAAAAAGAGAAAGAAAAATACTTCGGCAACTTCATCTACGGAGCGGACTCAACGGAATCAAAAGACACATCAAGTCAAAGGAGTTCACTCAACCCACCAAAGGTCCGAGCCACAACATCAATCATTCAAGTGGATCATTGCGAGGCAAAGACCTAAGGTGGACCAACAGTCAAAGCTACCAACCCCCGGGCACAACGAATCAAGACAACCCAAGATCCGACGATTTTGGATTCGGAAAGGTGATATCTTTCCTTGTCTTAAGTTCTAAATAGCTTATGACTGTGTGTAATGCTTTGATTGGTTTTCCCTTCATATTTTTCTTAATCTTTGCATTACATGTTTTCAATGCTCTTTGTTTTTATACTTTGTTTTTGAACAAAAGGGTTTTTAACGAACAAGTGCATTGAATAAAAAGGGGCTTCACGTTCATTCACTCCAAATTAATTTTCTTGGATTATCAACTTGACTCCTTATTCATAATCTTGAAGACACTTCATTTAGAGGAGTTGTTTAATTGAGCATTGGTTAAATTGACTTTAATTGCATCCTTTCACGCATTTAGAAATTTATTATGCTTTTGATATCATAATATTTCAATGTTGCAATGATCATTTATGTTAATTAATTCATCTTTTAAGTGATCAAAGTCAATTTCTCTCTCAATGATCTCTTGGTATAGTCATTATCATATTTGATTGCTTAGTCGAGTATGAATGCGAGATCAATTTTTGGTTGAATACCTTATATATTAAATAATTGATAGCCAATTGAGGGGGAGTCAAAGAAAAGTAAAATGCTCAAAAGATGTGGAAAGAGTTACATCCCAATGAGGAGTGTGAAAACTACCACCACATGGAGGAAAAGAAAGAAAGAAAAAGATACTCCATGAATGCAAAGCAAATTTTGTTTTAAAAATGTTGATGAAATGCATATTGAAATACTTGACTCAGTCATATTTCATGGTTGGTATAAGGTGGGATTTTTGATAAAAGATGCTCAAAGAGCCACTCCTTCCACAGATTGTCTAGATATATTATCTAACTTATCGGGGATTTCAAACATCTATTGATCTTTGTATTTCATTTTCTTTACCAAAATTGATGATTTGATAAAGGCATTACTCATAAGATCAGGTTAGATGTAATTGAAATTGTTCAACTTTAAGAGTTTTAATTTTCATAAATTTTCGTTTCATTTTTGAGTATTTTTGATAGATTTGGTATAATCTATTTCTTGTTGCATGAAACGATGACTTTTGTTTAAAGTTGATGCGCTAAAGTGCTTACATACTCTTTCTGGTTTTTTATTTTCTAAATTATTCTAATGAAAGAAATTTGGATTGAATGACATCTCTTTGAATTCATTGTTCTTCAAAGCACTTAAATGGATTTCTTGATGGAATACAAATCGGTATTTGAAAAGATTCCAAAATCTGGATTTGTTTCAAGAAATTATTTGATTTTTGCTTTCTGGTACCGGTACGCAATCTGCATTTTTGTTATATACCGGAACTGAGCTTTTATCTCTCTTTCTCTATGAACTAATGTTGTTAGATTTCCTTTTGTCTAGTATGTTCACTGTTTGACAATTTGTGACAAAAAGGGGGAGAAGAGAAATGACGGAGATGAGATCATCAAGAGAGGACAAACGAAAATGGAAAAATGGGGGAGAACGAAAAATGATGATCGTATCACAAAGGGGGAGAACATAGATGCTCAAGAACATGGAGAACATGGAGAACATGTTAGAGATGCTCAAGATAGGGGAGATAAAGAAAAGATTGAAAGAGCCGAAAAACAAAAGAACCAAAAGGACGAATCAAATGTAGGATTTTAATTTCTAACGACTAACGTTTGATTTTGTTTGGAGTTTTGTTTTGCAGGAATTACATCACTTTAAGACTCCAAGTCCTAAGTCATAGAGTATGTTCTAGGACTGTTTGGTTCAAATGTAATTTTGTATTTATTGGATCTTTCACGCAAAGAAAATCAATGTTTTGGTGATGACATTGAATTTCGACTTTTTGGTTTAAGATGAGTGACTTGAGCGTTTTATGTATTTTGGGTTTTGTCACGAAATTGCCAAAGGGGGAGATTGTTACGGCATTTTGGTGTTGGCATATTTCGTGAGTCAAGTCAGTGAGTTGAGTCGGAGTCTTAAAGGGATCAAATTGTCAATCAGCAATCAAAGACTTAGAGAAGATTCAACAAGAGCTCAAGTTGACACTCAGTGTCTTGAGTCTTGAAGATTGAAGATGAAGAATTGTGGATCAGTTACATCAATCTCAAGAAGAAAGTATTCAAAAGGATCAGGTATGTTTAACTAAATAATTTTGGTGATCCGAATACTTTCTTATAGTGTAGAAACACTTGGATGAATTTTTAATTGCATAAAAATCAAAAACTGGACATGGGACATGTTCAGGATCCGGATCAGATGATCCAATCCGGATCCCGAAGGGTATTAGTTCATGTGCAAATCCAATCCGGATCCAAGCCTATTCTGATCCGGATCCCGAACATTGGATGTTGCTGAAATTCATGAACGATCCGGATCGGGCCTTGCGATCCGGATCCCGAACCCTTGGATTTCTGGAATCGTCAATCTCGTTACGACGATCCGGATCGCAGTAATCCCGATCCGGATCGCCGTCCTGAAAAATTCCAGATAAGGTATGTTTTTGATTCTTATCTCTTTCCAAAGGTTTCTAAACTATAAATAGACATTTAGGGTTTCTCAAAAACGTGGGAGCTATACCGATCATTTTATAAAACACTTGAGAGCAACCCTAGAGGCTAGGTTTTTATCGTTCTTCTTTATAGCCTCTTTTAGGTCAATTCGATGGTTCTTTCAAGAACATATCTTTTGTCGAATTGATCTAATCTTTGCTTAGAGATTTCTCCCATGGATCTTCATTGATAATCTAAGCAAAGGATCACCATCGAAGCCAATATTCTTACCGGCTGAGTTTGCGTCGTGGATTCGACGTGGCATCGTGGATTCGGTGTGCTAAAGGCGTTTCGTGGATTCGAAACGTGTGCTCGTGGATTCGAGTGGCGTTCGTGGATTCGAGCGTGTGCAGTGGACGTGCAAACGGTGGAGCGCAAGGTCCGAAGAAATTGAAGGAGGGGTAGTCACCTTGTTATTCTTCTTTTCTTAGTGGATTGTTATTGCGTGGATATCCAATCGGTCAGCGCAAGGTCCGAAGAAGCTGAAGGAGGGGTTTGAGTCCGTGGAGTCGGTAATCACCTTGTTATTCTTCTATTCTTAGTGGATTGTTATTGCGTGTTGGTCCCGTGGTTTTTCTCCTGGATTGGAGTTTCCACGTAAATCTCGGTGTGTTGATTTTTATTTTCCGCATTGTTTTTTATTTTTGCACTGAGATTGGTTTTTATAATATTACACCTATTCACCCCCCTCTAGGTGTTTGATAGTACCTATTTAGATCCTGGTGGATCCTAAATAACTCTACATGTGCTACAATGAAGTTATTTTGATAATGCTTCACAAAGAGAGTCCTGTCTGCTCCCCCTCGAGTATAGCCCTTCTCCAAAAGGTGCTTTGTCAACCTTTTGTACCAAGCTCGCGGTGCTTGTTTCAGACCGTAAAGAGCCTTTTTCAGACGGAAAACATAGTTAGGTTGTTTATGGTCTACAAAACCTTTCGGTTGAGCCACATAAACTTCCTCGTTTAAAAACCCATTTAAAAAGGCGCTCTTAACGTCCATTTGAAATAATTTGATTTTAAAATGACAAGCTATCGCAAATAAGATACGAATGGACTCGAGTCTAGCTACAGGGGCGAAAGTTTCGTCAAAGTCTATACCTTCTACTTGAGAGTAGCCTTGAGCAACTAACTTGCTTTGTTCCTGATGATAGTACCATCCTCATTTTTCTTGTTCTTGAAAATCCATTTAGTACCTATCACATTGTGTTGCTTCGGAGGCTTCGTTAATTCCCAGACTTTGTTTCGCTCAAATTGATGGAGCTCTTCCTGCATTGCTTCAATCCAGTAGTCATCCTGAAGAGCTTCATCGACATTCTTTGGTTCGATTTGGATACGTAGCAAGCGAATCCGCAAACCAATTGTCTCCGAGTTCTGACTCCTTCTTGTGGGTCTCCAATAATGTTCGATTCAGGATGATCCTTGGAGATGCGTAACGTTTGAGGTAACGGAGTACTCGGAGGTACATGAGATGATTCCTGCACATCAGATAAACTTGAAGAACCGTTAGATGCATCATTATTATCGGAAGAATTGTTAGAAGAAGATGCATTAGCAGGTGTATCATCATCAAAAGAGATATCGAGGGTAGATTTTTCAGATGCAAAGTGAAAAGCTTCATCTACCTTAACATTTATCGATTCTACGATCGTCTTAGATTCCAAGTTAAATACTCGATATGCTCTACTGTTTGTAGAATAACCCAAGAAAATCCCTTCGTCACTTCGAGAGTCAAATTTTCCAAGATTTTCGCGGTCACGTAAAATAACACCGACTCCCAAAGATACGAAAATATTTGATGTTCGGTTTTCTACAAAACCATAGTTCATATGGTGTATTTAAAGTTCCCGGGCGCAAATACACTCGATTAATTACATAGACAGCAGTGTTCACCGCTTCAGCCCAAAAATATAACGGTAGGTTCCGGCTATGAAGCATAACACGTGCCATCTCCTGTACGACCCTGTTTTTGCGCTCGACTACACCATTCTGTTGAGGTGTATAGGGTGCGAGAATTCATGTTTAATGCCGTTGGAAGTGCAAAAATCAATGAATTTAGAATTTATGAATTCTCCACCTCTATCACTTCTAACACGAGTAATCTTTTCATTCTTTTCAATCATAATACGATGGCAAATCTCGTGAAAAGAATCAAAAGTATCAGCTTTCTCTTTTAAAAATGCTACCCAAGAATATCTAGAGAAATCATCAACCAATAAGAAAATATACCATTTACCTCCCAAAGATGGTTGACGAGTTGGCCCCATTAAATCCATGTGCAAAAGTTCCAAAGGCCGTTTTGTACCAATGTGGTTCAAGTTCTTGTGTGCAGTCCTTGACTGTTTTCCCTTTTGGCAACCGCCACACACAATGTTTTGTTCAAATGAAAGTTTAGGAACCCCCTTGACCACATCTTTGTTTGAAATTCTAGCAAGTTCCTTAAAGTTTATGTGACCTAGCCTTTCATGCCAAAGAGTTTCATTTTTCAAAGAAGCTAGGTTACATTTTTCAGAAATTTTATTAGGAACTACATAACAATTGTTTTCTGATCTAACCCCTTTAAAAAGAAACATGGTCCTTATCAGTTACAGTACATTCATCAGATGAAAAATTAACTGAAAACCATTATCACAAAGTTGACTTATGCTTATGAGGTTAGTCTTAAGGCCATGAACAAATAACACATTATTTAGAACCGGGCCATCTGGAATAGCTATAGTTCCTTTTCCAACAATTTTGGAAGACCGACCGTCTCCGAAAACAACAAGTCCTCCGGAGATTTTCTCAAAGGTTTGAAAACAGTTTTTGTCACCGGTCATATGACGGGAACACCCGCTATCCAGATACCAAGACGAATTATCATATGCATGCAAGGAAATATTGGTAACAAGACAAGGGAAAATTTCACCTTTGCGCACCCAAACCTTTTTGGAATGCGTCGGTAATGGTCGTGAAGTTATTTCCTAGGTGAAAGCGTCTTGTTAGAAGATTGCTGCTCCTTGATGATGTCGTCTTGAGCGGTGAACTACCAAGGCTCTTTTCCTTTGAAAGATTTGCATTCGATTTCTGAGGAATCACCTTTTTGGTAGTCGTTGCAAGAAGTGCTTGAGTTGAGCGTTTGGCTCCCATCTTGCAATTTCTCCTTATGTGCCCTGAAATGCCACAACGAAAACATACCTTAGTTCTTGACGATCCCGAAGAGGATGAAGTAGGCTTGTTGTCGTTGCTTGTCGTGAATTCCGGTGTCGGAGGAGGAGATACCGACTGAGGCACAAAAACTGTCCCACTCGAACTTGGACTGTCTCCAGTTTGAGTGTATCCGAGGCCGAACCGATTTGTTTGACCAAGACCAAGAAGCCTGTCCAACTTACTCCTTCCAGAAGAGAATCGCTTTAAGTCATCCTTTAGTTGGAGAATGGTCTTTGTCATTTCCATTTTTCCTGTCGAGCCTCGCCGTAGAGCTTCAAGAAGTAATTCGCTTTATCCACCATTTCTCATGTTCTTTCTCGAAAAGCTCATTTTTCTCTTGAAGGGAAACATTTGCTTTGGCTAAGTTATCCCTTTCCACTTCAAGAGCGTTTGAGAGAGAAGATGCCCTTTTTGCTTCTTCTTCGAGATCCTGCAATCTCCCTCTCAAACTCCGGTTTTGCTTTGCCAGTTTCTTTGAATCCCTCAAAAGTTATGGTAGGCAAGAGCAAAATCTTCACCTTCAGAATTATCGATTCGTCGTCCGTTGCAATCTTTTCAACATGGGAGGAGTTGGACAAGGAATCGGATGTACTTGCCATTAAGCACATGAAGGGTGAAGATGTGGACGCGTGGAATGCTGTCGCGTTGTCTTCTTCATCACTTGAGGATGACTCATTTGACGTTGAGTTGTCATCCCAAGTGACGACTTGCATCGCTTTCTTCTTTGCCGGATTCTTGTTGGGACACTCCGTTGCAATGTGGCCGTAGCCTCGACATTTGAAGCACTGTACTTGTCCCTCTGAACTTTTCTTATCCTTTGAGAAGTTCTCTTGCTTTCTTGACTTGTAACTTGAAGAACCCTTGCCTTTCTTCGACTTTCCGAAGGATGGAGTTTTGCTTGAATTACCCCTTCGAAAGTTGCGGCGAAACTTCCTTGTCAAGAGAGCGAGCTGCTTCTCAAAGTCCTCCATAGATAGGTTCTCGTCATCGTCTGAGGAGGATGAATCCGCGTCTTCTTCCTTTGTTGTTTTCAATGCATAACCTGAAGACTTAGAAGAGGATGCCTTTCCAGAAGAATAGTTAGTAGGAAATGTCATTTCATAAGTTTGTAATGCACCAACTAATTCTTCTACACGCATTTCGTCCGGGTGTTTAATTGTTTCAATGGCTGCGACCTTCGGGCGAAATCGTTCAGGAAGAGTTCTTAAATCTTTCTTACAACTTTAAATTCTGGAATCTTCTCTCCCAAGTTAGCACATGAGTTTACGATGTCTTGCAATCGTGTGTAATAGTCTGTGAAAGATTCATTTCTGCCATAGAAATAGAGTCAAACTTGCTCGTAAGCATTTGCAGTTTCTGAATCTTCACAAGGTTAGTTCCCTCATGCGTAACTTGAAGAACATCCCAGATTTCTTTCGCAGTCTCACATGCCGAGACGCGAGAGAACTCAGTTTGTGACAAAGCATTAAATAAAGCATTAATTCCCTTTGCCATTGTAAGAAGATGAATCTATCTCTTCCTTGGTCCATTTCGACCTAGGTTTGAAGGTGCGAACATCAGCAATAATTTCAGTTGGATTAGACCATCCTAATTCAATTGATTGCCACACCCGTTCGTCGATGGAAATTAAAAAGGCTTTCATCCGCACTTTCCAGTACGCATAATTTGTTCCATCAAAGAAAGGGGGTCGTTGATGTTTCCACCTTCAACCATTGTTTACAACCCTATTCCCGCTCTGATACCACTTGTTGGGTTATAAATGTAATGGATCTAAATAGGGGAAAAAACACCTAGAGGGGGGTGAATAGGTGTAAACAATAAACACTCAAAAAATCATTGCGCAATAAAACCCAATGCAGAAATAAAAATGACACGCAAGATTTTTACGTGGAAAAACTCCAAACCGGAGTAAAAAACTACGGGACCGATCACACGGCGAAATCCACTAGAATTAAAACACGTACAAGGTGATATAACGTACTCACAGACGACTCAACCTTTTACCATACGCTCCTAGTAGATCTTCTCCGCTCGCTCCACGACGCTTCTCGAATCCACGATCTGCGCCCAACGCTGAATCCACAGCGTCCAACGTCGAGTCCACGACGTCCGACCGAATCCACGGTCTTCACCCAGTAGCACGCTTCGAATCCACGAACGTACCTCGCTTCGAATCTGTTGGTTTTTAGGATCCACAAGGATCTAAATAGGTACTATCAAACACCTAGAGGGGGGTGAATAGGTGTAATATTTAAAAATCAAATCTCAGTGCAAAATAAAAACCAATGCGGAAAATTAAAATAGCACACCGAGATATACGTGGAAACTCCAATCCAGGAGAAAAACCACGGGACCAACACGCAATAACAATCCACTAAGAATAGAAGAATAACAAGGTGATTACCGACTCCACGGACTCAACCCCTCCTTCAACTTCTTCGGACCTTGCGCTCCACCGATTGCACGTCCACTGCACACGTTCGAATCCACGAACGCCACTCGAATCCACGAGCACACGTTTCGAATCCACGAAACGCCTTCAAAACACCGAATCCACGATGCCACGTCGAATCCACGACGCAAACTCAGCCGGTAAGAATATTGGCTTCGATGGTGATCCTTTGCTTAGATTATCATTGAAGAACCGTAGAAATAATTTCTAAGCAAAGTTTAGATCAATTCGACAAAAGATAGATCTTGGAAGAACCGTCGAATTGACCTAAAAGAGGCTTAAAAGAAGAACGGTAAAAACCTAGCCTCTAGGGTTGCTTACGAGTGTTTTCGGTATTTTGTCCCACGTTCTTGAGAAACCCTAAGTGTCTATTTATAGGTTAGAAACCTTTGGAAAGAGATAAGAATCAAAAACTTACCTTATCTGGAATTTTTCAGGACGGCGATCCGGATCGGATTTTCTGCGATCCGGATCATCGTAGCGAGTCAGGCAATTCCAGAAAAACAGGGGTTCGGGATCCGGATTGAAATGCCCGATCCGGATCGTTCATATATTCCAGCAAAATTCCATGTTCGGGATCCGGATCAGAATTGGCCTTTGATCCGGATCGGATTTGCCAATGAACTAACACCCTTCGGGATCCGGATTGGATTGTCTGATCCGGATCCTGAACATGTCCCATGTCCAGTTTTTGATTTTTATGCAATTAAAAATTCAACCAAGTGTTTCTACACTATAAGAAAGTATTCGGATCACCAAAATTATTTAGTTAAACGTACCTGATCATTCCGAATCCATTTTCCTTAAGATTGATGCAATTGATCCACAATTCTTCACCTTCAATCTTTAAGACTCAAAACACTAAGTGTCAACTTGAGCCCTTGTTGAATCTTCTCTAAGTCTTCGATTGCTGATTTGACAATTTGATCACTTCAAGACTCCGACTCAACTTACTGACTTGACTCACGAAATATGCCAACACCAAAATACCGTAACAATCTCCCCCTTTGGCAATTTCGTGACAAAACCCAAAAATACATAAAAACGCTCAAGTCACTCATCTTAAACCAAAAAATTCGAAATTCAATGTCATCACCAAAACATTGATTTTCTTTGCGTGAAAGATCCAATAAATACAAAATTACATTTGAACCAAACGGTCCTAGAACATACTCTATGACTTAGGACTTGGAGTCTTCAAGTGATGTAATTCCTGCAAAACAAAACTCCAAACAAAATCAAACGTTAGTCGTTAGAAATTAAAATCCTACATTTGATTCGTCCTTTTGGTTCTTTTGTTTTTCGGCTCTTTCAATCTTTTCTTTATCTCCCTCTATCTTGAGCATCTATGTTCTCCCCCTTTGTGATACGATCATTATTTTCTGTTCTCCCCCTTTTTTTTTTGTTTGTCCTATCTCGATGATCTCATCTCCGTCATTTCTCTTCTCCCCCTTTTTGTCACAAATTGTCAAACAGTGAACATACAAGACAAAAGGAAATCTAACAACATTAGTTCACAGAGAAAGAGAGATAAAAGCTCAGTTCCGGTATATAACAAAAATACAGATTGAGTACCGGTACCAGAAAGCAAAAGTCAAATAATTTCTTGAAACAAATCCAGATTTTAGAATCTTTTCAAATACCGATTTGTATTCCATCAAGAAATCAATTTAAGTGCTTTAAACAATGAATTCACACAGATGCCATTCAATCCAATTAATTTCACAAAATTAAAAAGATTTACTCCTAAATCATGAAAAACAAAGATAAAATATTATAAACAGTTTTTCTTGTTATATTCATCAAACACAAGTCATCAAAAATAATCTTGAGATCCAAACTCTATCAAGATGTAACGGATTTACAAAGATGACTTACGGAGATTTCCAAATGACATCAATCTTGAATTCTACCCTTTCTTGAGATTGAGGTGTATGATCCAAATTTCTTTCATCAGAATAATTTAGAAAAATTTCATAAAAATCAGAAAGAGTATGTAAGCACTTTTGTGTATCAACTTCAAACAAAAATCATCGTTTCATACAACAAGAAATAGATTATACTAAATCTATCAAAAATACTCAAAAATGAAACGAAAATTTATGAAAATTAAAACCCTTAAAGTTGAACAACTTCAATTACATCTAGCATGATCTTATGTGTAATGCCTTTATCAAATCATCAATTTTGTAAAGAAAATGAAATACCAAGATCAATAGATGTTTGAAATCCCAGATAAGTTAGATAATGTATCTAGACAATCTGTTGAAGAGAGTGGCTCTTTGAGCATCTTTCAATAAAATTCCACCTTATACCAACCTTGAAATTTGACAGAGTCAAGTATTTCAATCATGCATTTTAGTTAATCAAAATTGACAAAACCATGCTTGGTATTCATGTGGTAGCTGCACACAGTACTCGGACGACCGAGGTGGTAGCTCTTTCCTCCATGTGGTGGTAGTTTTCACACTCCTCATTGGGATGTAACTCTTTCCACATCTTTTGAGCATTTTACTTTTTTTTGACTCCCCCTCAATTGGCTATCAATTATTTAAGATATAAGGTATTCAACCAAAAATTGATCTCGCATTCATACTCGACTAAATGGTCAAATAAGATAATGACTATACCAAGAGATCATTGAGAGAGAAATTGACTTTGATCACTTAAAAGAAGACTTAATTAACATAAATGATCATTGCAACATTGAAATATTATGATATCAAAAGCATAATAGATTTCTAAATGCGTGAAAAGATGCAATTAAAGTCAATATAACTAATGCTCAATTAATGTCCTATGTACAAAACATAGATAATGAACAAAAACACACAACAAAACCTAACCTAAGCAAAAGTTTCAAAAAGAGGTTATTTCAAGGAAAGCATTCCAATTGCTTTACGCAAATGAATAAAACGTTTTTGATCCAAAGGTTTTGTCAAAATGTCAGCTAATTGATCCTCAGTTGAAATATATGAAAGTTGAAGAATATTTGATTCAACTAGCTCTCTAAGAAAATGATATCTAAGTTCAATGTGTTTTGTTTTTGAGTGCAACACAGGATTTTTAGAAATGTTTATAGCACTTATGTTGTCACAAAGAATTCACACAACCGAGATAGATTAAGCATCTAAAGATCACACATGATTTCTAAAATTTGATGCTTATAACTATCAAAAACTCCTATAATGAAGTATCTTCATGATTATGATTATGGAGTAAAGTTGATAATCCATATAAAATTAATTTGGAGTGAATGAACGTGAAACCCTTTTTATTCAATGCACTTGTTCAATAAAAACCCTTTTGTTCAAAAACAAAGTATAAAAACGAAGAGCATTGAAAAACATGTAATGCAGAGATTAAGAAAAATATGAAAGGAAAACCAATCAAAGCATTACATACAGTCATAAGCTATTTAGAACTTAAGACAAGGAAAGATATCACCTTTCCGAATCCAAAATCGCTGGATTTTGGGTTGTCTTGATTCGTTGTGGCCGGGGGTTGTCCGCTTTGACTGTTGATCCACCTTAGGTCTTTGCCTCGCGATAATCCACTTGTATGATCGAAATTGTGGCTCGGACCTTTGGTGGGTTGAGTGAACTCCATTGACTTGATGTGTCTTTTGAATCCGTTGAGTTTGCTCCGTAGATGAAGTTGCCGAAGAATTTTTCTTTCTCTTTTTCGGGCAATTCTTCACCAAGTGTCCTTCAAGTCCACATAAGTGACAAGTTTTTCCTTTCAATTTCATTGTGGAACTTGAAGCATGCACAGTTTGGTTCTTTTTAAATCCCAAACCAACCTTGCTTGTTTGACCTAATCCGGACATACTTTCTAGTTTCTTGGAACCGGTTGAAAGCCTTTGTATGTCGGATTTGAGTTCATGAACTTGCTTGGTCAAGGCTTGGTTGGTGACATGAATCTCCTCAAACTGCTTTTCTAGAAAACCAATCTTGTCCATATATGATTTTGCGTTCGTCTCCGATTGGTTCAGCTTTTCTTGGAGGATTTTATTGTTATCCAATAAACGTCCTTGTTCCTCCTTGAGATCTTGAATTTTGATCTTTAAAGCTTGATTCTCGTCTTGAACCTCAAGTCGTTGCTTCCTCAACTTCTTGATATGCTTGGCCATCTGCTCTGATACCAATTGTTGGTTTTTAGGATCCACAAGGATCTAAATAGGTACTATCAAACACCTAGAGGGGGGTGAATAGGTGTAATATTTAAAAATCAAATCTCAGTGCAAAATAAAAACCAATGCGGAAAATAAAAATAGCACACCGAGATATACGTGGAAACTCCAATCCAGGAGAAAAACCACGAGACCAACACGCAATAACAATCCACTAAGAATAGAAGAATAACAAGGTGATTACCGACTCCACGGACTCAACCCCTCCTTCAACTTCTTCGGACCTTGCGCTCCACCGATTGTACGTCCACTGCACACGTTCGAATCCATGAACGCCACTCGAATCCATGAGCACACGTTTCGAATCCACGAAACGCCTTCAAAACACCGAATCCACGATGCCACGTCGAATCCACAACGCAAACTCAGCCGGTAAGAATATTGGCTTCGATGGTGATCCTTTGCTTAGATTATCATTGAAGAACCGTAGAAATAATTTCTAAGCAAAGTTTAGATCAATTCGACAAAAGATAGATCTTGGAAGAACCGTCGAATTGACCTAAAAGAGGCTTAAAAGAAGAACGGTAAAAACCTAGCCTCTAGGGTTGCTCACGAGTGTTTTCGGTATTTTGTCCCACGTTCTTGAGAAACCCTAAGTGTCTATTTATAGGTTAGAAACCTTTGGAAAGAGATAAGAATAAAAAACTTACCTTATCTGGAATTTTTCAGGACGGCGATCCGGATCGGATTTTCTGCGATCCGGATCATCGTAGCGAGTCAGGCAATTCCAGAAAAACAGGGGTTCGGGATTCAGATTGAAATGCCCGATCCGGATCGTTCATATATTCCAGCAAAATCCCATGTTCGGGATCCGGATCGGAATTGGCCTTTGATCCGGATCGGATTTGCCAATGAACTAACACCCTTCGGGATCCGGATTGGATTGTCTGATCCGGATCCTGAACATGTCCCATGTCCAGTTTTTGATTTTTATGCAATTAAAAATTCAACCAAGTGTTTCTACACTATAAGAAAGTATTCGGATCACCAAAATTATTTAGTTAAACGTACCTGATCATTCCGAATCCATTTTCCTTAAGATTGATGCAATTGATCCACAATTCTTCACCTTCAATCTTTAAGACTCAAAACACTAAGTGTCAACTTGAGCTCTTGTTGAATCTTCTCTAAGTCTTCAATTGCTGATTTGACAATTTGATCACTTCAAGACTCCGACTTAACTTACTGACTTGACTCACGAAATATGCCAACACCAAAATGCCGTAACAGAATCCACGAAAGCGGCTGCACCTTGAATCCACAAGGCCACGCGAGTCCACGCGCCGATTTTGGGAAAATCGTTGTTTTTGGGTGGTGATGATCCGCCGAATACTTAGATTAGAAATAGATCGAAAATACCATCTAAGTATTCATTAATTTGATTCTACTCAAAATCTGAGTTTGGAAAACCTAGAATCAAATTAATCAATATAGATGAAGAAACATAGAATTAAATCTATTGATTTCCTTTCTTCTCTATATGTGGATTTTTTTCTTTTTCGGTTGTGTACCGATCTGCCCTAAAAATGAATCAAGGGTCTATTTATAGGTTAGAAACCATTGGAAGAGGATAAGAATCAAAAACTAACCATTTCTGGAATTTTACAGGACGACGATCCGGATCAGATTTACTGCGATCCGGATTGCCGTAACGAGATCGACAATTCCAGAAAAACAGGGGTTCGGGATCCGGATTGAAATGCCCGATCCGGATCGTTCATGAATTTCAGCAAAAATCAATGTTCGGGATCCGGATCAGAATTGGCTTGGATCCGGATTGGATTTGCATATGAACCAACACCCTTCGGGATCCGGATTGGATTAGCTGATCCGGATCCTGAACATGTTCCATGTCCAGTTTTTGATTTTTATGCAACTAAAAATTCATCCAAGTGTTTCTACACTATGAGAAGTATTCGGATCACCAAAAATAATTAGTTAAACGTACCTGATCCTTTTGAATTCTTCTTTTTTGAGATTGAGGTATATGATTCAAACTTTCTTCATCTTCAATCTTCAAGACTTAGACACTTTCACGAAATACGCCAACTCAAATTCCGTAACAAAATTAGGGTTTATTGTGCTTGTCCGTACAGGGCGGTCCACGGCCCGGGCGTGCACCCGGGTGCACGCCCGCGACGCGGAAGGTGCAGACCAGGTGCACGCCTCGCGCGTGCACCGGCCCGGCCCAAGGCGCGCGGTGCACGCCTCATGCGTGCACCCGGCGCATGCCGCACGGCCACCCGACGCGCAGACCCGGTGCACGCTTCGCGCGTGCACCGGCCCGGCCCAAGACGAGCGGTGCACGCCTCCTGCGTGCACCCGGCGCATGCCGCACGGCCGCCCGATGCGCAGACCCGGTCCACGGTTGCCCCTGTGCACCACCCGACAGCCCAAAGTTCGGTGGCTCCGTTTGGGTCCGTTTTTCCACCGTTTTGAGCGCCGTTTTCGCCGTTGGGATCATTATTTCTGTGGCTTTCTTGGCATGGTCACCTAGGATCTTTTTGGGTCACTGTTTATTATGTCGGGTGCTATTTTCGCCGACGCTCCACGCCTCGACGAAATCGTCGGGGGCGCGCCGTCGGGTCTTTTTCTCATCTTTTCGCCGTCGGGGTCTTCCCGGTTTAATCATTGATGTCCCGAGTTGGCTACCGGTTGAGGGTTGAGTTTTGCTGGATTTCCGCTAGCGGTTTTGGGTTCCGACGGTGTTCGCGACGGAATAGTCGCGGTCCGATTGTTGTTAGTCTTTGGCGTTACCGCTTTGATCTGAGTTTTCAGTTTTACTCGATGGTTTTGACTTGTTGTGTTTTTGATCGACGTTGCGGTCCCCTAGGCACGATGATTTCAGTTTTGTGGGTTTATTGTTACAGTGGGTGGGGACCCCTGATTTTACCTGATTAAGGTAAGGTGTTGATTTGTGCTCTTGGATGTTTAGTAGGCCGCGAGGAGTCCTGATTTGCTTAGGAGGGTCGCGGGCGCGGTCAGTTATCTTCATTCCAGGTGGGTACAGTTGCTATAAGTGCAACAAGTGCAGTAAGTGCATCTATCATCATAAAAAAAAAGGGTTCTTAATTTATCTAACAAAGTAGATGGACAGTTTAACCTTTCGCATGAATGTATTTTATCTTATATAACAACTGTTGCGGCTGCGGTCGCGGTGCTTAATACACGCCGATCTCGGCAAGGTGTTTTCGGATGCTGCACGTACACAGGCGAAATGGCCCCCGCATGGGTGTACTTTTTCGGAGAAGTGGTCTACATGACCCATGTGCCCCACGTGGTGTAGGGTGGGGACCTCTTCACGACAGCTATAGGTGCCGCACTAGCCACGTGAAGAGGTTAAAAGCATCATGCAAGAAATGTGATTGTGCACGAGGGGAGACTTCTGTCTCTCCGACAGGTACTCTGGGGTTGGTGCCCAGCTTAATTATGTACAGAGTTTAGCGAAAGGTTCCGGTGAAATCGGTTTGCTCTTTATTCCTTGTTAATATTTAGACATCTACTTTGTTTGTCACTGACTTTACCCACTCCGTGACAGGTTTGACTAGGTGTAGTAGTCGGGGCGACGGTGAGGCAGCGATTAAAGAACATTAGCTGGATGAGGTTTATTCCATTATTCTTGCTCGAGTTATCTCATCCCCTTGTTATCTAAGTTTAAGTTCTCAATTGCTTGATTGTGGAATGTTGTGGATGTTGGATTGAGAGATGGTTTTGTGATGTGATCTTTATAATGTTCCTTAATAACTTATATGCGGCATGTTTTATACCGAACAAAAAGGGGTTTCGAAAATATTTTCCAAAACCAAGTGTCGTGTGGGCACTGCTTTGAAAACCTGTGGATTTATCCTTTCCGAAACGATGTAGCCGCCTTACTGTGAATGTGTAGACGTTTTTTAAAGGAATGGGTGTCGAGTGGGCACCGTTTGCAAACTTGTAGGTTCCTCTTAATGTGATTAAATGTCTTTACACTCTCGTACTTGTTGACTGTGACTGTGTGGTTAAAGATTGTATGTTGAATGTTGTAAATGAGACGCCGTGCATATACAAAGGAGACTCTGTCCGTGAGCAGGGTGAATTTGTGTATGTGGCGGTCTGACACGCACCGGGGACGAGGCTGATGCTTATTTATTAAGAAAAAAAAATTTATACACGCACATTTTCGCTTATCTTTACCTAAAAACCCCCGGGGGCGTGACAGATTAAATGGTATCAGAGAAAAACAACTTTAGCAACAGTAGTCGGTGATCCACATCCACAGTGTCTGATGCCACAAGCAAATTGAACAAGAGATAACCAAGGTGTAGGTGCAGTAGATCGTGAGTGTGCGGGGGGAAAAAGGGGAATTTAGTTCCGGTGTGTCTGTAGGTCATGGTGCTAGACCGGTTAGGTCTAGGGGTGACTTGGTTTCTTTGTATACAGCGAATAATGGCCCGAAATGGGTTATCAGCGGAGAACGCAGGGGCAAAAAAAGTACGGTGCGAACAGCGGCGGAGTATCAGCTTCTCCGACAACGACTACAAGAGATGGCCGGGCAGTTAGCAACCCTTATGGAACAGATGCGATAGTGGGTGCAATAGTCGACTACACCAATGGAGGTCGCCCAGGCTTCTCTGCCCGGACCAGCCGCACCAGCAACTTTGGGACCTACGCTGGGAGCCGTTATTGGAGACCCCTTGAGGGAGAGACGACCGACCCTTGGATTGTAGGAAAGTAGGTAGATACCATGGAAAGGCTCTTCGAAGCTTTGCTAATGGAGGAGGGTGAATGGGTCCCCTTGGCAGTCCTTTTTCTTGAGGGAGACGCCCGCAAGTGGTGGAAGACGGTGCGCCCGGACCCCTCGGAGGGCACCGCCCTTCCATCTTGGACCACGTTTCGAGGAAAACTGTTTGGGGCATTTCTCTCCGGCAGCTTCAAGCAGCAGATGGAAGGTGACCCGAGGCACAACAAGCAAGGAAGTCGGACAGTTATGGGATATCAACGGGCATTTGTGAGGTTGATCAAATGTGTTCCCTTTGTTATAAGACATGAATCTCACAAGGCCCGTCTTTTTGTGAATGGCTTATGGAGCGACATCTTCAAGGTGGTGCAAACGGCGGGTTTGCACACCTTCCGGGAGGTGGTCGATAGAGCCACCGCGGTGGAGCGCGGATTTACGATTTCTCGAGCCCGACGGGAGAGCTCAGGACACAGCAGGGATAAGAAACGAACTCGGTCAAACTTCGGAAGAGAGCATACCAAGAGGAGCCGACCTCCTAAATACTCGAGGTTGCAACAAGGAACCAAGAATGCGTCGACAGGAGGACAATGGCCGGTGGACAAGTCTTTCATTATTTGTGACGGAATACACCAAGTGACCGAGTGTCCCCAGAAGTAAGACCATTGTTTCGAGGCGGCAAACCAGAGCACTGTCGTTGCAACTGCCCCTCGGAAATGGGGATATCATCCGTAGCAGCATCTCCACCTTCGTCTTAGCAACCGGGAGGAGGGAGAGTCTATACGATGACCCACCATGGGACGGACCCATAGAGCACGATGTAACAGGTAATACTCGAGTTTCAGACCATCGTGCTAGAACTTTGGTGGCAACACCTAAGCAACCCACTCTTTCACCCCGCTTCATGTTTTCGCCCTATCTTAGTTATTAGAAGAAATCCCCATCGTAGGAATAAGTTCGGTTGGACCCTCCGGCTACCCCTCGAGGCAGGCGGCTGTACCCCTTCCTGCCCAGTGAGGGTGAGGCGGGTTCTTAGTCTCTAAGAACTAGTGAGGTTTCCGTTAAAGGTTATCGGTGTAGCGCTTGGGGCCGACAGTTACGGCAATCTTTAAGCGGTAGTTGACTGCTTGAAGTTCCAAGCGAGTCTCCGGAAACCGAACTTACCGGAACTTGTAAATTCAGCTTGTAGGAATGCCTTCTGCTCGCTTTTCTTTGTTGCGGGCAAGGAGCTTGGTAGAAGGCAGTCGAGTGGCGTTCACGAGTACCGTATGGATCTTGACACGAGAAGGACACGTACTCCTCTACCTCGGATAGACGACCTATGTGATCAACTACAAGGAGAAACGGCATTCCCGAAGGTTGATCTGCGGTCCGGCTATCGCCAGCCTAGAGACCGAAGTAATGACATACTGAAAACGGACCTGCGAGCTCGGAATGGTCAAGATAAGTTTACGATTATACCGTTTAGACTCGTTAATGCACCAGTGGTGCTCTTGGGCATGAGGAAAAGGATACTCAAGCCTTTCTTGGACCAGTCGGTGATGGACGTTCCGATCTACTCTCGCACAGACAAGGGGTATGGGGAACACTTGCGAGTAATCCCCCAGACCCTCCGGGGTCAGAAACCATATGCCAAAACTTATAAAGTGTGAGTTATGGTCCGCGAGGGGGACTTTTGGGGCATATCGTTTCGGTGTCTAGAATTACAGTGGATCCAAGGAGGATTGAATCGGGGATCAACTGGGCTCGACCAACAGCGATAATGGAAATTCGAAGCTTCCTGGGTCTAGCGGGGTATTACAGACATTTTGAGGAAGCCTTCTCCAAGATAGTAATGCCCCTGACTCGCTTGTCTCGAAAAGAGGAGAAGTTTATCTGGACTGACCAAGGCCAGAAGAGTTTTGAGGAACTCAAAGTCAGGTTGACGTAGGCCCCGGTGCTCGCCCTACCGGAGCCTGGGGAAGACTTTGAGGTTTATTGTGAGGCGTGCTTATGCAACGAGGTGAGGTCATAGCCTACGCGTTAAGGCAACTCAAGGAGCACGAGAGAAACTACCCCGTGCACGACCTGGAGCTTGCAGCGGTCGTGTTCGTCCTCAAACTGTGGAGTCACTATTCGTACGGTACACATGGCAATGTGTACTCCGATCATCAGAGCCTCAAGTACCTCTTCACTCAGAGGGAGTTGAATTTGCGACAAAGGCGGTGGCCCGAGTTACTAAAGGACTACGATCTAACCATCCACTACCACCTCGGGAAGGCGAATGTGGTGGTTGACGCCTGGAGCCGCAAGGGACAGGCATAAGGAGCAGGTGCAAGTGCTATCATCCAGCAGGACCGTCTGATTGCATAGTTAGGACTGGAAGTGGTGCCAGCGGGCACGGCCGCACAACTCTTGACCCTGGTGGTCAGACCTACCCTGCTGGACAGGATTCTGAAAGGGCAATTGACCGATGGCCAGCTACGACTGGTGCGAGACAGAATGTTCTCGGAGCAAGGCGGAGTTTCTATGACTGTCTCAGATGATGTAATAAGGTGCCGGGGACGAATTTGTGTACCCGGTAAGCTAGAAATAAGGAAAGAAAATCTAGCAAAAGTATATAATACCTCCTATACCGTGCATCCCGGAGGTACAAAGAGGTGCAAGGATCTGAGGCAGACCTTTTGGTGGCCCAAATTAAAGAGCGATGTGACACAATTCGTGGCGCAACATTGGGTGTGCCAACCGGTGAGAGCGAAACATCAGCAATCGACGGGGGAAACAGACGCTTCGGCTTATGAGGGAAGTAGTAACAGGAGAGACCCCCTTACGAAGAGTAATTTTGGTCTCGACCCCAGGAGAACCCTTAGAAGTAAATACTTCGTATCTTCCTGCCCAATAAGGAGGTGAGGACTTAGTTGTCTTATGTGTTGGCTATTTAGTTAAGGGTTAAATAGGTCCAACTTCTTGCCTCGTGACAATAGACCCAAGGGACTCACGAGTTGAGTTGGGTGAGCCTAGTAAGTTGAGTGGGGCTGCGGTCCACAATAGACCTAACGGCAAAAAGGCCCAACAATAGACCCGAGGCGTTGTAACAGTACGCCTTAGGCGTCCAGGTGGGGGTTGAGTCAGGTCAAGATCGGGGGCGGTGTGACAGAACGCCTTAAGTAAATGGGTTGTGTAATTCTAATAATTCGAGCTTTTGGGATTGTTGGTTAGCACCGACGACCCGACATTTGGGATTTCGGGGCACGTAGGCCCGGTGTAGTGATCCGGCCCTTAGGGGTATTTTTGACTCACATGTAATGTAGTAACCGCTGGTTTTAAAAATACTGTGGATTTTATTTTTTGTTTTATTTGCATCGCGGTTCGCTTAAGGGGTCCGGGGTGTGGCTTATTTTTCTCTTTTTCTGGGCCGACCGTCGGGGCTCACGGGTATTTTTAGGCGATAGGGCTCGCGAAACGGAGAACGGCGGCGCGATCGGTTTTGGATTCCGACTCCGAAATCTCCCAGAATAAATTTCGGAAGATTTCTAGCAGTCCGGGCGACCAACACATGTTCCAAGGCGAACCGGACCCTGGTTTGTACCCGAACTGGGTTTTTCCTTTTAGTCGGGGTTGGGCTAATTGTTCCCCGCTGTTCGGTTCACCCGATTACTTATGTTGTGATTTTTGGGATTAGGGATCAAGTCCCCTGTTTTGCACCTAAACGACTAATTAAACCCTTTTGGGAACTAGGGTTTTCCCAACTCCCCTTCCCTGTGCGTAAGCCCCCACCCGAGCGCAAGCGTGGAACCCCTTTCTCCCCATCGCTAGCAAGGCGGCGAGAAGATCCGGGGTCGTTACGGGGAAAAGAAGGGAACAAGCACCTCCCTGCGAAATCCGACGAACGTGAAGAGGACGATCCTTCTCCTTCGCCCAGTACCGGCGAAACCGAGGTGAGCCATGTTTTCGTCTTCCCTTTTCGATTTCTTGATTTCGGACGAGGGGAGGGAACCCCCGGATTCTCCCGGAGGTGGGGCACCCGTTGCACGCGAAGGCGGGGGAGGAGCGAGCCACCAGCCGGCAGGGCACCCGCGCGGGCTTGACGCCGCGCGGGGTCGCCCGTG
This sequence comes from Tillandsia fasciculata, assembly GCA_029168755.2. NCBI lineage: Eukaryota > Viridiplantae > Streptophyta > Magnoliopsida > Poales > Bromeliaceae > Tillandsia > Tillandsia fasciculata. The sequence continues at coordinate 15,647,307 of CM054930.1, forward strand.
CCTGCGGGCAGCTCACCTGCGCGGGGGCCGCCCGCATGCGGGGCGCGCTCGCGCGGGGCCGCCCGCACGCGGGGCGCGCTCGCGCGGGGCCGCCCGCACGCGGGGCGCGCTCGCGCGGGGCCGCCCGCACGCGGGGGCGCCGCGCGGGGCAGCCCGCGCGTGTGGGCAGCGCGCCCACGCGGGGCCGCCCGCATGCGGGGCGCGCCCGCGCGGGGCCGCCCGCACGCGGGGCGGGGGGCGCCGCGCGGGGCAGCCAGTGCGTGCGGGCAGCGCGCCCGCGCGCGGCCGCCCGCATGCGGGGCGCGCCCGCGCGGGGCCTCCCGCACGTGGGGGGGCGCCGCGCGTGGCAGCCCGCGCGTGCGGGCAGCGCGCCCGCGCGGGGCCGGCCGCATGCGGGGCTTGGCACCGCGCGGGGCGGCCGCGCGCGCGGGTCGGGACACCGCCGCCGCCGCCGGAACTGCGGGCCGCGCTCCGCGTCCGACCGAGAGGGTTTTTGATTTCGTGGTCCTTGCTTGGGGGTTTTCGACTTTCTGATTCTGTTGCGACGGGTTTCCGTAGGTTCGACGAGCGCGCGGGACACGGGAGGGAACCTAGCGGCGATAACGACGCGACGACAAAGGTGGATTTTGTTTTGGGGTTTAGTGCCGGGTTTTCGGCAATTGTACTTTGTTTAATATATGTATCTAATTGTGCTAACATGGTAAGCCTTGTGGACTTTATCGTTGAATATCTCGGTATTATGGTTACTTTGCTCGTTTATTTGGTACTATGGTTACTTTGCTCATTTATTTGGTACTATGGTTACTTTGTTCGTGGTTGGCACTATGGTTACTTTGCTCGAGGCTGCAGCACGCGCACCCGCGGTTTGGCCACCGCAAGGGGTGCGCTTTTTCGGAAAAGTGGTCTATGACCCGTGTATACCCACGAGGTGACGTAGTGGGGCCCCTGTAGTTGTGGGGTTTGGATGCGCCAAGGTGAGAACGGTGCGACCCGTCGGTTTAGTTGTCCGACGTGGGAGCGGTGCGATCCGTCGGTTTAGTTGTCCGACGGGATCGGGTATTGCAGGTTTACAGGTGCTCGTGTCATATTCTTTCCCTCGCGGGAGAGTGGTTGCTCCGGATAGTTACGGTTGGATGTATTTCTTTACTTGCATTTTGTTTATTATTATTGTATAGTCGCTGACTTTCCACTTTGCGACAGGGTCCTACAGGGGGGAGAGATAGGCGACGGTGAGGCCGCGACAGGAGTCCTTGGGTCCCTGGAGACCCCGAACAGTACCTTCTATTTCCCTTTCCGCATTTCATTTACCTTGTAGACTGTGGTGTGGTTCTCGATACCCTCGTGGGGTCGGTGCGGATGTCGGTATATTTCGGTATATGTCGGTATATTTTTGATGAGTTATTTATTTCCCTTTCATCTCCGTTTGGCCGCTTTACAAAAAAAAAAAAAAAAAAAAAAAAAAAAAAAAAAAAAAAAAAAAAAAAAAAAAACGAAAGAAAGGATTGCGAAAACTGTTTTTCAAAATTGGATGTCGTGTGGACACCGTTTTCAAAACCTTGTGGATTTATGGATTGCGAAATGTGGATTTCAAAACCTAGGTGCCGTGTGGGCACCGTTTCCCAAAACCTCTGAGTTTATGCTGCTTTTAAAACGAGTTTTCAAAATCTGGGTGCCGGGTGGGCACCGTTTCAACAGTTGTGGATTTATCCTTTCAAACTGATCGGCCGTGAGATTTATTCAGCAATTGTGAATGTGTGTGTGTGTTGAAAATCTGTTGTGATTGAATGGATATCCGTGTTTGGACTTGTACTAGCCGCGACGCCGTGCATATACAGGGGAGACTCTGTCCGTTTACAGAGTGACCTTGTGTATGCGGCGGATCTAGGCACGCGCCGGGGAAGAAGGTCTTCAAAAAAAATTTTGAACGCGCCAAGTACATACCTTTTTATGAACTGTTTCCGCTAAAGCAAACCCACGGGGCGTGACAGATTAAGATGGTATCAGAGAGAGATTACCTTTCAATCACAACAGTTGGTGCCGACGTCCACGGGAATACCTCACTTAGCTACAAATGAATGGAATGGATAGGGTGTAGGAGAGTAGGACGCGAGTGATCGAGGGGGGGGAAGAGTCTGGGTCCTTGCTCTCGATAGGTGGTCCGTTGCTTAGTCGAAAGGGCTAGAGCTGACTTTCTTTGTGTGTGTACAGATAGAGGTCCGACTCAGCGAGCAACTGACGACGGAAATGGACATCGCCGACGAAGCAAATCGCCTGCTCCGCAACCAGCTGCACGACGTGGCTGGGCAATTGCTGACCCTCGCTGAGCGCTTGAGCATACTGATACGGGAACTCGAGGGCGTCGATCACTTCCGGTGCGGCACCAGGGACGTTGCCCCTCGCGGGATGCCACCGACGGGCCCTCCCACCTTCCAGGAGGCGGTCAACTTGGCCGTGCACACCGAGCTAGAGCGTGCCCGGCAGGAACACTCTTACCCCGGTAAACCTTAAAACCGCCCGGGGGGCGGCCTCCCCTTGGCACAAAGACCCCCATCAGAGGGGTCGGGCGAACAAACGCCCGAGAACCGGGCAGAACCTTGGGCAGAGGACGAAGGAAGGACCTAGGCCACCGAAGCCGTGCGTCATATGTGGCGACGTGCACCCCATGACGAGTTGCCCGTGGCGGGACGGACACTGTTTCCGATGTTGCAGGCCGGGCCACACGCGTTACGAGTGCCCTCTGAAGCCGGCTACCACTAGACCCCAGGCGCCACGACCCGGCGGGACAAAAAGGGCTGCCACCCCCACCCTCCAGGGGAGCCCCAACTTCAAGGGCCAGGCAAATCCACACCCAAAGGAAGTACGGGAGGGCGGGCAAGTGCCAACAGGGAGTCCGGGGACGCTGCGGGGGCACTGTGCTATCTGCGGAAAGACGCATCATGTGACGAACTGCCTTTGGAGATCCTCCCACTGCAACAACTGTGGCAAGCCGGACCACACGCGCGACTCATGCCCACAAGAACCAACTGCTGCAGTCGCGGCGCCGCAACCGGAGGGCCCTCGCGTGAGGAACTCCAACAATACCGGGTCCCCACCACGCCACGCCATACGTCGCTGGCCCAAGGGTTGCGGGCGGACCTCCCCGGCCACCCTGGCGGACGACGCGACGTCCCAAAATAGGAAATGACAGGTACCTTATTTATTTGTTTTTCTTTTTCCTTCTCTTTTCCTAGATAGGAGTACCCCCTCGGGCCGGAGCAACCCGCCCCTGTCTGATCTTCGCGAACCCTTCTGCCTTTGGTTTTACCTTTCGGTTTCCTTGACCGTTTCGGTTCCCACACTCAATTAGGGGCGAACACCTACGAAAGAGGGCTTGGCTTTACCCATGATTTCCTTGCCTCCGAAGTCCTTGTTAGCTGTTCTCTTCGGACCAAGCCGAAATAGGCCTCGGTCGGTAAGTTGTTTCTTCCATGCACCCTTCAACCCAGTGCTAGTCACGGGCCACCAGTGACGGGCCGAAGGCACCGTCCGGGCGCCCGACCGTCCCACGGGTACGAAAGAAGGACGGGAGATCCCGATCACGCTTTAACAATTAGGAAAGTGATCAAGTCATCGTCTAGATCGAGTGCCCCCTCCCCCGATACTTCAACTCATCGATGGTGAGCACGAGGAGCATCTACGGACCGTTCTATAAACGCTTTGGGAATAGAGGTTTTCACTAGACTCAAGAAAGGCGAGCTTTGGCTTTGCGAAGTGGGATTGCTAGGGTACCGGTTCTCGGCGAAGGGAATCGCCGTGGACCCCAAGAAAGTGGAATTAGTGGTCAATTGGTGGCCACCGACGAGGGTGACAGAGGTCCGTAGTCCCCTAGGCCTTGCAGGATATTACAGACGCTTCGTCGAAGGTTTCGCGAAGATTGCTGCCCCTTTAAACTGGTCGACCAGAAAAGAGGAGGAGTTTATATGGACAGCCGAATGCCAGGAGAGTTTCGAGGGACTCAAAAGAAGGCTAACCAGGGCACCAATACTCGTGCTACCGACACCCGTAAAGGATTATGAAGTGTACCGCGATGCATCAAGGATCGGCCTTGGGAGTGTTCTGATGCAACAGGGGAAAGTAATAGCCTACGCATCCAGGCAACTGAAGGATTACGACTTGACGATTCAATACCATCCCGGGAAGGCAAACGTGGCGGCAGACGCTTCGAGCAGGAAAGGACAACAAGAAGGGGCGTCTGGGGGCGCGATAACTGAACAGAGCAGCTTGATTGCGGAGTTCGCACGATTGCAGTTGGAGGTGGCACCAGCAGGCACGGTTATGCAACTTCTAGCATGGGTGGTCAAGCCGACGCTACTCGAGAAGATCCGGGAAGGACAGCAGACCGACTCACACTTACAGCGCGTACGAGACAAGATCTCCCTGGACCAAGAAAGTGACTTTTCAGTGGAAGGCGACGGCACCCTAAGGTTCCGCGGTCGGATTTGCGTGCCGGATTCGTCGGAGTTAAAGGAGGAAACCCTAGCAGAGGCACACCGTACCCCTTGCGCAGCACATTTCGGGGGCACGAAGATGTATAGGGACCTCAAGCAGACCTTCTGGTGGCCCGAATCTGAAGGGAGATGTGGCACGACACGTGGCCCATTACCTGGTATGTCAACAGACGAAGGCGGAGCATTAGCGACCTGCAGGAAAGCTACAGCCCTTGCCGGTGCCGGAGTGGAAGTGGGATCAGATCACCATGGACTTCGTCACGGGGTTTCCCCGCTCGCAGCAGGGGCACGATGCGATTTGGGTCATAGTAGACCAGTTAACCAAGTCAGCACACTTCCTGCCCATTCATACAACCTGGACCCGGGAGCGGTTAGCTCAAGTCTACATCAGCGAGGTCGTGAAGCTGCATGGAGTGCCGGCATCGATCACCTCGGATAGAGACACGCGTTTCGTCTCGAAATTTTGGCAGAGTCTACAGCGGGCCATGGGAACCACACTACTTTCCAGTACAGCCTTCCACCCCAGACGGACGGACAGTCGGAGCGGGTGATACAGACTCTCGAGGACCTGCTTCGCGCCCGTGTACTTGACTGGGGGGTAAATTGGGCACGCTACCTTCCCCTCGTGGAATTCGCTTACAACAACAGCTACCAGGCTAGCATACAGATGGCGCCCTAGGAGGCCTTATACGGGAGACGCTGCCGATCCCCAATCTGTTGGGACGATTTGGGAGAACGGAAGTTCTGGGGACCTGACTTAGGGGATGGAACTGAAGAAAAGGTACGCTTCATCAAACAGCGCTTACTGACCGCCCAAAGCCAACAGAAGAGCTACGCAGACCAGAGGCGCCGCGACTTGGAATTCCAAGTCGGAGAGCACGTGTTCTTACGGGTCTCGCCCTCCAGAGGTATCAAGCGTTTCGGGCTAAAGGGCAAGCTGAGCCCTCGGGTTGTGGGACTGTTCGAGATCTTGGAGCGTGTAGAGTTATTTAGGATCCACAAGGATCTAAATAGGTACTATCAAACACCTAGAGGGGGGGTGAATAGGTGTAATATTATAAAAGCCAATCTCAGTGCAAAAATAAAAAATCAATGCGGAAATAAAAATCAACACACCGAGATTTACGTGGAAACTCCAATCCAGGAGAAAAACCACGGGACCAACACGCAATAACAATCCACTAAGAATTGAAGAATAACAAGGTGATTACCGACTCCACGGACTCGACCCCTCCTTCAAGTTCTTCGGACCTTGCGCTGACCGGTTGGATGTCCACGCAATAACAATCCACTAAGAAAAGAAGAATAACAAGGTGATTACCGTCTCCACGGATTCAACCCCTCCTTCAATTTCTTCGGACCTTGCGCTCCACCGTTTGCACGTCCACTGCACACGTTCGAATCCACGAACGCCACTCGAATCCACGAGCACTCGTTTCGAATCCACGAAACGCCTTCAACACACCGAATCCACGATGCCACGTCGAATCCACGACGCAAACTCAGCCGGTAAGAATATTGGCTTTGATGGTGATCCTTTGCTTAGATTATCAATGAAGATCCATGGGAGAAATCTCTAAGCAAAGATTAGATCAATTCGACAAAAGAAAGATCTTGGAAGAACCGTCGAATTGACCTAAAAGAGGCTATAAAGAAGAACGATAAAAACCTAGCCTCTAGGGTTGCTCTCAAGTGTTTTATAAATTGATCGGCCGTGCTCCCCCATTCTTGAGAAACCCTAAGTGTCTATTTATAGTTTAGAAACCTTTGGAAAGAGATAAGAATCAAAAACATACCTTATCTGGAATTTTTCAGGACGGCGATCCGGATCGGGATTACTGCGATCCGGATCGTCGTAACGAGATTGACGATTCCAGAAATCCAAGGGTTCGGGATCCGGATCGCAAGGCCCGATCCGGATCGTTCATGAATTTCAGCAACATCCAATGTTCGGGATCCGGATCAGAATAGGCTTGGATCCGGATTGGATTTGCACATGAACTAATACCCTTCGGGATCCGGATTGGATCATCTGATCCGGATCCTGAACATGTCCCATGTCCAGTTTTTGATTTTTATGCAATTAAAAATTCATCCAAGTGTTTCTACACTATAAGAAAGTATTCGGATCACCAAAATTATTTAGTTAAACATACCTGATCCTTTTGAATACTTTCTTCTTGAGATTGATGTAACTGATCCACAATTCTTCATCTTCAATCTTCAAGACTCAAGACACTGAGTGTCAACTTGAGCTCTTGTTGAATCTTCTCTAAGTCTTTGATTGCTGATTGACAATTTGATCCCTTTAAGACTCCGACTCAACTCACTGACTTGACTCACGAAATATGCCAACACCAAAAAGCCGTAACAATCTCCCCCTTTGGCAATTTCGTGACAAAACCCAAAAATACATAAAAACGCTCAAGTCACTCATCTTAAACCAAAAAAATCGAAATTCAATGTCATCACCAAAACATTGATTTTCTTTGCGTGAAAGATCCAATAAATACAAAATTACATTTGAACCAAACAGTCCTAGAACATACTCTATGACTTAGGACTTGGAGTCTTAAAGTGATGTAATTCCTGCAAAACAAAACTCCAAACAAAATCAAACGTTAGTCGTTAGAAATTAAAATCCTACATTTGATTCGTCCTTTTGGTTCTTTTGTTTTTCGGCTCTTTCAATTTTTCTTTGTCTCCCCCTATCTTGAGCATCTCTGTTCTCCATGTTCTCCATGTTCTTGAGCATCTATGTTCTCCCCCTTTGTGATACGATCATCATTTTCGGTTCTCCCCATTTTTTCCATTTTCGTTTGTCCTCTCTTGATGATCTCATCTCCGTCATTTCTCTTCTCCCCTTTTTGTCACAAATTGTCAAACAGTGAACATACTAGACAAAAGGAAATTAGTTCATAGAGAAAGAGAGATAAAAGCTCAGTTCCGGTATATAACAAAAATGCAGATTGCGTACCGGTACCAGAAAGCAAAAATCAAATAATTTCTTGAAACAAATCCAGATTTTGGAAACTTTTCAAATACCGATTTGTATTCCATCAAGAAATCCATTTAAGTGCTTTGAAGAACAATGAATTCACATAGATGTCATTCAATCCAAATTTCTTTCATTAGAATAATTTAGAAAAATAAAAACCAGAAAGAGTATGTAAGCACTTTAGCGTATCAACTTTAAACAAAAGTCATCGTTTCATGCAACAAGAAATAGATTATACCAAATCTATCAAAAATACTCAAAAATGAAACGAAAATTTATGAAAATTAAAACTCTTAAAGTTGACACTTCAATTACATCTAACATGATCTTATGCGTAATGCCTTTATCAAATCATCAATTTTGGTAAAGAAAATGAAATACAAAGATCAATAGATGTTTGAAATCCCAGATAAGTTAGATAATATATCTAGACAATCTGTTGAAGGAGTGGCTCTTTGAGCATCTTTTATCAAAAATCCCACCTTATACCAACCATGAAATATGACTGAGTCAAGTATTTCAATATGCATTTCATCAACATTTTTAAAACAAAAATTTGCTTTGCATTCATGGAGTATCTTTTTCTTTCTTTCTTTTCCTCCATGTGGTGGTAGTTTTCACACTCCTCATTGGGATGTAACTCTTTCCACATCTTTTGAGCATTTTACTTTTCTTTGACTCCCCCTCAATTGGCTATCAATTATTTAATATATAAGGTATTCAACCAAAAATTGATCTCGCATTCATACTCGACTAAGCAATCAAATAAGATAATGACTATACCAAGAGATCATTGAGAGAGAAATTGACTTTGATCACTTAAAAGATGAATTAATTAACATAAATGATCATTGCAACATTGAAATATTATGATATCAAAAGCATAATAAATTTCTAAATGCGTGAAAGGATGCAATTAAAGTCAATTTAACCAATGCTCAATTAAACAACTCCTCTAATGAAGTGTCTTCAAGATTATGATTAAGGAGTCAAGTTGATAATCCAAGTAAAATTAATTTGGAGTGAATGAACGTGAAGCCCTTTTTTATTCAATGCACTTGTTCGTTAAAAAACCCTTTTGTTCAAAAACAAAGTATAAAAACAAAGAGCATTGAAAAACATGTAATGCAAAGATTAAGAAAAATATGAAGGGAAAACCAATCAAAGCATTACACACAGTCATAAGCTATTTAGAACTTAAGACAAGGAAAGATATCACCTTTCCGAATCCAAAATCGCTGGATTTTGGGTTGTCTTGATTCGTTGTGCCCGGGGGTTGTAGCTTTGACTGTTGGTCCACCTTAGGTCTTTGCCTCGCAATGATCCACTTGAATGATTGATGTTGTGGCTCGGACCTTTGGTGGGTTGAGTGAACTCCTTTGACTTGATGTGTCTTTTGATTCCGTTGAGTCCGCTCCGTAGATGAAGTTGCCGAAGTATTTTTCTTTTTCTTTTTCGGGCAATTCTTCACCAAATGTCCTTCAAGTCCACATAGGTGACAAGTTCTTCCTTTCAATTTATTGTGGAACTTGAAGCCTTCACAGTTTGGTTCTTTTTAAATCCCAAACCAACCTTGCTTGTTTGACCTAATCCGGACATACAATCAAGTTTCTTGGAACCGGTTGAAAGCCTTTGTATGTCGGATTTAAGTTGATGAACTTGCTTGGTCAAAGCTTGGTTGGTGACATGAATCTCTTCAAACTGCTTTTCAAGAAAACCAATCTTGTCCATATATGATTTAACGTTTGTCTCCGATTGGTTTATCTTTTCTTGGAGGATTTTATTGTTATCCAATAAAAGCTCTCGTTCCTCCTCGAGATCATGAAGTTTGATCTTTAAAGCTTGATTCTCGTCTTGAACTTCAAGTCGTTGCTTCCTCAACTTCTTGTTAAGTTTGGCCATCTTCTTTGATTCCGCAAGAAGTTGTTGGTATGCCTCAACGAGTTCTTCTTCGTCCGACTCCCCCTCACTTGATGACTCTCCTCCGGATGTTGATGTTTCATGCAAAATCAAAGGAATAGAGTCAGTGACTAAAGATGATAAACACAAATTAGAAGAGGGAATTTGAGAGGCATGAAAAGCAACAAATTTTTCTTTTTCCTCTTCACTTGAGGTCGATTCATCGAAACTAGAATCGTCCCAAGTTTTCGCTTGCAAAGCCTTCTTTTTGTATGATTTCTTAGAAGGACAATCCGTTGAAATATGGCCGTAGCCTTTGCATCGATAACATCGGATTTCCCCTTCGAAATCATCTTTTTCTTTTTCTTTAGAAGGTTTTGCAACGCCTTTGAGTTTAGAGGATTTAGAACCCGATGATCCTTTAGATGGTTTCGTGGATGAAGATCCATCGGTTCGATTCTTCCAAAATTTCCGACGAAATTTCTTTGTGATCCGCGCCAATTGTTCTTCAAAATCGGCAAAAGAGATTTCATCGTCGGAACTGATTCGTCATCTTCTTCCTTTGTTGATTTGAATGCAATACCTGTAAGCTTAGAAGAAGACTTGGAAGAATTTTGATTAGTAGGAAAAGTCATCTCATAAGTTTGCAAAGCACCTACTAATTCCTCTACACTCATCTCATCCGGATGACTAACGGTTTCAATGGCGGTAACCTTTGCCCTAAACCGTTCCGGAAGAGTCCGAAGAATCTTTCTTACAATTTTCGACTCCGGGATCTTTTCTCCTAAATTAGCACATGTATTAATTACATCTTGAAGTCTAGTGTAATAATCTGTAAACAATTCATGCTCTTCCATATGAATAGAGTCAAATTGACTTGTAAGCATCTGGAGCTTTTGAATTTTTACAAGATTAGTACCCTCATGTGTAATTTTGAGAATATCCCAAATTTCCTTCGCGGTTTCACACGCGGAAATTCTTGTAAACTCAGTCGAGGAAAGAGAATTAAAAAGCGTTCATACCTTTCCCATTGTAAGAAGATCTTTCGATTTCCTCTTTAGACCATCTAGAGCGAGGTTTTGGGGTAGTAGAATTTCCTACTTCCTCAACAGGATGCACCCAACCGTATTCAACGGTTTGCCATACCCGCTCATCAATAGAGATGAGAAAAGCTCTCATCCGCACTTTCCAATATGCATAATTGGTCCCATCAAAAAGAGGAGGTCTAAAAATATTACCACTTTCACCCACATGATAGATAAACCTAAAACCCGCTCTGATACCAATTGTAGAGTTATTTAGGATCCACAAGGATCTAAATAGGTACTATCAAACACCTAGAGGGGGGTGAATAGGTGTAATATTATAAAAACCAATCTCAGTGCAAAAATAAAAACCAATGCGGAAAATAAAAATCAACACACCGAGATTTACGTGGAAACTCCAATCCAGGAGAAAAACCACGGGACCAACACGCAATAACAATCCACTAAGAATTGAAGAATAACAAGGTGATTACCGACTCCACGGACTCGACCCCTCCTTCAGTTCTTCGGACCTTGCGCTGACCGGTTGGATGTCCACGCAATAACAATCCACTAAGAAACGAAGAATAACAAGGTGATTACCGTCTCCACGGATTCAACCCCTCCTTCAATTTCTTCGGACCTTGCGCTCCACCGTTTGCACGTCCACTGCACACGTTCGAATCCACGAACGCCACTCGAATCCACGAGCACACGTTTCGAATCCACGAAACGCCTTCAACACACCGAATCCACGGTGCCACGTCGAATCCACGACGCAAACTCAGCCGGTAAGAATATTGGCTTCGATGGTGATCCTTTGCTTAGATTATCAATGAAGATCCATGGGAGAAATCTCTAAGCAAAGATTAGATCAATTCGACAAAAGATAGATCTTGAAAGAACCGTCGAATTGACCTAAAAGAGGCTAAAAAGAAGAACAATAAAAACCTAGCCTCTAGGGTTGCTCTCAAGTGTTTTATAAATTGATCGGCCGTGCTCCCCCGTTCTTGAGAAACCCTAAGTGTCTATTTATAGTTTAGAAACCTTTGGAAAGAGATAAGAATCAAAAACATACCTTATCTGGAAATTTTCAGGACGGCGATCCGGATCGGGATTACTGTGATCCGGATCGTCGTAACGAGATTGACGATTCCAGAAATCCAAGGGTTCGGGATCCGGATCGCAAGGCCCGATCCGGATCGTTCATGAATTTCAGCAACATCCAATGTTCGGGATCCGGATCAGAATAGGCTTGGATCCGGATTGGATTTGCACATGAACTAATACCCTTCGGGATCCGGATTGGATCATCTGATCCGGATCCTGAACATGTCCCATGTCCAGTTTTTGATTTTTATGCAATTAAAAATTCATCCAAGTGTTTCTACACTATAAGAAAGTATTCGGATCACCAAAATTATTTAGTTAAACATACCTGATCCTTTTGAATACTTTCTTCTTGAGATTGATGTAACTGATCCACAATTCTTCATCTTCAATCTTCAAGACTCAAGACACTGAGTGTCAACTTGAGCTCTTGTTGAATCTTCTCTAAGTCTTTGATTGCTGATTGACAATTTGATCCCTTAAGACTCCGACTCAACTCACTGACTTGACTCACGAAATATGCCAACACCAAAAAGCCGTAACAGAGCGCATTGGCCCAGTGGCATACCGCCTTGCCCAACCACCTAACCTCGACCGAGCCCGCGATGTTTTCCACGTATCCATGTTCCGGAAATACCTCTCCGACCCATCACACGTTCTGGACGTTTCCACACTCGAACTCAAGGAGGACTTAAGCTTCGAGGAAACCCCGGTGCGTATCCTAGCAAGAGAAAACAAAGCGCTGCGGAATCGAGTCATCCCCTACGTGAAGGTACTCTGGAACAACCAGGAGGAGCGAGAAGCGACGTGGGGGCTGGAGTCCAAAATGAGGGAGTGCTACCCCGATCTTTATACCGCAACCCAGGATTGAGTTTCGGGGACGAAACTCGTTTTAAGAGGTGAGTGGTGTAGTAACCGCTGGTTTTAAAAATACTGTGGATTTTATTTTTTGTTTTATTTGCATCGCGGTTCGCTTAAGGGGTCCGGGGTGTGGCTTATTTTTCTCTTTTTCTGGGCAGATCGTCGGGGCTCGCGGGTATTTTTAGGCGATAGGGCTCGCAAAACGGAGAACGGCGGCGTGATCGGTTTTGGATTCCGACTCCGGAATCTCCCAGAATAAATTTCGGAAGATTTCTAGCAGTCCGGGCGACCAACACGTGTTCCAAGGCGAACCGGACCCTGGTTTGTACCCGAACTGGGTTTTTCCTTTTAGTCGGGGTTGGGCTAATTGTTCCCCGCTGTTCGTGTCACGCCCCGGGTGTAAACCAGAACCCGGGCCCGTCTACAGATCCGCCGTGCACACGGTATTTCCCGCATACACGAAGCGCCAAACCTGCTCAGATATAAGAGATAATAATAAATGAGCAATAAAAACAGAGCTGAACTAAAACTAATACATCTCAGACTGAAGCTGGAAATAAAATACAATACATCTGTATAAATGATACATCTGTCTCTCCCAGCTCACCAAAATAAATACAACCTACTGGCAAAAGCCAGTCCCAAAGTAAAAGTACAATCGTCTGAGGAAACACGGGTACACCAACAGTCCAGCTAACACGCTCATCCTGCCTCGAAGTCTATCTACTCAGCCGTCCTCTCTCCTCGACCCGTCGCTGAAAACCCAGCAGCACCCGCAGAAGACACTGCAAAACAAGGGAGAAGAAAAAGAGGAAAGAAGAATGGGGGTGAGACTACCAGTAAACCAGTAGCCTCCCCTAGTGGGTAAAACCTCAAACCCTGACACACCCACTAGGTCTACCAGAGGCAAAAAGGAAAGAAGTGTGGTAAGCAAAGATGACTGCTGAAAACAGGGAACTACCACTACTATGCCTCTAATATGCCAAGCTAAAGAGATAGCTAACTGTATGCATCAGAATATAAATGCCTGCCTGCCTAGACCCAATCGATACACCAGTAAGCACTGGTACTGCCTGCCCTGCCTGCCAAATCGGGTATGCCAGCCTACGCATAACACCGATAGGGGATGAGAGTCTCGAGGACTCGAAGCCTGTAAATCGCACACTCCGGAGTGGCACTCGAGGGGAGCGACCCACACGAGTATAATGCCTCAGTAACAAGTATCATAGATCAGCAGGACTGGATCATGACTCTGATCAAAGTGGGAAAACCCATCCACTAAAGGGAGACCCGATCTCAACCTGATGCAAGATAAACAATAGTGGGAAACCCCATCCACTAGAGACCTGATACCCAATCTGATGCATAAGCAACCTCCGGTCAACCGCCCAAGGTCCGCGGTTGCCGCAATACCCTGCCATCAAGCCTGCCTGCCCAAAACCAAGATCCACAATCGGGTAGAACAATCAATATCCGGTCAACCGCCTACTGTCCGCGGTTGCCGCAATAACCCCAAGTCCGACATCAAGTACACCCTGTCTCCGACCCCAAGGTCCCGGCTACACTATCCCAAACCCCCGCTCGAACCCGAGCAACATGACTCGAAAGTCTAAATAAGAAGGAGAAAGAAAGCAATCATGGTTTCTCCTAAGTCAAATCCCAATATGATAGTGTAGCAATAAAAGATGGCCTATCTAGATGTCCATACAAGCATGCAAGTGTTCTCAAGGAAATATAATTAAAGGCATTAATCATTAACAGTATCCACCTACGCATGTCATCTGCCCTCAAGTAGTACCATCAACAGGATAATCATATAGTCCAAAATGATATTCCATTCCACATGCAAGGTTAACGCTATCAATAATCATATAGTCCAAAATAAATATTCATTCCACATGCAAGGTTAACCGCTATCAAAGCAACCCTATTCCCACCGGCATGCATGAACCCAACCCCAATCATGATTAATCAAGATGTCCAATAAAGGGGATCACTCTAATATTCCTAGTGAGCATGTCAAAATAGAGGCAAGAAACAACCGCCCACCTCGAGCGCTAAATCCTGATCCCAACAGCGAAGTCCGCGCCCGGTCTCAACGATCACCACGGTACTGCACAAAATACCCCCAAAGAACAAGCACAATTAATCCACCATGCTCACACCAAAAATCTGTCCCAAATACAATCAGTCCACAGTTTAGCCTTTTTCACCTGCGAGATCTGCTCGAGAAATTCCAAGAAAAATACCGACTGCGATCTCGCGACGAACCGGTCGAAACGAGTACCTGCACGTTCCCACACGATTTTTCTATGCTGAGAACCAAAATCGACAAGGGAACTACCCCGAACAATACTTCCACCCAAAACTGTGCTACAAAGTTCTGTAAAAAAGGGGTTTCTCACCTTCAGGGAAATTCCACAAAAATCCAAGAAAATTCAGAGAGACTCCTTGCGATGTGTAGATGCAAATCCCCTTTTGAATCGCCTCAATCCGATGCCCGGTTGCGGAGATATCGCCGAAATACCGAACCGCTGTCCAAAACTCCATCACAGCAAAATGGGGTCACAAGATGATCCGAAAAACCCATGAAAACCTCGGAATAGGGAAAAACCGTAGAAACAAGAAACGTAGCCCTACCTGTCATAATCCAACGGCGCAAAAATCGCGAAAATAGGAGGTCGGGGTGAGTCGGGGGAGCCTGAACACTGAAATGCGACGAATCGGGTTGCCGGAGAATGATCGTCGCGCCGCGCCGGAAAAATCCCAAACCTCGGGATCCGAGCCTCCTAAAATCCTCAAACTTCACAGGATGCTTCCTCTCTTCTTGATGAAGATTTCATCTTCTCAC